>LR990363.1:2813790-3356358 GCA_905147345.3 Mythimna impura | reverse complement strand
ACTTGATTTTTGATGTACAATGCCATATTGTTTCAAATAGTTCTCCATTTCAGTTGAACAGAACTCACCCCCATTATCAGATCTTAGTATTTTTATCTTCTTGGATTGCTGGTTCTCAACTAACTTTCTGAACTCTTTGAAATATTCAAATGTTTGCTGTTTTGACTGTAAAAAGTATACAAAACACATTCGGCTATAATCATCAACAAAAATTAGAAAGTATGAAGCCCTTCCAAGTGATTTGTTCTCCATTGGTCCACATAAATCAGTATGAACCAATTCCAGCACTTCCTGACTTTTGCTAGCACTCAGAGGAAACGGCAACCTTGTTTGCTTGCCCTCGCAGCATACTGTACAGCTGGATTTATCAATTTCACCACTTTTATCTTGGAATGTCACGCCTTCGACTGTCCCATTCTTCATTTTACATAAGTCATTCACATTTATATGACCTAGTCGTCTGTGCCATGTTGTGCTTGAAGTTTTAACTGCTGCTGCTACAAGTTGTTGAGACTTCACAATGTTTAATCTGTAGACATCATTTTCTAACTTTGCTTCACCAATGCAATCATTCTGTGAGTTGTAAATGAAACATCCTTTATGGTTGAATGTCACTCTATTGCCACTAGCAATAATTCTACTCACTGACAACAAATTCGTGGTGAGGTTAGACACATACAAAACATTGTTGGCATTCACTTCATACTGCTTATTTCCCACTGCAGTCGTGATTTGTAAGTCTCCCGAACATTCAACTGGTACACATGTTCGATTAGCCACCATAATCTCTTTAGTTTTCGGTTGATATGAGATGTTTGTCAACATATTTTTATCTGAGACTAAATGAGTACTCGCGCCGGAATCTACGTACCAGTCATCTTGACTAAATTTACTCGTTAAGAATACCGCGCTGAATGCATTTATCTTCGCTTTTTCTGATTGGCACTGATTTTTGTAATGACCAATTTCTTTACATTTGTAGCAACGAATAACTTTGGATGATTTGACATTTGAGTTGACATTTGCTTGACGTTGAGTTTCGTTTTTTCCAGAATTTGAATTTATTTTACTGTTGCCACTAAATTGTTTGCCATGTCTTCTAGCGATGAATGCACCTTCCGATTTCACTTCGATATCTGTACTCATGTCCATTAACTTCGTTTTAATAGCATCTGCACTTAAAGATATGCCCGAGTGCTCAATGGCCATGATCATAGGGCTAAACTTCTCTGGAAGTCCTGCCAAGAGTAAAGAGCCGATCCACTCATCATTAATCTCGAAACCAGTTCCTTTAAGTTTCTGAGCTGTTTCTACGATTTGTGTGACGTAGCTAGTCATAGACTCGCACGTTTCTAAGCGAATTGAAATTAGATTCCTTAGTAAACTGATCTTGCGGGTGTAGCCGGAGTCGTCAAACAATGACTTCAATTTCTGCCACAGACTTTGCACTGTCTTCTCACTCTTAATATGGACATAAAGAGATGGGTCGATAGTCATAATCATCTTGGCTCTGGCTTTCTTGTCGCTTGCTTCATCTAACGCTTGCTTGCTATTCAAATCGACACCTTCCAATATGAGAAAGTTTTCCACTGCGAACGCCCAATCGTCATAATTCTCTCGCCCCTTCAGTTTAGGGACGTTTACTGAGTAATTACCAGACATATTTAGGACTGTGCACTATATAAAACTTGTCGAAAACTAATTAAATGCGGGACTGGGCCCATAACCTAATAAAACTTCAAATGGCTTTTCAACAGACTGTCTTTTATTTTATGTGTCAAAATAGTTACACACAGTAAGAACAGATGGCGCTAGTATATTGAATGTAGTTAGTTTTGTTACCTATATTTAACATTTATTACTGTATCTTCTTCCAATATAATGTGTGTACAAAAATGATAAAATAATATAAATAAATTAAATTATTTATATTAACATAAATTCACGCTTTTCAACTATTTTTTCATTATTTAATTTTTATAGTTTATTTGAGGCGTGGGAAGTCTCCAGGTCATGACGGCCTTAGTTTGGAGCATTTGATGAATGCGGGCCAGCATATCTGTTGCGTATTGGCACAATTTTTTAACCTCTGTGCTAATCATTGCTATTTGCCTGTGGAGCTCATTCGCACAGTGGTTGTTCCTATTCCAAAAAATAGGACTGGTGATGTCTCGAGCATGGCCAATTACAGACCTATCTCTCTCGCAACTATAGTGGCTAAGGTGCTTGAACGTCTGTTGCATAAACAGCTGAGTCCGTCAATTAATATTAACGACGGTCAGTTTGGTTTTCGGCCGGGAGTGTCAACGGACATGGCTATATTTTCTCTGAAACAGGTTGTCAAGTGTTATGTCGATCAGGATACTAGTGTCTATGCCTGTTTCCTCGACCTTAGTCGCGCCTTTGACACTATAAATCATGACCTGTTGTGGGAGAAACTTGAGCGTAGTAATGTACCAGTTGGAGTTGCGGGGCTTATTAGGTATTGGTACTGTAATCAGTTCAACAATGTCAGATGGGATTGTGCTATGTCTGAGGACTATAGGCTAACTTGTGGTGTTAGGCAGGGGGGTTTGACCTCTCCCGACCTGTTTAATCTCTATGTCAACGACCTGATTGAGGAGCTGAGCAGGACACCAGTGGGGCTCAAATTGGGCGATCGTTATGTAAACAACTTGAGTTATGCAGACGATATGGTTCTGCTCAGCCCCTCAATTAAAGGTTTAAGAAAGCTGCTGGTTATCTGTGATCGGTTTGCGAAGAGTCATGACTTAGTTTATAACGCTAAGAAAACAGAACTGATGATATTCAGGTCGGGAAAGGGACCTCAGAATGTTCCCCCAGTATGCATTGGGGGACAGACAGTTAAGGTTGTGGAGAGGTTCAAGTACCTTGGTCACATACTGACATCGAACATGAAGGATGATGCGGACATCGATCGTCAGCGTCGTGCCTTGTCGGTGGTCGGGAACATGCTTGCTAGACGATTTTTTAAAGCCAAAGTGCAGACTAAAGTGCACCTATTCAGAACATACTGTCAAAGTTTCTATACGTGCCAGCTCTGGACTGACTATACGAGAAAGTCCTGGGATGGCATACGCGTTCAGTATAACAACATCTACAGACACCTCATGGGGTTGAAGAGAAATTGTAGTGCCTCTGGCATGTTCGTGGAGGCGAGGCTGAACGCGTTCAATGCCATTCAAAGAAACAGAATCGCGTCATTCATGTCCAGGGTTGGTACGTGTAGTAACAGTATAGTAAAAGAACTAGCTGATAGAGTGTGTGCTACTAGAACTTTTAAACGATGGTTGGAAATAGCGGCTTAAATGTTTGATGTCCTGTATTTTTTTTTTGTCTCTTTTTTGTAATTTTTTTTTGTGCCTAATTTATTGAATCAATTTAATTCAGTTCAATTTAGTTCAGTTCAATTTAATTCAATTCAATTTAATTCAATTCCATTCAATTCAATTCAATTTAATTCAATTCAATTTGATTTGATTCAATTTAATTTAGTATAAACCAAATTAATTGCATGCTAACTTGACTGTACCTTTTTATTTTTTTTTATTTTGTTTTTCAATTCTAAAAAATTTAACTTTTTGACATTTATTTATTTTTTTTGTTTGAAATTTGACTAATATTTTTTTTTTGTTGTGTAATCAGGGCTTTATATAATGTAATGGATCAAAGTGGTCTGAAATAAAGGTTTATTATTATTATTATTATTATTATTATTAAGTTCGTGAGTGAGTCCGTGGCATCACAGAATACCAGCGCTGCGTTATTTATCGTTTTAAATATCGAAGCATATGCTGAGTTAGGCGCCTTTTTGGTCTCGCAGTTTATAATTTTCTTTTTCTATTACGTATTTTTAGTTTATAATACGATTGTGTGAGGCACGAATACACGTTTTTCTTTCTTTTTTACTACTCACATCAAATATATATTTTTTTAATTGTTCGGCAAAAACTGAACTGCGTAAATAAGAAGATGTCTAAATGATAGATACTAATACTTATAAAGTTAAATTAAATATATTTAATCGGACCGAAGGTTTAGTAATACAAAGGAGCGTGGGAGCACACGCGATGACCGCTAATCGTGTACTGAATGCTCGACTAATAAAAAAGAGGTAAATAATGCACGAATAAGCATTAGTACATTATTAGTGTATGGCATACTACTACTACTACATACTACTTCTACTACTACATACTACTACTACTACTACATACTACTACTACTACTACATACTACTACTACTACCTAGCATAAGCATAATCAGCCTTTTAATGTTCCCACGTGGGCCCAGTGCGGATTGGTGAATGTCACATGTCTTCGAATTTTTGATTCTCGGACATGCCGGTTTCCTCACGATGTTTTCCTTCACGATTTTGAGAGCAGTGGTGATGAAATAAATTACACAAAGTAATGCGCCTGGCTGGGTTTGAACCCGCGACCTACAACTCGTAAGTCGGGCCGTTACCACTGGGCCACCACTGCTCTTGCTCTTTCTGTCTACCACTACATATTACTACTTAATACTACTACCACCACCACTGCATACTACTACTACATACTACTACTACTACTCTACTACATACTACTACTTTTTGTTGTAGAAATATGTTTCCTTGGGATAATTTTCTACTTTCAAGCAGTTGAAGCCGCTAGCAGAAGTTACTGCTTAATAAAAAAAAACCTATTTTGGGGCAAAGTTTTTTTTTAAAGAAAGAAACGTAAAGAAAGACTATTTACGAAAATAACTTAAACAAGTCAACCGTCAAAAATCATTACTAAAATATTCTGTTATCTCGGTCTCCGTATTTTCCTACTTTCCTTAATGTCGCCCAATGTTTCAGTTATTCACTAAGCTGCAATAACAGCTGAAGGAAAAGATTCCGAGAAAAGCGCTTAAAGGGTCGACGGCTTTTGTTTTGACTTGTCACTGTTCTGGTGTAGGAAGATGGAATATTTTCTAGCGTTAGCGAGGCTAGGAAGTCGAGGTTGAAACTGATGAGGTTTGAGTTAAGAGGTTGAAATTGGATAGACTTTCCTGTAATTCTCATACATTTTATATGGATTCGCCGCACACGGTTGACGCCGGTGGCCGCCACACGCTGCAAATCGCCGCTGCTCGCTTCTTGTGGCCCGCACTGGCCACTAAACGCCGATACAAAACGCCGTCAGACGCCACTCGCGCATTTAAACCTTCTTCGTCAGAGTCCATTATGATACTGCGCGTATGGGTTAACAAAAGTAGCAGCCACCGGCCACAAGTGGCTGTCGCGCGCTTCAGCTTCCTTTGTGGCCGCTTCTAGCTTCTTGTGGCGGCGCGGCGTGGCGTTTGTGTAATGGTATTAAAACTAATATAAAGAAGAAAGTTTGTATAATTATTTTTGTAACTTCTTCAAACTCAACGCTTTGTTTCTGTTTCTTCAGATTTCAATGAAACTTGGTACAAGGTTTTTTTTTAGGTGGAAAAATTATGATAATGTCATTAGATATTTTTTTTAATTAGGCACGGTTTGGGTTCTGGAATAGAACATAAACATAGCATAGCATAATCAGCCTTATAATGTTCCCACTGCTAGAACTCAGGCCTCCTCTCTAGGAGTGGGAATGTGCCATAATTCACTACGCGGGCCTAGTGCGGGTTCGTGGATGTCACATGTATTAGAATTTTTGGTTATAGGACATTTCCTCACGATGTTTTCCTTCACCGTTGTGAAATAATTTATTTTCATCTCCACTGCTCTCAAAGTAATACGCCTGGCTGGGTTTGAACCCGCGACCTACAACTCATAAGTCCGGGCCGTTACCACTCGGCCACCACTGCTCTAATAGAACAGAAAGATACATACTTTATGTTCTGGGAATGTGTTCCCTTGGGTCAATTTTCTGCTATTACGCAGGCAAAACAGCTGGCAGCAGGTATTAGCTGAATAATTTGAGGCGACGCGGCAGATAGTCGAAGCGATTGGTGCAATAGGTTTTTTTTTTCGGTGGGAAAATCATCCAATGATATTCCCCGCTCTTGGGCGGGGCGTGAGATAGTGTCAGACTTTTACTGACTAAAAACCCACTCCTATTCCTTCGTTGCCTTTCATACCAGGGCCGAGTCTTCCTTTCAGAATCAGACCCTTGGCCCCAGTAGGCTTCGACCCTGCTGGGGCCCTACGGTTGCTTATATCTCATTAAGGTGCGCGTGGAACACTACGCGCCGTCGACGTCTTGGAAGCGATTGGTGCAATAGTTGAGTGATTGACTGTTGCACTCCATGTCAGTGGTTCGATTTTCCCACGAAACCAATATTTGTATGGCTTGCGATGGTTGTTCCGGGTCTAAGTGTCATGTGTATAATGTGTGTTTACATATTTGAGAACGCAGGCAGGTACGATACAAGAGTAATTCATGGTGTAGGTTTTTTGTCTAAAGAAAAAAAACTGGGTGAGTGCGAGTCGGTCTCGTGCACTAAGGTTTGCGTACAAACTTACTTACGAAAACAGTTCAGTTCCCGATTTGAGTTACGAAGATTTTTTCGAATCGAAAAAAAAAGTTTTTTTTTGTGACGTGACTACAAATTTACAGATTTCTGATTTTTTCTTATATTTGTGCTATAAGACCTTGCTTCATGCCAAATTTCAGGATTCTAGGTCAACGTGAAGTAATTTTGATTCCCTTGAAAGTGTCGATGTAAAGTTTTTTGCGAAATAAACGGTCGTATCATTTATTGTCGTTAACTCAGAAGTTTGATTTTTTCACAGCTTCAAGGGACCGTAGATTTAAGTTCAACTCGATACCTCAACGCGTTCCCGAGATAAAGGGTCTTGACCGACAGACAGACAGACGGACAACAAAGTGATCGTATAAGGGTTCCGTTTTTTTACTTTTGAGGTACGGAACCCCAAAAATATCTCTCAAACATCGCTTTTAGGTATTTGATACTGAGCCACTAGTGATACTGAGTATGTAACTTTTCAGTGTATCAACTATGAACCACCAGAGAGCAGTAAATGGTAGACCAGTGCTGTAGACCTACAACTTAAAATTCGGGGCAATGACTTACACGTTGTAAGTCGCGGGTTCAAACCCAACCAGGCACTACTACTTTGACTTTGGGGACTTTGTGTAATTTATTTAATCACCACCGCTTTCAATACGGTGAAGGAAAACATCTTGAGGAAACTGGCATGTTTCAAAACCAAAAACTGGAAGACGTGTGACATCCACCAATCCGCACTGGGCCCGCGTGGTAGATTACGGCCCATTTCCTCACATTACAAGGCCGATTATGTTATGTTACCTATTTATGTCGAACAATGAAGAAACCAACCTCTGAGTTCTAAAACAAAAGTCATTCTAAATTCAAACATTAAATCTGCTAAAGTTAACCCAATCAGCATAGGCACACGGTACCTGTGCAAGTCACGTAAGTCATAACTTGTCAGTTATGGCGAAACGTGTTAAGATCCCCTAATCTAAATCATTTTCTCCACTCGACTCAGCTTCCCTGAATCAGATTTAATTTTAATATTATTTTAAAATTATTGTACATCAAAAATGTGAGGTGATGTGATTTAAACTTTAATTAAAACTACAATGTGAGTTTGGTCCATACTTCTAAACTCCAACTATCTAAACTGAAAAGTTTGTTTGTATGTATATAGGCTACTTCTAGGCAAGCGTGCTCCATCGTCGACCACATCATCGCTTACCATCAGGTGAGATGGTGGTCAAACGCGAGCCTATCATTAATAAATAAAAAATTGTTTGAACGCGCTAATCTCAAAAACCACTGATATGAATTGAAAATTTCTTTAAGTGTTGGAAAGCCCATTTATTGAAGAAGGCTTTATAACATCACGTATTAAAACGGAGCAGTAATTAAATAAGCGAGTGAAATAGCGAAGAACAGCTAGATAAAAATATTCTACCAATCACACTTACATTATAAAAGCCAAAAGTTTATGAGTGTGTATATTTTTGTTATTTCTTCACGCTGGAACGGCTGACATGCCGCTTTCCTCACGATGTTTTCCTTCACCGTTGTGAGAGCAGTGGTGGTGAAATAAATTACACAAAGTAATGTGCCTGGCTGGGTTTGAACCTTCGACCTACAACTTGTAAGTCGGGGCCATTACCACTCGGCCACCACTTCTCCGGCATGTCCTAGAACCAAAAATTCGAAGACATGTGACATTCATCAACCCGCATTTGGCCCGCGTGGTGGATTACGGCCCATTCCCTCTCCTAGAGAGGAGGTCTGAGTTTCAGCAGTGGGAACATTAAAAGGCTGATTATGCTTATGCTATGCTACTGATGTAAGATATGAAATTAGGTAGAACTAGAATAATATTAGAGATAAATTTAAGGTAATGTTCTGTTTTTTTTTTAATTCATGATAGGTTCGCGCTTGACGGCTATCTCACCTGATGGAAAGCGACGATGCGGTCAACGATGGAGCGCGTTTACCTAGAAGTAACCTATTCACTCTTGACTTAAAGATTCCCGGGTTGTAGCCATCAGGAAACACAGATTCCGGCAAGGAATTCCACTCCTTAGCTGTACGCACAATGAATGTGTTCCCAAAACGTTTCGTGCGTATAGGTGGGATGTCCACCATGTACCGGTGGCGCATTGCCGTACGCCTGGTGGTCCGATGATGGAACGGGCTAGGCGGAATTAGGTCATGCAATTCCGACGCACACTCCCCGAAATGCAACCGGTAGAAAACCGACAGGCTAGCAACTCGGCGTCGATGCTCAAGACTTTGAAGCCTCGAATCTAGTGATTGGGCTTACCTAACTGGAACTGTCAACAACAACATATATAACATAATCTGCGTTATATTGTTGGCTTACTATGCTATATGCTATATGAATGGCTGAACGGATTTCGGTAACACTCAATACTTGACTAAGCCATGTCTTGGCATAGCACTTATGATACTTCTTATGTCCAGAATATGTTCCTTGGAATAATTTTCAACTTTCACGCGGGCGAAGCCTTTGTCAGTATCTAGATTGTTATAAAATAAAACTTTAACCCTGTGCAGAGCATGTTTGGAGGGGGAGGAGACAATTGCACATGTGCTCCTAGACTGCACAGGTGTCACTGAAATACGCACACGAACCTTAGGATCCCGAACTCCCTTATTGATGCCCTGAAAAACTAAAAGGCTTTATATGTTTTTGGAGAGAGGTGGGCTGGTCGGAATAAGCCCACCTAAGGTTATGGCCACCATGGCCCACGTACAATGGTCCACATAGGAGTAAGTGCGGAAACCAAACATAAATAGATATATAGATAGATATAATAAAACTTTAAACTCAATGAAGGTCATCAGATTTCACATTAAAACGTATGCTAAACCAATGAGTAGACACAGAGCACCTATGTGAGGCACGTACGTCATAACTTGTCAGTTATGGCGGAACGTGCTAAGACCAGGATGTCAGATTTGCATACGAACGGAATTGTCGTGCGACAGGATATAGACGCTCATTTACATGAGGACTGGTTCTTGGAGCGAATGGTCTGATTTCGGGTTTTGATGGTATCTTTTCAAGACGTGTTTATCCGGTCTATGACTAGAGTGGCTGGCTTGTTAGGAGAAAAAAAATCTCCTCCACAGTTTATTGGAAATAATATTTACACGGTATACTACGTAGGCGATTCAGAGTGAGTATTTTTTGACATTATATTTAAAACTGTTTTACATTATACTTGAGACCGTTTGAAATTACATTGGGAACTGTTTTACACCTCATTTGAATGTTAACTTATATTCATATTTATATCTTGTTTTTTCTTTTTAGGGTTCCGTACCTCAAAAGGAAAAATAGAACCCTTAAAGGATCACTCTGTTGTCCGTCTGTCTGTCTGTCAAGACCCTTTATCTCAAGAACTCGTGGAGATATCGAGTTGAAATTAAATCCATATACTCAAGTCTGCGGTCCCTTGAAGCTGTGAAAAAATTCAAACTTCTGTGGTAACGAAAAAAAAGATACGGCCGTTTAAGTCGCAAAAAAACGTACATTTCGACACTCTCAAGGAAATCAAAATTTATAGGGTACTTTCCGTTAACCTAGGGTTCTGATTTTTGGCATGAAGCAAGGCCTCATAACATAAGTACAGGAAAAAATCTGAAGACTATAAGTTTGTAGTTGCGTCACAAAAAAAAACTTTTTTTGCAATTCGGATAAATCTTCGTAACTTAATTCGGGAATTGAACTGTTTTCATAGGTAAGTTTGTACGGAATCCTCAGGGCGCGACTCGTACTTGCCCAGTTTTTTATATGTTAATTGCATGCTACATGCAATGCAATATGCGTAGATTCAACATAATGTAAATTGCTTATAAATAAATGAAAGGAAAAGTAGAAACTTCTTCTCCAATACTTCTGTATTAGTCTGCATATCAATAATCACCCCCTTTTGATTGTTTTTATTTATAATCTTTTACTCAATTCATTTATCGTGTTCTTCCACAACTGTTAAAACAAAAATGTTCACCCGCCAGTTTCTACACACCTCCACATCCACATCACCTTCGAAAATCAAGTCCAATTAGAAACTAAGGTAGACAACCCACCTGATGTCTCCGTAACCTCTGTCAATCACAAACTGCAATGTTTCACGGTCACGTCCGCGTCCCGACAGCGGACGTGCCCAACTGTCATTGCATTACACCCGTCACTCAGACCCACCCACAAAGATTAGAAAGGATAATAGGAGGTATGACCGTCATTCATATTTTAGTAGGTGAAATCTCTACGGAGGAAAGATGTTTATGATATTCAAGCTCTGCTCTGAACCCTTAGTAGTTTTTTTTTTTTGTTGGGACAATCATCCAATGACATTCCCCGCTCTTGGGCGGGGCGGGAGGATGTGTCAGCCTTACTGACTAAAAACCCACTCCTGTTCCTTCGTTGCCTTACTTTCAGTGAGAAATGTAACACATTGCTATAAACAGTTTTCAAAACTTGAAATAGACCATAAAGATACTGTAAACAATATTTTAATTGTGACATAATTAAAAAACGTTTAGATTAGATTTCTTTTTAGGTGCGAAATCATCCAATGACATCTCTCACCCTTGGGTGGAGCGGGAGGACGTGTCAGACTTTTCCTGATTAAAACCCACTCCTGTGTTTCTTCTTTGTTCTTGCATTCCAGGACCGGGTTGTCCTTTTAGAAGCGAACCCATGGCCCAAGTATATAGGCTTCGACCCTGCTGGGCCCCTACGGTTTGCTGACATCTCCTTGAGGCGCGCGTGGAACAGTGTGCGCCGTCGACGACTTGGGCTTGGTCCTGACGGTTACCGGACGGCGAGCTACCCATTGCTCGCCCTACGGTGGCCGGAAATCGGGATTGGGATCCCTGTGGGTGGGGTGTGAGGGTAGCGCCCTCGCGCGTGCACGTGCGGCCTCCTCCTTTGCTAGCATTACTGCTTCGCAGAAGGAGGCGACGGCCTGCCACTCCTACTCGCTTCGGACCATGGCCTGTACCAAGGCCCGGCGCGAGAGATCATGGCTGCCTATCTCCCCCACGAGGACAGCTTAGCTTTGGGTTCAATGGAAAGGCGTGCAAAGAGGCTTATTATTTATTGGTGATTCAGATTTGGTTAAGAGAAGACCAATCTAAAAAGCCTGGAGCGCAGGTGTAGGGAAATCAGCCTTTCGGTCTTGTATAGAATGCATTTTGTAGAGTGTGCTCGGGAATTAGATGACTTGATTCCGCCATCACCGTTCTACCATTGGACAACCCGACCTACGGCGAGTGGCTACTCTTAAGTTGTTGACACATCTACGGTCTACACTAAGCGTTTCACCTTATCGGAAATACCGCGTACATTTAAGTATTAGATTAATTTGCCTATTGCGATCTTCGTGTTCGATTATATAGTAATCTAGGTGTCTTCAAGGCTAGAGTGAAGGTCTTCAAGGCTCTTAAAATGCTAGTGTGCTTCACCATCACCAATTGCATCACAACTTACCATCAGGTGAGAATGCATTCAAGCACTAGCCTATATCATTTAAAAAATATATATGTAATACACCCACACATACCCCTTTTAAAAATGAAAATATTATACAAATTAATGTACTCTTCCATAATGAAACTATGTAGAATGTACCCCGAGCCCGCGGGGTGCCATTTATGCCCCATCGTTATAGCAAAAACAATGGGACTAAAGCGTGACCGTGTAATATTTAAAATGAAAATGTGGGTAGCTCGGTCCCGGGTTTTTACGTTATTATTATTAAACAGAAAGGAAATCGTATCTGGTTCTTACCTTTCTGTTATTCCTATTTATTATACTTTTTCTAATAATATAAAATAATTGGCCAGGATTATTTACTAGTAACTTGCTTTAAAATATTTATAAACTTATTTATTTATTTAATGTTTTATGCACACAAAAGTACAGAGGCGGACTTAATGCCCACGTAATGCACTTGTGGAGTGTGAGATAAACGTACCTGAAAATGTGCCCGAACCGGTAAAGAAATGATTATGTCAGAAACAAAGAAAGAAAATAGATTTATCTGGCTCAACACAAGGTACCCAAACAATAGTTAGGTATATACGAAACAACGCATCTCCCGGCTGCGCCAAAATAGGTCCAGTTCAACATAAATGCCAGACAACTAATAACTAACTCTAGTTTTCCACTGAAAGTGACGTAACGGACGTAAATCAGTTTATTAGTGTAATGTATAACGGTGGTGCGTACATTAGAATAAAGTTTTAGTAACTAGACTAGTGAAATATGTTAAGTGTGATAAATAGGCGTTAGACTGCGATCGATCTATCATCACTGACTGGGTTATTGTTGTCAATAAGCTGGATATGGTGGTGATAGACCGAATTATCACACCGCACAATGATAATCGATGTCGCCATCCCATTTTTTCTTAAATGATTTCTTAGGCAGCTGTACAATACTCTTATTATAAGATAGAATTATAAATCTTGATACAATTTATTGAAAGTATTAATAATAGAGCATTTGCTCTGAATCTGATGGATGGATTCCTTGCACAGTTCCTATTGCTAATGCTCTTGTGCCTGACATGATCAATTTGACAGAAGTTCAACATCCTTTTGGTCATAATGACAGGGTTGCACACTCTTCTTCAGTTTTTGCTATGCATGCCTTAGCATAATCAGCCTTTTAATGTTCCCACTGCTGGGACTCAGGCCTCCTCTCTCAACGAGAGGGAATGGGCCGTAATCCACCACGCGGGCCCAGTGCGGGTTGGTGAATGTCACATGTCTTAGAATATTTTGGTTCTAGGACATGCCGGTTTCCTCACGATGTTTTCCTTCACCGTTTTGAGAGCAGTGGTGATGAAATAAATTACACAAAGTAATGCGCCTGGCTGGGTTTCTGAGTTTTCGCTATGCATGACTTGCCTTCTTTTAATTCAATGAATGCTTTGGTTAATGAACACATTTTTTTTTATATTACGTTTTTCTAGATAGAGATATCTCTGAATCCGAAACTAGGTAAACCTATACTATTGGAATTAGTGATTCCTCCAGATTGCACAAGATGTAATAGTGTCATCGTCAGTCATCATAATATTTTATAGGAAAAATAAAAATAATAACAACCACAACATATACATCGACTTACTGAGAGCACTTACGGCTTGTTCGACTTCGGTCCGGTGAGTGGCGCGGTGAGCGGGGCGGCACCGGCACGCGGGTGCTCGGCCCTATGAGCGGTATCTCAAGGCGTGCTTCAAATATTTTCATACATTTAGTTTTACCGCTCGCCGCCCCGCGCTATGTTCCGCTCACAGCAGCAAGGTTGTGAACGGGCCGTTATACCAAAGAAATGAGAGAAATTAGCTGCTGCCATCGGCTTCGCCTGGATGATAGTAGAAAATCATCCCAAGGGAACATACAGAGAACAGACTGCAGACCTGAGTATATGGCTTAAATTTCAACTCGAAACCTCCACGCGTTCCCGAGATAAAGGATCTTGTCAGACAGACAGACATTCGGACGGACAACAAAGTAATCCTATAAGGGTTCTGTTTTTTTTCCTTTTGAGGTACGGAACCCTAAGAAAACATAACATTTATAAAGTGATATAACCCATTAACATATAGACGTATAGACGAACAGAAAAAAGTAACGTTATTTTACTAATCCAAAAAAAAAAAACATTAATTATTCACACCTCTCTCAAAATAAGACGTAAACACACGAAAACAAGTAAGTACTTAATAAATTACAATTCTTTATTACATAGAAGCTTCTACCTTGAATTTTATTGCTGGTAGAAAAGTAAGAAAAACAGATTTTTATCTGATTATCTTTACGACTTGTTCGAATCGAATGAGGATAAAAACATTACGCTTTTTATGGACGCGGTCGGAGAAATGTGGTTTGTAGTTCCAGGAGTTACCTTTGAAAGCACTTTGATTTTGTATTAAAAATGTAGGTCTTATTTTACGTGACTGTTTATTATTATTTAGAAGTATACAACACTAGTTTTAGTATATGCAAAACCCGAAACACGTGTCTATTATTTTTATGTAAAGAATCTATGTACAAAATTTCATAACTGTATAATGAAAAATCACAAAGTTATGTTACCTGGTTGACCGCACAAATACATAGTCACCGGGCCATCCAGGCGACTGAGGGGTTGTTTTGTTCCCGCATCCAGCTGTACGTTGCCACTTGTGACCTGTATTGTACTTAGTGTCGGTGGTGTCCAACTTGTGACATTTTAAAATATTTTTAGGAAAAAATATAACATGGTGTAAATTTTTTTTCGAATTGATTCAGTTACTGATTCTGAACAAACTATATTCAGGTTTTGCATAAACTAAAAATAATTTTGTATAATTATGTTTATCAGTTGACTATATACTTTATTTATTTATTATTATTATTTAATTTCCTACCGTTTTATACGATTATTTTAAAAACACTTAACTAATTAAAACTAAATAAATATATACACTAAAGCCTAACTAAAATATGGCGTCAAAAAACTCCTCCGCATCGCTGTCGACTGGAAGTGTGCCCAAAAGGCTTGCGGCATTGCCACGTTGTATGGCAATGCTTAACCTCTGACCGAGGTAATAGCCAGCCCTTGGGTTGACTATTACCCATAACACAAGCTCAGCTTAGCTTGTGACTAGACGGCGTTGTGTGATAGTTGTGTGCCGACTGATCAGACCTCAGTTGCAGCACGGCCGTTACAACTGGTCATGGGTCCTTCTGAAAACTCCGCATTCCGCATCCATTTTTAATCAGTAAAAGTCTGACACTCTCTTTCGCTTCACCCAGAGAAGGAAGAGTTAGTTCATGACATCCCAAAAAAACTTGTCATTTTTTTTTTAAATTTTGACACGCCCCCCCCGCTCCGGAATATCATGGGATGATTGTCACCTTTTAAAAAAAACACGCAAATGAAAAAAACTTGCCTCCGTGGTCAAGTAGTCGATCTAGAATTAGTGGGTTCGAACCCAGATTAAATTCTTGAAGCAAAAATCTGCACAGAAACCTCTGTTCGAAATTATTCCCTTTCTAATGTTAACGAGGAAAAAGGAAAGCCATTTATATATTCTACGTTTAAGAGGGAGAGATGGGGTGGCAAAAGGTTTTGCACGTGAGCGAAGCCTCGGGCCTAAGCTAGTTAATACTTCTCGTTAAATACACACTTTAGTTTGTGTGTCATCGATTTCTTACGAATATTTTTCGTATTAACAGATAATCATAATCTATTGGTAAAAATTACATTTACAAGTCACAATGTCTTTTATTTCATAAAGTGCTTAGTTGTGTAAACTATTGCTACAATTATTTATTTTTATAACTACAATAATTAATTAATAACATTAAATCTGATCTTTCAAAATTCATCATTCAATTAATTAATACATAGTAAAACTTAAAATATTAATAAATTGTTTTTTTTTTTTAAAAAAATTATCATTAAATTTAATTTATTAAAATTGCAAATTAACCATCACCACCACCAACATGACTTCATTAATTGCATGTCCGCTACGCGTCTACAACTTTGTCGTAGCAAAGCGCTACGCACGTAGCGGTCCGCCTACGCACGTAGCACCGTGTCTACACGAACGAAATTGCTTCGTGCACGTGAGATGACGAATTTAGACACGCTTTCGGTAACGCCATTCATCAATTTGAATATTTCATCTGCGTAGCCTTTTTCTAACTTCAATAAATAATATTGTTATGATGTTAAAATGAATATGAATATTAGAATAGAATAAACTTTACTTTTTTTATATTGTGTGATAGTTGTGGAATATAATATTATGTTATATGCCGTTCATTGCGGCGACACTTGGGGGAGGCCTATGACCAACAGTGGACGTCTTTCGGCTGAAATGATGATGATGATGATGACATTATATGCAGATGTTATTGGTCTTCTGCGAAGCAGTAATGCTGTCACCTCCTTGGCTGCACTCGTGAGGGAACGGACATCCTCACACCCCAGCCGCCGGGATCCCGATCCCAATTTCCAGCCATCGTACGTGTGGACTTGCGGATGACGAGTAAAGGGTAGCTCGCCGTCCGGCCACCCAGTAACCGTCCGGACCTAGCCTGAGTCGTCGACGACGCATAGTGCTCCACGTGCGCCTCTAAGAAAAATCAGCAAAACCTACTGGGTTGACTTCCAAAAGTGAAACCCGGGGTTCTGGGATACTAGGCAAAGAGAGGAACACAGGTGGTGTTTTATTCAATAAAAATCTGACACGCTCTCTCGCTCCACCCTGGGCGCGAGAAGTCATTGTACGATTTCCCACCTTAGAAAAAAAAAAGATCTTATTGATGATGTTTTTTTTTTTTTATTTGATATAAACCAGTGCTTGACTGCGATCCCACCTGATGGTAAGCAGTGATGCAATCATTGATGGTGAGGCGCACTAGTTTATTAAGAGCCTATTCACTCTAGCCTTGAAGGCACCTATATTATAGTTGGACGGGAAGATCGCAGCAGGCAAGTTGTACATGAATTGTCATGTGTATGTTCTACAGAAAGGCTACATATATATAATACAACTGGTGCGCGTGTATGAACATAAATGAAGCAAAAGCCAAGCCACGGCTAGGATACTTATTTTTTATTACAGAGTTTTCGTGCCCACCTTCATCATTAGATTATCTCGATGGTACCTTATAGCCAGAGTGCATCTCTTGACAATTCTAATAATACCAAACACAGTTAGGTTACATTGATTTATTGCAAAGTTCCGGTGCCTACCTTCAGGCTTCATCATCAGATCAGTTCGATAATATCCCCTCCCCCTCTTCCTTCAGTCAGTCATCGACCACACGTATAAACAAAGCAAATTTAGTTGTTACGACAGTTCTCCTGTGATCCTATGAGGAGTTCTGTTCCATATTTTCGATGGGACTAACTCGGAAGACCTTTCAATCAAAAAAATAATTTTCAAAATCGGTCCACAATTGTCCGAGAAATCGGTAAACATACATTAAAAAACTAGACAAGTGTGAGTCGGACTCGCGCCCTGAGGGGTCCGTACAAACTTATCTATGTAAATAGTTCAATTCTGGAATGGAGTCTCGGAAGATATTTCAGAATAGCAAAAAAAAATTGTGACGCAACAATAAATTTACAGTTTTCAGATTAATTCCAATAGTTGTGCTATAAGAACTCGCTGTTTGCCAAATTTCAGGATTCTGGGTCAACGGAAAGTACCCTATGAATTTTGATTTCCTCGAGTGTCGAAATGTACGTTTTTTGCCACATAAACCGAAGTATATATTTTTCTCGTTAACTTACAAATTTGATTTTTTTACAGCTTCAAGAGTCCAAAGACCTGAATATATGGTTGGAATTTCAAATTGGTACCTGTACGCGTTCCCGGGATAAAGGGTCTTGACAGACAGACAGACAGATGGACGGACAACAAAGCGATCCTATAAGGGTTCCGTATTTTCCTTTTGTTGACGGAACCCTAAAAAAATACATACAGCCGAACATAGAACCTCCTTCCCTTTGAAGTCGGTTAAATAGACCACCCTCAGGCAATATTAAGACTTGAATAAACCTTTGAACAGATATTTCATTTCATTTAATTGGCTTAGAGTAATATCTTTTATGTTACCATTTATCTGTAGAGGTCAAAGGATTCATAATGTATTATCTTTTGAATTATTTCCCAAAGCCCTTGTAAAGAAGCCTGGTCGGCGTTGCCTAGCAACCGAGAACTAGGGTAACGAGATTAATTTTCTTTTGAAATAATTATGACGCGTGTAGACCACTATTCTATTTTACACTTGCTTCCAGTAGGGCCGATGTCTATAGAGCCTAAGGAGATAGCAGTTATGGCCGAGTAGAGCAGTGGTAGGCAAGTGGTAACGGCCCCGACTTACGAATTGCATCTCGCGGGTACAAACCCAGCCAGGCGCATTACTTTGTGTAATTAATTTCATCACCACTGCTTTCAAAACGGTGAAGGAAAACATCGTGACGAAACCGGCATGTCCTAGAACCAAAAGTACAAAGACATGTCACATTCACCAACCCGCACTGGGCCTGCGTGGTGGATTATGACCCATTCCCTCTCCTAGAGAGAGGAGGCCTGAGTCCCAGCAGTGAAAACATTAAAAGGCTAATTATGCTATGCTATTATATGCTAGGGCCGATGCCCGCCAGGACCGCGGGAAATTTTGAAAGAGTTATCGTGAACGCAAAAGACAACTGAAGGATACATGTAGGTTTTAGTCAGTAAAAGTCTGACACCCCTTCTCGCTCCACCCTAGAGCCCAAAAGTGACGGCGAGAAATGGGTAGCTCGCCGTCCGACCGTCTGATAGAAGGCGCGTGCTGTTCCACCCGCGTCTCAAGGAGATGTCAGTAAACCGTAGGGGCCAACAGGGTCGAAGCCTACTGGGGCCAAGGGTCTGGTTCTGAAAGGAAGACTCGGTCCTGGTATGAAAGGCAACGAAGGAACAGGAGTGGGTTTTTAGTCAGTAAAAGTCTGACACACCCTCGCGCTCGGTCAAAGGGCGAGGGATGTCATTGGATGATTTTGCAACCGAAAAAAAAAGAAAAATAACGAGCGGAAAAGTCATTTAATGATTTCACACTTAAAAAAACGATTTGCTAGTGCATTGTTTATCCGTGTACCATGTACATCCAAATCTATTCCACCATTTGAGCATGACGGAGTGATAAACAGCACAAAAACATAATGTATACAAACTTTTCATGGTGTAGTGCATGACAACGACTGTGGCAACCCATTGCTGGCCACGCCATAATTATGGCAGTATTTCCCCTCTTTGAGGAGTGGCTGGAAAGACAACACGGCGTCTTTACTTTCCGCGTGACGCAGGTCCTCACCGGAAATGGTAAGTCCGGGAGGTTCCTGCACCGGATTCGTGCGGAAGAAACGCCCGGGTGTCACCATTGTTTGGAGCATACGAGATTGCCGGGCAGAGGTGTGCCCCGCCTGGGCAGAACACCGCCTTATCCTTGTGGGGGCGATCAGTGGCAACGATCTCTCGCACCGGGCCTTAGTACAAGCTATGGTACAGAACGAAGAGGAGTGGCAAGCGGTCGCCTCCTTCTGCGAAGCAGTAATGCTAGCAAAGGAGGCGGCCACACGCGTGAGGGAACGGCCCTCACGCCCCAGCCACCGGGATCCCGATCCCGATATCCGGCCGCCGTAGGCGCAGGCTTGCGGACGGCGAGCAATGGGTAGCCGTCCGACCGTCCAGTAACCGACAGGACCGAGCCGAAGTCGTTGAGTCCACGTAGTGTTCCACGCGTGCCTCAAGAAGATGTTAGCAAATCGTAGGGGCCCAGCAGGGTCGACGCCTACTGGGGCCATGGGTTCGCTTCTGAAAGGAAAACCGCCGCGCTGGAATGCAAGAACAAAGAAGAGACATAGGAATGGGTTTTAGTCAGTAAAAGTCTGACATGCCCTCGCGCTCCGCCCAAGGGCGAGAGATGTCATTGGATGATTTCTCACCTAAAAAAAAATCTAATCTAAACGTCTTTTAATGATGTCACAATTAAAATATTGTTTACAGTATCTTTATTGTCTATTTCAAGTTTTGAAAACTGTTTATAACAATGTATCACATTACTCACTGAAAAATGTCTGAAAGAACTTGGAAGAGGCCTTTGCCCATCACTGGGACAGTAATAGCTAGCGGAAAAAAAATCTTCCACGTACGCAAGCAGGTTATAAAATATTAAAACGATTATAATTTAAATAGAATAATATTACGCCTGACCATTTTTCCACCAATTTTACCACCGCAATTTACACCCATTTCCCAAACATCAGTAAACCATGTAAACACACACAATTATGTATGAGATCGATTTGTATGTGAAAGCGAGTTGGAACTGTGCTGTCGAACCCCTATGTGATAAGCTTGAGGTTTATGCATTATGTATTAGAGAGACGGTATTTTTGTAAGTAGTTAGGGAAAACTACAGAGGGTGGCAGAATTGGGAATATTTTTACGATAGCGAATGTATTTTTTTTGGCAACTGTGTCAGAAAATTGTGGATAAAAACACATTTCATTTTATTAGTCAGTATTTTGTGAGCAGTCTGAATCTGGCTAGACCCATATTAAAGCTCGAGATTTCTGTACACCTGAATGAGAACAAAAAATTATGTAAGACTTAGTTCTTAAATTATAATAATGATTTTCATATGTTTTTAGATGACTATGTGTACCTATACATACCTCTATGATTTTAAATGTGTTTTATAAGTTTATTTTATTTTTATATGGGTGTTTTTTTGCCTGAAGTAAATAATTAATAATAATAATATTCCACAACTTTCAGATAACGCCATCTAGTCCCAAACTAAGCAGAGCTTGTGGCATGATTATAAACAACTGCTAAACATCCTTTTAATATATTTCTAAATACATACTTATTATAGATAAATTAGACCCAGACGAAGGACAAATGAAAGAAAGAAAGAAAGAAAGAAAACATTTATTTTACAAATGATCGTGATCATCACACAAACATTTGTCCTGGTTGGGAATCGAGCCCATGACCTCTGGCATAGCAGTCAGGGCCACTGACCACTATACCAACATACCTGTCAATATGATTATTATTAGTATTATTTATAACCAGGGGTCGAAATTAGGTAGAGTTATTTAAGTACTTGCATCGAAATGTTGATATTAATATGGATCTTCCCGGGATTTCTAATGAGAAATCCTGTGTGGCCAACAATATTACAAATAAATAATAATAAAAACCTCAGAGATAGATAAGACAAATAAAACAAAGATCATTAACATACTATTATTTATTAGTATTTTTAATTGAAAAAGATCTCTCTACGTCAACTGAGGTAAGGTTAACAAATTTATACACTTCCTCCTCCTCGTCATTAATGCAGGAAGATATTTTTTCTGCTATGTTTCTGATAGTGTCATAAAAAAAAAATCTGCTCTTTAAAATTAATCTCGGGATTTTAGGCATATCCACTTTATTTTTTCGCTGTATGAAATCGGTGTAAGTACATGTTTAACTCTGCCTAATTCCGACCCCTGCTTAATAACACTACTAGCTGTCCCCACGATTTTATCTGCGTCTTTGGTTTGGTTTCTACACCTCTTCCCTGGATCTGGCTTCAACCTCGTGAAAGTAAAAAAACTATATGTTTATATCACTCAGTAACAAAAACAGTATTCTATTGGTGAAAGAATTTTTAAAATCGGTTCAATAGTTTTTGAGTTTATTCAACATAAACAAAAATATATAAATCTTTTCTCTTTGATGATATAAGCATAGACAGTTTTATTTACAACATAAAGGTTCAGCTGGCTGCCAAGTTGGGAATCCTAGCAAACCCGCCGTAACAGCTGCATAAACAATTTGCCAGATACCAGCTTGATGCACTTAAGTCAATTGAGAAACGAGTCAATAGGATCATCGGTAATTATGCACTTGCCGATTCAAAGCTTCAAAGTCTTTAACATCGACGCGTTGCTAGTTGGTTGGTTTACTATCGGTTGCATTTCGTGTTGTAATTGCATAATTTAATTCTATTAACCCATTTCATCATTGGAACACTAAACAAACGGCGACACCGGTATATGGTGAATAATTCACCCGTGAAATCAGAAATCAGAAACTCTTATTTCAAATAAATCATTTACAGGCACTTTTGAATTGTCTAAATGTCGGTCATTCAAAAAAAAGTGAAACTAAGTTTCACATTAATTTCAAAACGTACATCTCTATGGAGAAGAACGTGCAATAAACTCCATGGATACTCTTTTAAATATATTGTGAGATCCATATTAACTTGGTTAGATATTTCTTGTCGCTTCTATTATGTAAGCACAATGTAGATAAATAATGAGAAAAAAAGTAATTAAAAAATAAAAATTGAACACTGTGGGTTTTAATCTGTAAAAGTCTAACACTCTCTCTGAATAAGAGACGAGAAGTTATTATTTGATGATTTCTCAAGTAAAAACAAACCTATCAAGTGCGGGTTGGACATGTCTGTAGCAATAAAACTGCAAAATAATCACGTATTACGTACGTTGTATGGGAACCACACTTAAATATTTATTTTAATATAATTTTAGTATTTTTTGTTATAGCGGTAACAGAAATACATCATCTGTGAAAATGTCAACTACTCGTATAAAGCTATCACGATTCATGACATACAGCCTGGTGATAGACAGATGGTGGATAGTGAAGTCTAGTTAGCAATAGGATCCCGTTTTTACCCTGTGGGCACGAAATCCAAAAAAGGCTATTCTCAACAGAAACCTTTAAAAGCAGTGCGTCAGTAATCCGTAAATTACCACAGGATGTATAGTAAGGGTGCGCTGGATCGATTACTTGGCAGAACGTGAAGATGCGCCAAAGTTCGCTTTATTAGTTACCGAGGATCGTGTTGTGGAGGAAGGAAGCAGGATTTTATTGGAAGGTGACTGATTTATGTTATTTTGTTAAATGAATGACATTGATGCCGTAAGCGGTTCCGCCCGCGTTCCCACATGTCCTGACGACAGATAATAGTGTAGTTTTAAGTGTCATGGCTTATATATTTAAATGGAAGTGTTCATATATAGGACGAAACAATTAACTGTCATCTACGACTTTTTTTTGCGGTGACAATAGATTGTCATGATAGTGGGAACTGCTAACACATAAAAAATTGTCAAGACTAAACCGTAACGGTAAATCATGTGTCGACATAAAGTTGTTTAATGGGACAGCTAGAGACGATAGACGTCCGACGATAATTTAATCGTTACAACATAGTGAAAACACGGCCTAAGCGTTGAAAATTGGTCTAAGGAAACATAATTCCAGAATAGAATACCTTCCAGGACATGATTTACCCGTGTGCCAATTTTTTTCCAAATCCGTTCCGCCCTTATGAGTGTGTTATGTCTGAGTATAGTTTCCGCACTTAGTCCTATGCGGATCATTGTGCGTGGGCCATGGCGGCCATAACCTTAGGTAGGCTTATTCCAACCAACCAGTCCACGTCAGGTTTTTCAGGGCATTAATAAGGGAGTTCGGGGATCCTAAGGTTCTTGTGCGTATTTCAGTGACATCTGTGCAGTCTAGGAGCACATGCGCAATTGTCTCTTCCCCTTCCAGGTATGCTCTGCACAGGGGACTGTCTGTGATGGACCGCCATAATACAGGCCCTCGGCCTAGTTTGGTGGTTACATCAGAAGTATTTACTTTGAAACATTGTACTTGCTGAATGGCACTTGGCTTGGCTTGCTGTTTGGCTCTTTAACCACTGTATTATGTTCATTGTGTCAAATAAACTTTTTTTTTTTTGTGATGCCTATTGTGTGGAGGTCTTATTCAGTGTCCAGTGTCAGGTGATGGTCCCCGCCACCATGCGTAGGCTGCCTCTATCCAGCCTCATGAGTTTTTTGGTGAGGGCTTTATTGAGGTGTGGCATGGCCTCCTTGGCCTGCCTGCATCCTGGTGTCGACGACCATCAGCGCAGCATTTGAGTGTGAAGAAGCAATAAACATATACACTCACAAACTTTCACCTCTGTGTGGTGTTTCGTTGTGTATGTATCTTTGTTACTTCCTTACACTCAAATGACTGTACTTTGAATGAAACTTTGCAGTAACACAGTTTAACTATCGGAACAAAATATAGGCTATAATTTATTATCGGGGGCAAGAAATTGACTGACTGAAACAGACTGGCCTGTTGGTCTAGTGGTTAGTGACCCTGAATGTGTATGTGTGATTCCGAAGGTCGTGGGTTCGATTCCCACCCAGGACAAGTGTTTGTGTGATGAGCACGATCATTTGTTCTGTGTCTGGGTGTATTTTATCTATAATATGTATGTATTTAGAAACATATAAGTATGTTTATCAGTTGTCTAGTACTCATAGCTTGGGACTAGACAGCGTTGTGTGATAGTTGTGGAATATAATATATATAATTCTACGGAAACGAAGCTGTCAGAAAGAGCTAGTATAGAAATAAAGAGTGAAATACAGAAACCTTCCATTTTACAGCGCTTTGAGCAGGCAAAAAGTTAACCATGACGAGGCAAAATAAACAATACCCGAAAGATAGCTACAAACTTTTATATTGGAATACAATAGATGTTTTTACATACACATATAAAATCACACCGAGGCAGTAGACTAGGGGTGAATACTATAATACCACAAAATAAAGTTACTTTTATGGTTTCGGACCTCAAAAGGAAACAACGGAACCCCTATGGGATCACTTTGTTGTCCGTCTGTCTGTCTGTTTGTCTGTCTAAGCTATTTTAGGGTTCCGTACCTCAAAAGGAAACAACGAAACCCCTATAGTATCACTTTGTTGTCCGTCTGTCTGTCTATCAAGACCCTTTATCTCAAGCACGCGTGGAAGTATAGAGTTGGAATTAAAACCATATATTCTGGTCTACGGTCCTTTGAAGCTGTGAAAAAATCAAACTTATGAGTTAACGAAACAAAAAGATACGGCCGTTTATGTTGCAAAAAACGTATAATTCAACACTCTCAAGGGAATCAAAATTCATAGTTCCTGTTGACCAAGAATCCTGAAATTTAAATTTTTATCAAGAAGCAGTGTAAAATCTCTTAAAAATATACATAAATCTTTTATAAATATATATGTGTACGGTGTTCCCGACCAAAATTAAAAAAAAAGGTAGATTTTCCTTTAAATTTCAATATTATCTTTAAATTTTACACACACATAGCTATTGGGCACGCCACAATTATGGCGGTAAGTCCCTTCTTTGAGGCTTAGTTGGAAAGACCTCACGGCGTCCTCACCTTCCGCATGACGCAGGTTCTCACCGAACACGGGAAGTTCGGGAAGTTCCTGCACCGGATTCGTGCGGAAGCGACGCCCGGGTGTCGCCACTGTGTGGACCGCCCGGAGGACACGGTGGAGCACACGGTTGAGGTGTGCCCCGCTTGGGAAGAGCAACGCCGTGTCCTCGTGGGGGCGATCGGCGGCGGCGATCTCTCGCGCCGGGCCTTGGTACAGGCCATGGTCCGGAGCGAGGAGGAGTGGCAGGCGGTCGCCTCCTTCTGCGAAGCAATAATGCTGGCAAAGGAGGCGGCCGATCGCGTGAGGCAACGGCAACGGTCCTCACGCCCCAGCCGCCGCCGGGATTCCGATCCTGATTTCCGGCCACCGTAGGCGCGGGCTTGCGGACGGCGGGCAATGGGTGGCCCGCCGTCCGACCGTCCGGTAACCATCCGGACCGAGCCCAAGTCGTCGACGGCGCGTATTGTTCCGCGCGCGCCTCAGGGAGATGTCAGCAAATCGTAGGGGCCCAGCAGGGTCGAAGCCTACTGGGGCCATGGGTAGTGTGAAAACGAAACCGGGGCCTTGGGACGAAGGCAACGAAGGAACAGGAGTGGGTTTTTAGTCAGTAAAAGTCTGACACTATCTCTCGCTCCGCCCAAGAGCGAGATTTGTCATAAGATGATTTTCCCACCTATAAAAAAAAAAAACACATAGCTACGCACCTATAACTGTCTTGAAGGTACCTTCTTATAGTTTTTCAATAAGCTCCCACGCTATTGTGTCGTTAGTCTTTACGACAATCGTCTCCATAGCCTAAACCCTACTTCTTGCTTCGACAATCTCCGCTCGGTCAGGATATTTCGTTTTATTACGACGTGGCTGACTTTTACCTAGATTGAGTCATGCAAGATGGTAGCATCGATTTCGAAGAACAGCTATAAGTTTTTAAATGCCTGATCTTTCAAGGCTGATTTCTCACCTCAATGCGTGAAGAGTCAAGGGAATAGGTCACTTCTAGGTAAGGGTGCTCCATTGTCGACCACATCCTCTGTAACGTTGTACAAGTGCTTGTAAATAAATGCTTATAAATAAATAAATAAATAAATAAATAAATGAATAAATAAATAAAAAAAAAAAACAAATAAATACATAAATAAATAAATAAATAAATAAAAAATAAATAAATAAATCACTTCAGGTACGTAGTGGTCAAGAAAGAGCCTAACTATAATAATAAGAATAAAATAGCAGGCTTTTTCTACAATCTTGACATGTTTCAAAGCATACACGCAAGTCTACGTAAACTGTAATCAGGAAACCTGCCATCAATTTATTTTTAGCTGATTTTATTATTAAACCAAAATCCAATGAAGGCGGAGGCACACACAAGGCAATGGCCCTCACGCCCCAGCCTCCGTGATTCCGATCCCGATTTCCGGCCGGCGCGGGGTTGCGGACGGCGAGCAATGGGTAACTTGCCGTCCGACCATCCCGTAACCGTCCGGACCAAGCCCAAGTCGTCGACGGCTTGTAGTGTTCCACGCGCGCCTCAAGATGTCAGCAACCGTAGAAGCTCAGCAGGGTCGATGCCTACTGGGGCCATGGGATGCGAAAGAGAACCCCGGAGCCCTGGAACGAAGGCAAAGAAGGAACAGGAGTAGGTTTTAGTCAGTAAAAGTCTGACAAGCCCTCCCGCCGCGCTCAAGGGCGGGAGATGTCATTGGATGATTTCCCACCTTAAACAAAAATCCAAAATAATAACATTCAATTTAATCGCTTGATAACAGATCAAATTGAATCGGCTCACAAACAGAATGTAAACCTTTCAATTTAAATAAACAAAATGTTTTAAACGTATCGATATTTAAAATCAAAATTTTATTATTGATTTGAAGCAAATCATGATCTATGGTGAAATGAAATAAAATAATTTATTTGCTATGAATGTAGGCACAAAAGTATGGTGTTAAGTAAAAGAAGCATAGCATGGCATAGTCGTCCATATAATTTTCCCACTGCTGAGACGCAGGCCTCCTCTCTAGGAGAGGGAATGGGCCGTAATCCATTACGCGGGCCCAGTGCGGGTTGGTGGATGTCACATGTCTTTGAATTTTTGGTTCTAGGACATGCCGGTTTCCTCACGATGTTTTCCTTTACCGTTTTAAGAGCAGTGGTGATGAAATAAATTACACAAAGTAATGCGTCTGGCTGGGTTTGAACCCACGACCTACAACTCGTAAGTCGGGGCCGTTACCACTCAAATACGTTATTAAATAAGCGAAAGCAGTGGTGGCCGAGAGGTAACGGCCTCCACTGCTTTCGCTTATTTAATAACGTATTTTTAATAATTGGTTGACTATAATGTATGTTATATATGACTGTCCTATTTTTATTGTCTGTATAAAATTATGTGATAATAAGCGGGAGCAGTGGTTGCCGAGTGGTAACGGCCCCGACTTACGAGTTGTAGGTTACGGGTTCAAACCCAGTCAGACGCATGACTTTGTGTACAATTTGTTTTATCACCACTGCTCTCAAAACGGCGAAGGAAAATATCGTGAGGAAACCGGCATGTCCTAGAACCAAAAATTCAAAGACATGTGACATCCACCAACCTGCGTGGTGGATTACGGTCCATTCACTCTCCTAGAGAGGAGGCCTGAGTCCTAACAGCGGGAACATTATAAGGCCGACTATGCTATGCTATGCTATAAAATAATATCCCAGTAATGACACAGTTGTGGGTTAAGCTCGCCAATGTAATGTACATCAACTGTCCTATTTTTATTTTCTGTTTATAATTGTGTGATAAATAAAGAAAAATAAAAGAAAGAATAAAGAATGTCAAATAATAAATATGTTGAACCAATCAAAGAAAATAAAAGAAACAAATAAATAGAAGTCAAATCATACTTACGAATAAGGAAATCAAAAGAAGAGTCACAATAAATTGTATTCCAAAGATACACGATTATGAAACGACACGTGTATGAATATATTATCTTGGAATGCGAAGAATTTCATAACATTCTTCTGAGAATTCAGTTTATGGAGTATCTACTACTGAAACACACATACTCACATATGTATTTCTATCCCATATTATTTTTTCCATCAATAAAGCGATCATATAACATTCATAATAACAACATAAGATACATCAATGTACCCAGCCAGACAAAACAAATCGCTACACAAACGATCAAAGACCAGAAAAATAAACAAAACACGATCGCCTTGTCACCTCTCGCATAACGCCGTCCATTTCTTAGTAATAATAAAGAAAGGGGCCTGTTCCGACTTAGATTTATACAAACGTTCCCTTTTGTGGGCCCCGCGATGTTTGTTAGCCAATAAGAGGGCTCCACTAATATGTATTGGGAAGTTTTTACCGATAGTTCGTTTTGTTTGAAGGTTTTTGAGAGTGAAAACGATATTTGTTTAAAAAAAAAACTTTTTTTTTTTATTCTTGATAGGTTCGCGTTTGACCGCTATCTCACCTGATGGAAAGCGAAGATGCAGTCGACGATGGAGCGCGCTTACCTAGAAGTAACCTATTCACTCTTGACTTAAAGAATCCCGGGTTGTAGCCATCAGGAAAAACAGATTCCGGCAAGGAATTCCACTCCTTAGCTGTACGCACTATGAATGTGTTCCTAAAACGTGTTGTGCGTATAGGTGGGATGTCCACCATGTACCGGTGGCGCATTGCCGTACGCCTGGTGGTCCTTATTATCAAAAGTTTTTTTTTTAATCTGTTTTTATTTAGGGGCTTTTACAGGGTATGTCAGCCCCATCGTACCCTTTTACATTGGTTCTACTTACTACCGAGTTGTAGTGTTTACAAAATTAATATATGCAAGTTAGGAATTAATTATTTTTAAAATTGAAATTAACTATTTAATAAGCATACTAGAGCTATTCATAAAGAACCATAATTAAGTGACACAACTTTTTAGTCATCTCCGATGATGGTACACATATGATGGGTTGTATTAAGCCTATATCTAGTCGATTTAATTTAAATTTGTTTATAAATAACTCTCGTTCATTTCTGTTCCGGGCACACTCCATCAGCAAATGTTGCACGACCTCAATTGGGTTGCAAACTGTGCAGTTAGGAGGATCAGCTTTTTTCTTATGGAATGCAAATTTCGCCGATGGGTAGTGTCCCGAGCGGAGTCTCAAAATTAATCAATAGAAACAGTTGGTGCGCAAACATACCCGAGGCACTGTAGAAGCGAGGCAGCCCCAACACCGCCTTGAACACGTTATTCTGCTAGATACAGCGCACTGCAAGCTACTGAAGAGTATGGTACTCATAGGCTAAAGGTTAGGTAGATTGATTACTATCGTACGTGTACCTTTTGATCCTGGAATTCGATGGTTTCATTACAATGATTTCTAAAAATACATACATATACATGTCACCTGCTAGGTTTCAAACTACGACCTTTTATAAGGGTGCTTTTCCACCAGAGAAGTTCTATGCTACGTTGCTATGGCTGCGTTTGATATCCACCAATTATATTCATTGGTGCATATAGCTTAGCACTGGTGGAAACGGATTCAACTAAGATATGATTTTTATATGGAAGGATGCGTACTATAGATGCTTGCTATGGATGCGTACTACGGATGCGTGCTACGGATGGTCGTAGCTATGTGCCGCTTCCGTACTATTGAAACATCGCATAGTTCGAACTACGCATCTTTCTCGCGCTTCTACTTTGCGGCAGCGCATCTTCATAGCACATCTTACTCGCACCGCCATAGCTTAGTATCAGTGTAAACGGTCACATAGTTTTACAGCTTTGCTATGACATCCTCGCAGCATAGCTGCATAGCACATCTCTGGTGGAAAAGCAGCCTTAGTCGGGGACGTAACCACTAAGCTACTATTTACGTCAACAATTTCTCAACCAAATACCAACGAAACTATGTGTACTTCTCGAATAAAAATCAACACGTTCAGAAAAATAAATAATTTGCCATATATAAAAACACTGTGAGTAGAATCGTCATTTGAAAAGAAAAGTCATTTATTGTCAGCATTTGTGTTTTTCTAACACGCAGGAATGCTCGTTCAAATGTTAAACATTGTAAATGAACGCTTGACAAGATAGTAAGGTTGGTTTTTCACCAATAAGGAATGAAGAAGCTAGATTTCGACCAATAAGATTGCTTTATTCAAATCATAGCGCTGCGCTATTGTTCTTCACCAGTTACTTTGAAATTCGAACGGCTGTAGATAAAAAATTGCAGATTTTTAAAATTTTAAAACAACAATTCGAAGTGAATTATATAAAAAAAGAATGTTTTTTTTTTTATTATTAATAGGCTCACGTTTGCCCAATCTTACCTGATAGTAAGCGATGATGTAGCCGAAGATGGAGCACGCTTGCCTAGAAGTAACCTATTCATTCATGATTTAAAGAGGTTGTAGCTATCAGGAAATACAGACCCCGGCAGGGAATTCCACTCTTTAGCTGTACGCATTATGAATATGTTTCCAAAACGCTTTGTACGTATAGGTGGGATGTCCACCATGTACCGATGGCGCAACGCCGTACGTCTAGTGGTCCAATGATGAAACAGACTTGGTAGAATTAGATTGTGCAATTCCAACGCACACTCCCCGAAATGTAATCGATAGAAAACTGACAGGCTAGCAACTTGGCGCCGATGCTCAAGGCTTTTGAGTTCCTTGATTTGTGTTTTTTTTAACATTACTTTATTGAAGTACGTCTATGTTACATAATATAAAGAAATCGGTCTACAGCTTCGCTCGCGAGTGGAAAACCAGTCTAAAACCCTGTCAATGTGTCTTTTACGAACACAAATATTATTGTAATTTTATTAGAAAAATCTGAAAGTGATTTTTTCACCCTTATCACAATAACATGTCAAACTCAATGACAGTTGACGGTTGAAACTTTTATTTGTTTTTTGGCTACGCATGATTTGTGCCATTCAGCCAGTATTATGACAAGAAAGTATTTAGATTTTGATACGGAATACAGCATCGATATATATGTACTACGCACTAGATTACGCGTGCCGTACACTCACTTTAACCGACTCAGGTGCAGTGTCTTCTATGCACCTTGATTTTGATGACATTAGTGTAGTTTTGACGTTCATGCAGTGTGAGAGCGGCGCTAATAAATTAAAATCAAAGGTAATCTGGACGTAAATAATAATTCTGTACTCATGTAAGTAAAATTACTGGTTGTTCGAACAATTTAATAGCTTGTAATATCGTAATAGTATTTTAGAAAATATATTATTTGATTTTAAAGCCTTTCCATTTTATAATCATAGACCAAAACATGCAGATGTTCCCTACCAAAAAAACCCGATTTTTACCAACAACTGGTTTAATGGAACACAGACTTTGCATGGTATTTTATTCCGTTTGTTTTTTTGAATATTTTATTTAATGTTTTTCTTTTTTGTATAAATAATATCAATGAATTCCGTCAATTTCAGAAATTATAACGACGTGCGTTTTTTGATACTGTAAAAACTCAGCAAGAAATGTCAGCAAATCATCGGGTATTACCTATAATTTACACCGAGGACTATTGTTAAATTTTGAAATAGAGTGTTATTGTAATAAAGTATTGTAGGCAAAAAGCTGTGTCGCTTCTGCGGTATAAAAATCTATATGGATAACATGTCATTACACTATGTTGAACGAAACGCGTAAGTGCTACGAAATTCATGGCGCTTAAGACGTTTTTGTCGCGAAAAAGTATCCTCTAAAAGCCATCTAAGCGCTGTATGTTTTAATAGTTTTATTAGACGACATAATGGCAATAAAGCGCTGCAGCGAACTTTTGTTTTAACTTTTCAGTATTTTGACAATTAGTTTCCATGAACGTGCTTGTCTATCGCTAGAATATAAGTCGATGGAATACAGTCACTTTATTTTCTATTGGTATGCAGATGACATGTCACACATTCCGGACGACGTGCAATGGGTAACTCGCCGTCCGTCTGTCCAGTAACCGCCAGACCAAACCCGGGTTATCAACGGCGCAGTATTCCACGCGCATCTCAAAGAGATGTTAGTAATCGTAGGGGCCCAGCAGGGCCAAAGCCTACTGGGGCCATGGTTCTAGAAAGCAAAGAGCAACTGAAGGAACGTAGGTGTGGTTTTAGTCAGTAAAACCGCCAGCAAGCCAGCTCTTTTCAGATCACAAATAAATTCGGGCAATTACAATCATTTTCCAAATTATAAGAAAAGGGCTGAAAAATTCAATAAGACTGCGGTTAATCTTGGCTTTGTCGAAAAGTTAGATATTTTAATACAATCTTTTCATGAACGATTTCAGCTGAAACTGCACCAGAGATAATGCAGGTTAGAATTAATCGATATTCAAAACGATCAAGATTCCGAATCGAAACCGCCTTGCAAATGAAAGTTTGGAAGCAATTTTACGTGTAGCAAGTAAATTTGAGCCAAATATACAAAAATGTGAGCACAATGCAGTCATCATCATCATCATCATTTCAGCCGATAGACGTCCACTGCTGGACATAGGCCTCCCCCAAACGTCGCCACAACGAACGATCCTGTGCGTCTCGCATCCATCGGATTCCCGCAACCTTCACCAGGTCATCGGTCCACCTTGTAGGGGGCCTTCCCACACTGCGTCTTCCGGTACGCGGTCGCCACTCCAGAACCTTTCGGCCCCAACGGCCATCCGTTCTGCGAGCAATGTGCCCTGCCCATTGCCACTTTAGTTTGGCGATTCTTCGCGCTATGTCGGCAACCTTGGTTCTCCTGCGGATATCTTCATTTCTGATTCGATCACGCAAGGAAACTCCGAGCATAGCCCTTTCCATTGCCCTTTGGGTGACTTTGAGCCTTCTGATGAGGCCCATTGTGAGCGTCCACGTTTCGGAACCATATGTCATCACTGGCAACACGCACTGGTCATAGACTTTCGTCTTGAGACACTGTGGTATATTGGATGAGAAGATACCGCGCAGCTTCCCGAACGCTGCCCAGCCGAGTTGGATTCGACGGTTGACCTCTTTCTCGAAATTAGATCTACCCAACTGGACTGTCTGTCCAAGGTAGACGTAATCGTCTACAACTTGAGTCTCCGATCTTGATCGGAGTGGGTGCTACATGGTTATTTACCATGACTTTGGTTTTGTCCATGTTCATTTTAAGACCCACTCTTTCGGAAGCTCTACTGAGATCATTGAGCATTGTGCTGAGCTCTTCCGTAGTTTCAGCCATGACTACTATGTCGTCGGCAAACCGAAGATGAGTGATGTACTCGCCATTGACATTAATGCCCAATCCACTCCAGTCCAGAACCTTGAAGACATCCTCCATTGCGGCCGTGAACAGTTTCGGAGAAATGACGTCTCCCTGCCTCACACCCCGCTGCAGGAGGATAGGTTTCGAGGTCTGGTCCTGCAGTCTGACTGACATAGTGGCGTTTTCGTACAAACACTTCAGCACCTCGATGTACCGATAGTCAATCTGGCACCGTTGGAGAGACTGCAGCACAGCCCAAGTCTCAATCGAATCAAAGGCTTTCTCGTAATCCACAAACGCTAAGCAGAGAGGCAGATTATACTCCTCGGTCTTCTGTATAACCTGCCGTAGCATGTGTATGTGGTCTATGGTGCTAAAGCCTTTTCGGAATCCGGCTTGTTCGGGAGGCTGGAAGTCGTCGAACCTGCGCGCGAGACGGTTCGTGATGACTCTGGAAAACAGCTTGTAGACATGGCTCAGAAGTGAGATGGGCCTATAATTCTTGAGCAGGGCCTTGTCGCCCTTCTTAAAGAAGAGTACCACCACACTTCCGCTCCATGCCTATGGTGTTTTTCCCTCGAATATGACGGAATCAAACAGCTTCTGAAGGGCCTTAAGGATCGGTTTACCACCCGCCTTCAGGAGTTCGGCTGTAATTCCGTCATCACCCGGTGCCTTGTTGTTATTAAGCTGCTTCAGAGCCATCCTAATCTCGTACAGGCTGACGTCCGGGATATCTTCGGTATAGTGTCGGGTCAACCTAGCTCTTGGGTCGTTTGCTAGATTCGTAGTGGGTTTTGTGATTGACGTGTATAACTGTCCATAAAAAGCCTCGATCTCTCCCAGAAGCTCCGATTTGGCGGATATGACTCTGCCATCTTCGGTCTTCAGTTTCGTGAGCTGGCTCTGCCCAATAGACAGATCTCTTGCAAACACCTTGGAGCCCTTATTTCGCTCAATCGCGTCTTTAATTTTTCCAGTATTAAAGTGACGGATATCGCGTTTCAAGGACTTAGAGATCCGTTTATTGAGCAGCCGATATGTGCACGCATCGTCTGAAGACTGCAGAATCATCTCACGCCTTTCCTTCATAAGCTGGAGAGTTCGATCTGTGAGCCTCTTGCTCTTATTTGTACGAGTCTTATAGAATTTAGACCCGACCGTATGGACAGTTTCCACGAACCCATCGTTGTATTCGTCCACAGAGCTTCCTAGGCATTCGAAACGATTTTGAAGTTCGAGCTGAAAGCTCTCGGAGTTTTGGATCTGGATCTGTGCAGGACGGAGCGTAGACTTCATCAGAACGAGATCTTTCAAGCTTGACATTGATATTCAATGTGCCTCTTACCATGCGTTGATCACTTCCGGTTTTCACCGCATTGATCACTGAGACATCATTGAATATTTGCTTCTTCGTCGACATGATGAAGTCAATCTCATTTTTTGTTACACCATCAGGGCTTTGCCAGGTCCACTCCCTATGCTCACGCTTTCTGAAGAAGGAGTTCATCATGTAGAGGCCCTCCCTCTCCATAAAGCTGGCCAGTAGGTGTCCCCGGTGGTTCCTACGTCCAAATCCAAATTGCCCCACTCGCAGCTCGTCACCGTCTCGTTTGCCCAGTTTCGCATTAAAGTCCCCCATGACCACGGTGAAGTGAGTCTTATTACCATGTATGGCTCTGGATACATCCTCATACATGGTCTCTACTTCGTCATCGGGGTGTGTCGAGGTCGGAGCGTAAACCTGTATGACCTTCAGCGAATATCTTGATGATATTCTGAGTATAAGGTACGCCACCCTGGTCGACACGCTCTCGATCTTCACCACATTGTTCACAAGGGACCTGTGGATGACAAACCCGACACCACCTTGGGACTGCTGGTCCCCCTCCCGAAAATAGAGCAGGTTACCAGATTTTAGGATTATCGTGTCCTCCCCCTGTCTTCGGACTTCGGATAATCCCACAATACTCCATCGTAACCTGCTCAACTCCTCCTCAAGCTCGGCAATCTTCTCATCGGACCGGAGTGTACGCGTGTTGTACGTCGCCAGGTCCAGTCGTCGACGGTTGATCGATTCCGCCCGGAGATTCTTAGCACCCCAGACCCCAGGGCTGCGCCCACGCCCGTCCACGCTAGCACAACCGCTGGAGTCACCGGGCACTTGGGGCCTGTTTCTTGTTGCATTATGCATTTGAGGGGGTTTGGACCATAACCCGCCACGCTGGTCCAGTGCGTGTTGGCGGGTCGCCATAGCCTCGTTCGTTTATCAACAGGGTGCACCACGTGCAGGTGAGGTTGGCTTGGGTCCCGATAGGTGTTGATTGGGACCCCGTATACACCCCAAACACAATCGTGGCACAATGCAGTGCCACGCTTCAAATTAATATATTATTTTTTAAATTAAATTTTGGCCATTTTTGTTTTTAATTTTTGCTGATGGCCCGCCATTAGTTCATCATTTCCCCAAGTGGCCCATAGTCTCAATAAGTTTGTGCTTCCCTAAAAAAGTTCCCTGTAAAGTCCTGCAAATCTCCGTTGAAAAGGGAGGATCCTCCGACCAAACGGGTGTTATGTCTGGCGGGCAACTGCTTGACAGATGATTTCGGGCTGTTGTATATGTTCAAATCGCGCTGAGAACTCTAATTGTGTTATGTAACATTTCGTAGTTTGGTTCTTATGTGACGCTATAGATCGCTCTGCAATACTGAACTGCACCACTTGCACAAAATCCACTAAGAATCAATTGCGAATAATTAAAACAGCCATTGAAACTCGTTCAAAGAAATTCCGCCAAAAACTCCGATTATCGAGAAGTTCTTGAAAGCTCATAAGATTGATAACCTTTGCTTTTTATACCGATATCCAGTCAATTTAGTTACATAAGTTTATCCTCTTCGTAGTTCAACACAAACACACGAAGATGAAAAATTTGTTTGCGGAGAACTTAAACAAATGAAAAAGGATGAACGGATTATATTCACTATCAGGCCTTTCTAAGCCACCATAAACGCGAGCTTGTAGACGGCGAGTAATAGGTAACTTGCTGTTCGATAAAGACCTGGCCCCCCCCCCGGCTTGAGGTGGCCCGCGTAGGCGGGCCGGCACTAGCCGGGGATCATGGATGGCGTATCAGCTCCCACGATCCCCGGTCCAAGTGTGGGAGGGAACACCGAGGTGGTTTTTAGTCAGTAAGAGTCTGACAGACCCCTTCAAACTAAAGTGACAATGGGCAGGGTACATTTTTCGCAAAACAGATGGTCGATAGGGCCGAAATGTTCGGGAGTGGCAACCGCGTACCGAAAGACCCAGTGTTGGAATTTCTCCCACAACGTGGACTGACGAAACTGATTAAACTTAGCAAATTATTTCGTTGGTATCTATCATGGTGACTTAGGTAGAGGCTAAATAATTTTAACAACAATTTCTTACCCATTTTCTTTTAAAATCGGTTCATTCATTTTTGAGTTTACTCATTAGAAACAAAAATACAAATCTCCAAATATTTTCTCTTTATAATATTTATTTATACAAAAGGCCAAAATACTGCACAAACATTAAAATAATTAAGCGAAAATCCTGAAACAGAGTCAACAACATCTGCTACCATTGCAAACAAAAAAAAAAACAATTGGATGCGACAGAATAAATAATAAATTCCATTCGAATCGAAATATTGTTGAAAACAGCTGAAAATACTTTTAAAACTATAACAAAGTACTTTAAAACGTAAAATGCAGTACTTTAAAAGTTAAAATTGAGTGGATTGCGCGTTGGTACTTCACGATGGAGTAGCCGTTCAAAACTGGGCACTCACAAACTTTCAGCTTTCGTAAAATACGATTATTTAAGAAAGAATTTTTGAGAAAAAACTTGCAAACGACTTTTGACAACCTTATAAGTCCTTATGAAACTAAGTGTAAAAAAAACTGGTTAAGTGCGAGTCAGACTCGCACATTAAGGGTTCTTTGTAAACTAACATAGTTGTATAATCAGCCTTAAAATTGTCCTACTGTTGGGACTCTAGCTTCCTCTCTAGGAGAGGGGCTGGGCCGTAATCCACCACGCGGGCCCAGTGCGGATTGGTGGATGTAACATGTCTTCGAATTTTTGGTTCAATACACGGTTTGCTCACGATGTTATTTTTTTTCATCGTTTTGAGAGCATTAGTGATGAAAGAGATTACACAAAGTAATGCACCTGGTGGGGTTCGAACCCGCGGTTTATAACTCGTAAGCTGGAGGTCAGTTCAAACTAACATAGTAAATAGTTTGATTCCCGAATCGAGTATCGAAGATTTTTCCAAATCGCAAGAAAGTAATTATTTTGTGATGTAACTGCAAATTACGGTTGTCGGATTTTCCCTGTACCTACTTGTGCTGCATGGAATTGCTTTTTACCTTTCAAGATTCTAGGTCAATGGAAAGTCCTATGTAAGTTTTGATTCTCTTGTGTGCGACAAAATATGCGCCATAAACGGGACATAAACGGCCGTATCTTTAGATTGTGTTGACTTAGTACTTTGATTTTTTTCATTACTCTAAAGGCTAAATCAGGTTGATACTAATTTTAACTTCATACCTCTATGAGTTTCTCAAAAAAAGGGTCTCGATGACAGGTAGACAGATAACACTGTGATGCGATTTCAGGCCACCAACTTTGCGTTTTACCGGCCCATCGTGCGATCGTTATATACGAATATGTTTTTTTTCTGTTATCATCTTCTTTCTGCACTTATCCTGTTTTATTTGGGGTCGGCGCAACACGTTTTTTTTCTTCCATTCTGTCCTGTCACCTGTCACGCTATCATAACTCCTTTTTCTTTCATATCACTTCTCACACAATCCATCCATCTTTTCTTTGGCCCTCTCCATCCATCCACATGTATATACTCGTAACTTTTTTTAGTAACTTGCGTTTCATCCCTCCTTTTCACATGGCTATACCAAGACAAACGATTCTCTTTCAACTTTTCAGTCACTGGCGCTACTTTCAAACTTCCTCTAATATACTCATTTGTCACTTTATCCATTCTTGTCACACCACACATCCATCTCAACATTCATTCATCTCCGCTACATGCAATCTTTTTTCATCCATCTTTTTCACAGCCCAATATTCTGATTATTACAGGCCTTATCATGGACTACTTCGATTTGAGGGGCATCCATGGGTCACAAGTTGTTCCAGTGACCTGTCGCCATTTCATCCATCCTGAGTTGATCCGATGTGTTATGTCTCGGTCTACCTCACCATCCCCTTGTATAAGCGGCCCTAGGTACCGAAAGTCGAAACAGTTATGGACGTTCCGGCTTAAGCTATGGTCACAGGACTGGAGAGACCGCCGAAATCACAGAACAAGTACTCTTTGCCACCACACCTTCAACCTGCTCTTTTTTTCTCTTTTTTTTCTGTCAATAATTTTTAATTAGGTAGTGTACCTATACATTAATGTTTTAGCCTGCTTATTGGAGACCATATGAGCACAATCCAGAAACGCAACGTCATTTGAAAATAATAAAAATGCTTTTTCATTTTATTAAAATTCACAATGCATACTGGGAGACTACGTCCTTTTAAATTATGCACCGCATCGAGCGTTGAACATCTGTCCGCTTATTTTTAAATACTATTTTGCTCGCTCATTGACACGCCAACGCTATTTTAATCGAAATAATTTCATGATTTCATAAAGGAATGCTTTTGTCAGACAATTTTTTACCCTTTGTAATGTGTCACAGGGCAACAACATCAGTTGGATCAGGAGAAATCGTAAAGATCGAATCGTATCTTTCTGCGTCACCACCGTCTGTCATTTGTGACATTATCAATGAAAGATCTCTCGGCATAACTTCGAGACAGTTATGCCGAGAGATCTTTCATTGATAATGGGCGTTCATTTGGACACGGATGAATGTTACAACTGATAAATATTTTTGTTTTTTTACTCGATTTTGGGTCTTGTTATGTTAGGATATTGAATTATCATATTTAACGAGTGAATACACGGAATAAGGATGATATTTTAAAAATCTTTGTTTTTATAAACAGTTTATTTTTTTTTTTGTGAAATAGCTTTCCTGTGTTATTTTAGGTCAGTGCAACATGTTTTTTTTTTTACTCCATTATGTCCTGTCACCCATCACGTTATCACCAGCTCCCTTTTCTTTCATACAATCCTCACACAAACCACCCATATTTTCTTTTGAACTGTTTAGAATGATCTGTCAGGTTGAATGTGAACGATAACTGGGCCGAAAGACGTCCAACGTTGGATATAGGCTACCTCCAAGTGTCGCCACAACGACAGGTCCTGTGCGTCTCACATCCATTGAATAGCAGCGACCCTCACTAGGTCGACCATGACCTTTTTAGACCATCATCAGATTTTATCAGGTATAGATGTAGGTAAAGTTTCCAAAGTTTATAAATTAAAACTTAAATTAATCTTATTGTAATCTATCTTATTTATTTGAGGTGGTAAATCATCAAATAACTTTCTTTTTTAATTGATATAAACCAGTGCTTTACTGCGATCACACCTGATGCAGTAAGCAGTGATGCAATCGTTGATGGTGAGGCGCACTAGTTTATTAAGAGCACTCTAGACTTGAAGACACCCAAATTATAATCGGACGGGAAGACCGTAGCAGGCAAATTGTTCTAGTCCCTTAATGTACGTAGTATAAACGACGAGGCGAAACGCTTGGTCCGAACCGTAGAGCTATCTAGCGCACACACTCCAAAATGCATCCTGTAAAACACCGAAAGGTTGGCAAAACTTCACCACCCAGAACCAATTACGAGAAGAATAGTAGATTATGTGACTAGGGGATAAAGCAGTGTCTTTAAGTCGCGGGCGGCATGTTGAATTCCGAACGTAACGAAGGTTGCTAATTTTAATCCCGAACGTCAGTGAGGGATTTATATAATTAACTCCCGAGCACTGCGAGGGAGTTAATAAAGAAACCTGAGTGAAGTGAGGAATTCAAGCCGCCCAAGACAAAGACAGCTTTATCCCCGTGTTGGATACTCTACTTTTTACACCATCTGTGAGATAATTAAAAGACAATTTAGTAAAACAAATCATATAAAAGAGAAATATAAGTATTATTTACGAGTTAATCTTAACTATCACTCAAAATGTTTTGTGATTTGATGCAAACAAAACCACTCAAAGATTCTATAGTTTTAATTTTCTTTATCGCTCCCGCTTGTTCATTACTTTTTTTAGAAACTTTTTTATTCTGTTTTTTTTTTTGTTAGTGGCCAGTTTAAAATTAGAATAAACTTGTTTGATGCACTACATTTTAATTCACATAATGCTGACGGTTTTTCACGTTCCAAATTCAAATCTCATTATTCCCTAGGGATCGCCCATACTGTATTATCTCCCTAGGGACATAATGACTTGCTTTAAGTGATGGTTGTATGACGTATAAAAGGGCATTATCGAGCAGGTGGTGTAAAAAAATATTTTATAGGAGGGAGCGGTGTTATATAATAAATTACCAGATGATATGATTAATGTAAAAGTACAAATATCTTTAAAAACAATTTAAAAGTTTATGTCTAAAATTTTATAACAAAGCATGTGTACCTACTTAAATTCTTTAGAACCCTATTAATATAATTATGTGTAATTTTCGTTATTTTCTATCTAAATCGACTCACGGAGTCACGATGGAGTGCTTTATAATAACTGCATGATTTGTTTGTAATCTCATATTTAAGTGAACTAAGTATTTGTGTTATTTATGGGAATAAATATCTTTAAATCGAACTTCTCCCGCTTAGAGCAGAGCAAAAGGGTTCTGTTCTTTGCAGTTGCCATTTGCGTTCCAAGGCCATAAAAGTCTGACATTCTAGCTCGCTCCACCTGGAGCAGGAGTCGTTTGTCAATATCATATCATATTGACTGGCCTGTTGGTCTAGTGGTTTGTGGCTCTGACTGCTATGCTGGAGGTCGTGGGTTCGATTCTCACCCAGGACAAATGTTTGTGTAATGAGAACAATCTTTAGTTCTGTGTCTGGGTGTAATTTATCTATAATATGTATGTATTAAGAAATATATAAGTATGTAAATCAGTTGTCTAGTACTCATAACACAAGCTCTGCTCAGCTTGGGACTAGACGGCATTGTGTGATAATTGTGGAATATTATTATATTATTATTATAACAAAACCTAGCACTTCTAATATTAGGTAATTGCTTATCTTGCCCTACTGCAAAATAATGACCTGTGACACCAAAATTATAGGTCTTCATTGGCACAAGCGTCGACAACACACAGAGTAGCCGAGTAGCCGTCGATTTATTTTTAAAATGATTGGCTCGCTTTTCAATTGAACTCAATTCCGGGAAATAAACTTTGTGTTTTAATGAACTTTTTTTTTTATTTACTTTTCACGTTGGTAGCAATATTTTGTTTTGTGGAAGGCTTCGGGAATTTTCTGTGTATTGAGTAAAACTGACTAAGGTGTTATTTTTAAAGGATAAGCAGTGTTCTTCTGTCTGCCTTGTTTAGTGAATTTAGTTTTATGTAACTATTCAACGGTACTCGATTATTATAAAGGTGAAGGTTATTATGTATTTTTCTTGTTCATAGCATAGCATAGCATAGTCGGCCTTATAATGTTCCCACTGTTGAGACTCAGGCTTCCTCTCTAGGAGAGGGAATGGGCCGTAATCCATCACGCGGGCCCATTGTGTGTTGGTGGATGTCACATGTCTTCAAATTTTTGCTTCTAGGACATGCCGGTTTCCTCACGATGTTTTTCTTCACCGTTTTGAGAGCAGTGGTGATGAAATAAATTACACAAAGTAATGCGCCATGCTGGGTTTGAACCCGCGACCTACCGACGTATGTAAGTCAGGGCCGTTACCACTCGGCCACCACTGCTCTATATTTTTGGGTTAAATACTTAAAATAATCGTATCTCTTCGTACCAATTCCAAAGCCAAACTCCTTTTAACTTAAAGACTATCGTCCGACTTCGTTAGCACAAATCTTCTTTCACAACATAATTCAGCATTAACTTAAAAGTCCGGGCCCTGGCATGGCCAGATACACCGTTCAACTTTTAAAACTAACTTAATACACTAATCTTAAAATTCAACATCACGAAATGAGGCCAATGTTTATGTTTAAGTTGAAGTACAGTAATTAATTCGGAGTGGATTTAACAATTAGCTATCACGATTTGCTCAATCTTGGCTAGAAGCCAGGGTTGTCAAGTCTTACGGTGTTCGAAGATGGATTGAAGGGGATTTCGTGGGAGGAGCATGATTTTCGACGTAGCTGGGTTGGGGTATTAACTTACTGATGAGAGCTTTAGTAATAATTTGTTTTGGGGAACTTTTACAGTAATATTGGAAAGGGGAAAGTTTGTGAGTGTGTATGTTATGTTTGTGGCTTCTCCGCTAAACGGATTGCGAAGAAACTTGGTACACCGTTGGGTAGATCATACCCTGGATTAGCAAGTATCATTATGATTATGATCAGTTCTATGCGACTTGCATCTATCTGATTCCTACGACCCTCCCCAGGTCATCAGTGCACCTTGTGGTACGCAGTCGCTACTCTAGATCCTTTCGGTCCCATATACCATCTGTTCTGCAATCAAAGTGCCCTGCCCTGCTCTTCGTTTTACAACGACCACAGCTAAATCTGTCTGTAATTAAATGCAATTTTATGCAGAGTCATCATTCATATTCCCACCTGATCCCATTTATTCGTCGTCATCACCATTTCAGCCGTAAGACGTCTACTGTTAGACATAGGCCTCCCCAAGTGTCGCCACAATGAACGGCCCAATGCGTCTCACATCCATCGCATTCCCGCGACTCTAACCAGGTCCCCGGTCCTTGTGGGAAGCCTTTCAACGTTGCGTCTTACGATGCGCTATCGGGGTCACCACTTCTGAACCTTTTGGTTCCATCAATCGTCTGTTCTACGAGCAATGTACCCTGTCAATTGCCACTTAAGTTTGGCGATTCTTCGGGCTCTGCCGGTGATCTTGGTTTTCCTGCGGATACCTTCATTCCTGATGAGATCACGCAAGGAAACTCCGAACTTAGCCCTTTCCATTGCCTTTTGGTTAACTTTAAGCCTTCTGATGAAGCTCATTGTTGCATTAATTACTATGCTTTCTTTATAATTTGCAGTCGGCTCTGCATATCATATTATTTTTCAATTATATGATGAAAAACAGTTATAGCACCCGAGGTGCAACACTTTCAATTATACGAGTACAAATATTAGGTTTTTTTTAGGTTTAAAATAATCTTACAGCATCTTTTTTTTACAATATTCATCATCATCATCATCATCATCATTATTTTTTTTAAAAGTACTTATGTTAAAAGTTGACGTAGTGTAGGTGATTCATCTTGTCTAAATCTTTAAATATCATATTTTTTATGATATTAAAATTTTAAATGCTTCTTCTGAAAAGTTTTGTTGCTCATGTGACTATGATATCTACACTAATATTATAAAGAGGTGAATTTTGTTTTTTCTGTTTTTTTTTCCTTTGGAGTTAGGAGGTAATCTTTGAAAGTACTGGTCCAACTTCTAAAATTTTTTCACCGATAGAAAGCTGCTTTATTTCTGAGTGACATAGGCTATATTTTATGTACGCAGACGAAGCTGCGGGCAAAAGCTAGTGTGTGTGTGTGTGTGGTGTGTGTGAAATGTGTGTGTGTAATGTCCTAATGTAATTTGTATCTTTGGTGTACAATAAAGAATATATCTATCTATCTATCTATCTATCTAATTTAGCATATTATAAGATATTGTTCTTATCACGTGGGAAATATACAAATAACTTCCACACACACAGAAGGCACAGAGAGACAGTGTCAGACTATACTGACTAAAACTCACAGTATATATACAGTGTACGGTGTACATATTTATTATTAAATAGAAAATTAAGTGTAAAGTGTAGAATTAAGTAACTCAATTAATGTAAGTAGTAGAATAAAGGCTTTTTTATTTATTTATTTTATTTTATTTACATGTACCGATATACAGATATTTTTTTAAGTTTATGTATTATGTTTTGTATAGGTATATTTTTATTTATGTATCGTTTTTTTTTTTAATTTTCATTTGATTTATATTTGCTAGCAGTACACCGCAGACTACCCCCCTTTTTTAGTTTAAGTTCTTATAATCCATCCTAAGGTTGTCTGGTAGATATCGCTGTCAGCGATAAGACCACCTTTGTACCCATAGATTTAAGTTTCTGTCAAATTGTTTATATATTTGGTGTACAATAAAGTTTATTCTATTCTATTCCTTCAGTTGCCCTTTTTGCGAAAACTACGGCAACTCCTTCGTATAATTCACAGCTCTAACAAGAGATATTGTCCCCATAAAAGAGACACAGGAGTCAGTTAAAATAAAACAGAAACTAGACAACCCTATTTCAAAGTCATAATTTCAGAGAAAACAGCGTTTAAACTTTTGAAGTAACAAAATCCTATACCACTGTGTTAAGTCTGATAGTTTTGCTTGATATAATTTTATTAAGTTTGTTCATTGTTAAAGAAATGATGGGACGAACCCACTACTTTTAAGAGAAGAGTAGATTATTCTTGACACAGATATGGCTGTACAAGAGATAGTTTTTTTGATATATAGTTGTTAAAAGATTAATGAGTTGTTTCTGTAACTTTTTGAGCCATATTTTTTTTTGTTAAGAGTTAGGCCTACTGTCTAAGGACTTGTAACTTCATTGACGCGACGGCACGACATGGTCGCTTCATCGACAGTTTCATAGTTTTGTAGTAAGCTTCGCGCAGGCGTACACCAAGCGTATAGTGACGAATACGCGTCTATGAAGCTATGCGTCTGTGGTATGCAACTCGACATACATTTTCGCTGTTTTTCATACAACGGCTTTTACGTGATTATGAATTTATTACACATTTTTCATTAGATATTATGGAAACACAGTCATCATCATCATCTTCCTGCCCTTGTCCCGTGTTATTTGGGGTCGGCGCAACACGTTTTTTTCTTCCTTTCATATCACTCTTCACACAATCCATCCATCTTTTCTTTGGTCTCCCTCTCCCTCTCCATCCATCCACATGTAAACTCATAACTCTTTTAGTAACATGCGTTTCATCTCTCCTCTTCACATGACCATACCAAGACAAACGATTCCCTTTCAACTTTTCAGTCACTGGCGCCACTTTCAAACTTCCCCTAATATACTCATATATTATGGAAACACAGTATGTTGTGGATAATATCTAGGCTTCTATTGAAATCAATTTATAAAAAAGTCAATAAAGTATAACAATAGAAGCCTTACAAATTTAATCATGATTCTGAATGACGAAAATTTTTTTCAAAAACTTTTAAGGGTTAAAAAAAATACGTATTTTCTAGATCAAGTTTTGTAAAATATTCGAGTAAATCACGGAATTACCGAATGCTAACGGAGTTTACAGGCGTTATCTCTCTTTTTTCGCGTTGCTTTTTCGTCAAACATCTCGTTGGATTGCGTTAAATGAAGTAACAAGCTTTTAATCCATGCTCGATGTTGACGATAGGCGAGTGAAAAAGGAGCCTCTTAATCACTACTAAGGATCGTTAACATTTCTTCTTACCTTCTGAATACAGCGTGCATTCTTGCGATTGTTGATTGATGTTTCTAAGGTTTCAAGAAGTTATAGTGTTAGGTGGTGTTCTTCCTGTAGCTTGATTCTGTCTTTAGGTGGTGGGTCTCGGATGGCTAGTGTACAACGAATTTCTCCGCTGCACACCAGCCTCGCATCATGCCCGGAGGACACGGTCGAGCATACGGTAGAGGTGTGCCCCGCTTTGGCAGAGCACCGCCGAGTCCTCGTGGGGGCGCTTGGCGTTGGTACAGGCCATGGTCCGGAGCGAGGAGGAGTGGAAGGCGGGCGTCTCCTTCTGCGAAGCAGTAATGCTAGCAAAGGAAGCGGCCACATGCGCAAGGTATATGGTCCTTGCGCCCCAAACGCCGTGATTCCGATCCCGATTTCCGCCTTTTGACCTTTGTTCCTTAACAGGAGTGGGTTTTAGTCAGTAAAAGTCTGATACACCCTCCCGCCCCGCCCTTGGGTGGGAGACGTCATTGGATGATATCCCACCTTAAAAAAAGCCTCCTATAATCACCATCACCCCATATCATCGTTACAGCTGAAAGTCATTTACTGCTGGACATACGTCTCCTCTAAGTGTCACCACGACGGCCGGTCCTGTGCGTCTTAAATTCATCAGATTTCCGCAACCTTCACCAAACCAATGGTCCAACTTGTGGGAAGCCTTTCAACACTGCGTCTGCCGGTACGTGGTCGCTACTTCAGAACTTTCTTGCCCCATCGACCATCTGTTCTGCGAGCAATGCACCCAGTCCACTGCCACTTGAATTTGGCGGTTCTTTAGTCTAAGACTGATCAATTCAGTCTTCGACTGAAGAGTCCTCTATTAAATCATAACCATCATTATTATCAACATCTTCCTGTCCTTGTCCCGTGCAACACCTTCTTTTCTTCTATTTTGTTCTGTCACGCTATCACTAACTCCCTTTCCTTTCAAATCATTCGTCACACATCCCATCCCGAATTAAATCTATTAATACGAACCTAAAAATACTCTCATACCAAACCAATTTAAATCAAAAACCTAGTACACAATACCCATTCACTAAAAATACTAACATTGATCTCTAAACCAGAGTACAATCATCTATCCAAAGTCATTCTTTTCCAATTGATCCCTTACCTTTCTAGACAAATGTCCTGTTCCCTGTTACAGATTTCCAATTTGCTAAAAGATTTCAACTGTATACCTTTTTCTCCGTGGTTATTTTGAGACGGATTTCGACGGATTTCACTCAATACAGGCTGGTTTTTCTATTGAGACAGTACGTTTCTCTCTGAGACGGTAATCGGATAAGTATTGCGTCATTATGTGAGGAAATACGGCTTCAAAAAAAAGAACAGCGCTTTTTTGACGTAAGGTAGAACGGGAGGACGAATCAGACTTTTACTGACTAAACCCACACCCATTTTTCTTCTTTGCGTTGCATTCCAGGACACCGAGGTTCCCTTTTGGAATTCAACCCATGACCCCAGTAGGCTTCGGTCCTGCTGGGTCCTTACAGTTTTGCTGGCATCTCTTTAAGCAAAACTTCAAAACAGTCACACAGAGAAACACAAGCACACACCATCACACTTAGACATATATACACAAGAGCAAGTTTGCATTAATTGTTTACTACATTTTGTTTTTAATTTTGTTGCATAAATTGTTAATGTTCCACAACCGAGTGAAGACACTGACTCCTGTAACACAGGTGCCACCTAGTTCAGGAGCCAGGGTTTCAATTAATATGTATCAACCTCTTTATGTCAATAAAACATTATTATTATTATCTTTGAGGCGCGCGTGGAACACTACGCGGCTGTCGACGACTCGGGCTTGGTCTGGACGGTTACTGGACGGCCGGACAAAAGAACAGCGTGGTTGAGACTAAACGTACCTACACATGTGTTTGTAAAGGCGATTTTTTTAAGGTGGGAAATCATTAAGTTCTCCTACTCTGGTTGGAACAAGAGGGCGGGATCCAAGATTCAAAGCATTTATTTCAAATAAACTATTTGCAGGTACTTTTGAATTTTCAATTAGTCAGTCCATCAGAAAAATTATGTTAATTGCACATCCCAAAGCGTAGATCTCTATGGAGAAGAATGTGCAAGAAACTATTTATACCGCGTACATCGTGGGAATGAAACAACTTGCCTGCTACGGTCTTCCCGTTCGATTAGAATTTAGGTGTCTTCAAGGCTAGAGTGAATAGGCTCTTAATAAACTAGTGCGCCTCACCATCAACGATTACACCCAGACATAGAACAAATGATCGTGCTCATCATACAAACATTTGTCCTGGGTGGGAATCGAACCCACGACCTGCGGCATAGCAGTCAGAGCCACTAACCACTAGACCAACAGGCCAGTCATGTCAGTCAGTATGATGTAGGTAATATCTAATATTTATAAATAAGCAAGACAAGAAAAAATCTGACACACAACACCTTCCACCTTCTCTTAGGGCTATATTTCACCGTGACACCATGGCGGCGCGACCAAACGCCGCTACCAACAAAATGTATACAGCTCTATAGACAGTTACTCACCTGCCCCCCTAGCCAAGTTACAACCGTTTCGTGTCGAATTCCGTTCTCCAATCGGTAACGCCTCGGTGTCAGCAATTGTAGAAAACGATAAGTTGGTAGCCATGTTGACGCGCCTGAGTCGGCCGCTCGTTCTACAATGTCGTTCTACAGTAACAAAGGATGTAGCAGTAACAATTCATTCTATCATTTTGAACAACACGACGTCGATTTTTAACTTGGCTACGAATTTTCTATTCGTTTGTTCTGACCCCGTGACTTAACGTTGAGATGATGTCATTCCCATACATTTGATTAGTTTTCGACTAGTGTTAACGATTACAGATTATCAACTTGGCTAGGGGTGCTGGTGTCCGTGTGGTTGCGCAACCAATTTGGTGGCGCGACTAGTTCGGACGCGTGCACTTAAGGTCTATTTTGATACTGTCTCAGTGTGGTGTAGCGACTCTGGTGTATAAGTATAGGGCTGCTATTCAAGAACCGCAAACCATTCAACGCATCTAAAGACGCACATATATACAGTTCTACGCCCCTATGACGTAATTGGCATATCTAGCTTGACAAAGGCATGATATCGATCCAGTCATTCCGCCGACGGTCAGACGTCAGAAATCGCTCGTAAAAGTTTGTGGTCGTATTATTAAAATTGTTTGTATCTATAGTAGTGGAAGTAAGGCATGTGTCAGGAGAGAAGGTTATTGACCTTCTTATTTTGTACTAATACAGTGTTTTGAGGGTAGTTCAAATAAATAATGACAGTCTTTATTATTTATTTAATAAGAATCCTCAATACAAAATTTAAAACCCCATTTTTTTAGGGTTCCGTACCACAAAAGGAAAAACGAAACCACAATTTGTTGTCCGTCTGTCTGTCTGTCTGTCTCTGTCTGCCTGTCTGTCTGTCTGTCAAGATCCTTTATCTTGGGAACGCGTGGACGAATATGAAATTAAAACCATATACTTAGGTCTGCGGTTCCTTGAAGCTGTGATAAAATCAAACTTCTGAGTTAACGGAAAAAAAAAGATATGGCTGTTTATGTTGCAAAAAAACGTATATTTAGACACTCAAGGGAACCGAAATTCTAGAGTACTTCCCATTGACCCAGAATCCTAAAATTTTGCATTAATCAAGGTCTTATAACACAAATATAGGAATCAATCTGAAAACAGTTTTTTTTTTGTTAAATCACAATTTTTTTTGCGATTTGGAAAAAACTTCAAGACTTCAATCGGGAATTGAACTCTTTACATAGGTAAGTCTGTACGTAACCCTCAGGGCGCGAGTCCGACTCGCACTTGCCCAGTTTTTTTTTATTTTATTGGAGGTAATTCTGAAAACAAATGATGACAACCTTTACTATTTGCTTAGGTTACTATTTCTGCTAACTTTCAAGTATATTGGCATACCGAATGAGATTTTGCATACAAAAGAAATTCTCCCCTTTCGCCCCTTTAAATGTTTAATTTTCAGAAACTCCGCTCGCCTACGTCATAAAAGGAAGCTAGAAAATGACGGCTTTTTAAACAGACATCGAAGAAAAAAACAAAATTGAAAACAGACGTGAGTTGAGGAATGTGCAAAAAAATGCCTTTCATCAGAATCCGTTCAGCTGTTTGAGCGTAAAGGAGGAACAAACATATAAACACATACACACCCACACAATTTTTCACCTTTATAAAATGTGAAGAGTGATTGAAAATGTCTTTGACAATATCTTTTTTTTTTAGGTGGGAAAATCATCTAATGACAAATCTCGCTCTTGGGCGGAGCGAGAGATAGTGTCAGACTTTTACTGACTAAAAACTCACTCCTGTTCCTTCTTTGCCTTCGTCCCAGGGCCCCGGGTTTCACTTTCACACTACCCGTGGCCCCAGTAGGCTTCGATCCTGCTGGGTCCCTACGATTTGCTGACATCTCCCTGAGGTGCGCGTGGAACAGTACGCACCGTCGACGACTTGGGCTCGGTCCGGACAGTTACCGGACGATCGCACGACGAGCCACCCATTGCTCGCCGTCTGCAAGCCCGCGCCTACGGTGGCCGGAAATCGGGATCGGAATCCCGGCGGCCGTTGGGGCGTGAGGACCGTTGCCTCACGCGATCGGCCGCCTCCTTTGCTAGCATTACTGCTTCGCAGAAGGAGGCAACCGCCTGCCACTCCTCCTCACTCCGGACCATGGCCTGTACCAAGGCCCGGCGCGAGAGATCGCTGCCGCCGATCGCCCCCACGAGGATACGGCGGTGCTCTGCCCAAGCAGGGCACACCTCTACCGTATGCTCCACCGTGTCCTCCGGGCGGTCCACACAATGGTGGCACCCGGGCGACCCTAACACACCTAGGGTGAGGGGCCAGACTAAGAGAGATACTTTCCGCAGGGCAGTTTTGTGGCGAACTGTTGGGCATTAGCGACCCCACGGACCTGATCTCCCGGAAGAATTCTTGTTCTTCATCTCCGGCTTGCCTTTATTGGCTGGCCGTTGTGATTACTGACGAGGAACAAAGCTTCGTCGTCGATGACTTGGGCTCGGTCCGGATGGTTACTGGACGGTCGGACGGCGAACCTCGACAATATCCTTACAAAAACCAAAACATTATTCCATTATTATAGAATTGAATGATGAAAACATCATTCAATTCTATTAAAATAACCAACGCAAAAGAGGGCAATCCGGCAGAATCCCAATAATCCAAATACTTTGACCTATCTTCATAAGAAAAAAAAAGACACTACACAAAATACTTACTGAATGGTTATTTTGGTGATACAACCTACTTTCCCGAAAAGGATAATTGCTAAATCCCTTTGTCGCCAATACTACTAATCCTTCACGAAAGCCTCTTCGCCACTTAAACCTTTTACGTTCAAATAGAGCTAAAAATCCTTCAGAACCATTTCCAATGTACAAATGAGACAAACAAGAAAGATGAGTTCTATAGACTTATTTCACATTACCCAGAGGCTTCGAAATTTGGGATTTGTATAGAATTTTCATCCAGATGTTTAAACTGAAATATATGAGGAAATGGTGAAACAGGGTGTCTAACATCATCTTCCTGTCTTTTTTTATTATTTTGGAAATGGAGTGGAGAAAAAGGGAGTGTCAGATTTTCACAGACTAAAACCCATCGGTGTCCTTCAGTTGCCCTTTACGATCCAGGGCCACGGTGAACTTTTCAGCAATTCAATATTCCTATCCTTGTCCCATTTTTCTTACGGTCAGCGCGTCATGCTATTACTGACTTCCCTATCTTTCATGGAACTCCTCACACAATCCTTATATCGTTTTTGGTCTCTTTCTCCCTATCCCTCAAATAAGGGGGCAAAGTAAAAAGAGTTATTTGCAATTTTCTGAGAGTAATAATAAGTTAATAATAAGCAGTTATTTAGTCAATTATTTTTAAACATATTATACAAAAAAGAGCTATTATTTCTGCATTTTTGACACTTGAAAGACGATGTGCCAGGTTTTAGGATATGATTTTTATTACCTAAGTTACGGCGACTATCACAAAAGCTCAAAATTGCAGATAACTTTCTTTAGTTTGTACCCGTCGATATAATAATTATAACTCTTAGTAACATACTTGTCCTCCCTCTTATTCACATGTCTGGCACTACTTTCAAATTTCCTCTAATGTACTAATTTTTAACTTCATCTATATATAAACTATGTACTTATCAATTTTATTATTCTAAAATATGCTAATATCCATCTATAAATTTAAGTCTATTTCATCATTATCTTTTAAGCTGAAAAGCTTCACTGCTGGGCATTGGACTCCCCACAAGCGTCGTCACATCGACTGGTTATGTGTGTCTCGCATCCATTCGATTCCCGCCTCTCACCAGGTCATCGGTCCATTTTGGGGGGGACCTACCGACGCTAAGGTACACGGTCATAACACCAGAACCATTCAGCCCCATCGATCATCTGTTCTGCGAGCAATGTGCTCAGCCCACTGGCACTTAAGCTTACTTAATTTATTTAGTGTTTTTCATTTTAAATTATAAATTTTGATGTATCTACATGTAGACAAAAAATAAGTAGTATTAAGAAAAGAATACCTATTACTTTTCATGAAAAAAAAGAAAAAACTACATTTGTCAATTAGATGAATAACCTTGGAGTTTTTTGCCGGTTGTTTTCCATGGGAAACAAGTAGTTGTACAACAAGGTATAAGCTGATGTGAAACCGAATATTTTGAATTTCACTTTGTATTAAGAAGTCTACTTTATGAAAAAGATTTGTGATATATTTTTTTAATACTAGTAAGACCTTCCCCCCTAGCCAAGTTACAACCGTTTCGTTTAGTTAATCGCCTCGAGTCAGCCACGCCTTCTAATCCTTTATTCTGACCACGTGACTGAGCGCTCGGATGACGTCAGAACAAAGGAATCGGAGGCGTGACCGACTCGAGGCGATTGACGAAAAGAGAATCGAAACGAAACGGGTGAAACTTGGCTAGGGGGGCTTAGGTATCCCGTTCCAAAATCAACTAAGAAAATTTATTTTGAGATTTAAAAAGGGCCCTTTTGCCGCTTATTTTATTCTTAACTCACATCCAAGGCCATTATCATGACGTGTTAATATTTCAGGCTAGCGAGCGAGAAAGATGGATGTAGATCTACACCTCATATTTATAAATCCATCACTTCATCAGTACAGTCGTTAAATGGATCACGTTAAGAGCTCGTGTGCCTCTGGTGCTTAAAAAACGTGGCCATTAACTTCAAGGTCAGCAAAACATTCAGGAAACAACTGCCGAGCAGACATTGTAAGGGTACAAACTCTAAACATCAAACGACAAAAATATATTAACCCGATCGAAATCGTCTTTTAAAGCTATTTCCTGCAGAACAATTGGAAGAGGGGGCAACAGAAGTTTGAGAAACGCTTCCCTACGTTTCCCTTTGATAGGAACGTGGCGTCGTTAGCAATCAAATTACACGGAGAATGCGAATTCCGTTTGTTTGAAAGTTTGAGAGCCCCTGGCGTAGTGGTGGGCGTTCACAATGAAAATGTCGATAAAAATGTTTCTGTGGGTTGTTCCGTTGATATTATTACTTTTTTTTTATGTTCATTTCTGTATAAAAAGTAATTACTTTCCAGATAGAATTTTCGAGATAATATATCATATTTTTTTTTACTAAAAATTGTTACTAATAATGTAACAATTTTATAAAATACTGTCTTTGTTTGACCTGCCATCATGTATCGATGACGAAAATTTGGGCAACATAATAATAATATAATTATATCCCCATCGCCGTATCTCTACGTTGACGTCGTGGTGGGGCTTGCGTGCTTCAGAAAACCCTAAGTCTGTATCGGTAGAGTTAGCTATGCCCTAACATACCTAGGGTGAGGGGCCAGACTAAGAGATACATTCCGCAGGGCAGTTTTGTGGCGAACTGTTGGGCATTAGCGACCCCACGGACCCGATCTCCCGGGAGAATTCTTGTTCCATATCTCCGGCTTGCCTTTATTGGCCGGCCGTAGTGAACACTGACGAGGAACAGAGCTCCCACCTCTCTCTTGCCTTTATTGGCTGGCTTGAGTGGAGATTCGCAAGAGCAAACGTGCTCGGGAGAAGGATGTATAATCCAATAAGGTGCTGGTCTAAGGTACTGGGCTTGACCGTACTTCTGGGATTATCCTGATAGCCGTGGTATACCTTTCCACTCCTCAAGCACCTCAGAATATGTTGCCTCCTTGTTGCTACGTCACTTCGTGCTAGCGGCCGTTTTTGGGGGCCCATTTATTGAGTGTGCAAGTCACCCCCTGCCTTTTTATCGATGTATATTAATAACATTGTTCAGACAGGGGCCATAGTCTTAACATAGTTCCTGGTAACCAGTCCACTTAATTTTCCAAAAGCCAAAAGTTTTTCACCAACCGGGTGTTATCCTTGGGTGCACTAGCATAGCGCGTACAGGGATAATCGTCGGTTGGTATCACATTCCATTAAAAGTGACTAAAGGGCCTCTGCGAGTTGGTTTCGGCTCTTCGTATGCCTTCCAAAGGTCCGGGATCTCAGGGTTCCGAGATATACTGATGAAAATAATAATATATTTCGTGCGGCAATTAATATTAAGAAAAAACTGGCGAAGTGTTCTATACCATTATCCTTATAACATTAGATTCTATATTATAATCTTTTTTTGCATGTTCGTTGTATGGGAGCTGTTCTCAGCATTTGTAATATTTATTTTATTATGTTTTTAATTTTGAAATACATTATCTGTTAAAATTTCAATTGTCTAGTTCATGCGGTCATGAGATACAGCCTGGTGACAGACAGACAAACAGTGGAGTCTTAGTAATATCATCCCGTGTTTACCCTTAGGGTACAGAACCCTAAAAATGTACCCGGTGAAAATACCATTGCAATAAAATAACTCATTAAATAAGTCATTTATTAAAGCTGAAGCCATAACTCAGCATTTATAATAAATTATTATGTAAAAGAAATTTTCGCGCGAATCTATCAAGTCGTAGCCCAAATCACTTAGGCTAGAAAAAAGGAAATATTCTATTTTCAAATCTCTGGATCCCTTAAGACTTGAAGTTGGATGAGAGGTTTCAATCAATAAAGAGCAGGCTTTCTATTTATTTGGCAAGTACTATCATGATAATAAAAAAAGGGGCTATGCTCGGAGTTCCCTTGCGTGATCGCGTCAGAAATGAAGATATCCGCAGGAGAATCAAGGTTACAGACATAGCCCGAAGAATCGCCAAACTTAAATGGCATTGAGCAGGGCACATTGCTCGCAGAACAGACGGTCGATGGGGACGCAATGTTTTGGAATGGCGACCACGTACCGGAAGACGCAGCGTTGGAAGGCCTCCCACAAAGTAAACCGATGACCTAGTGTGGGCCGTGGGAATCCGATGGATGCGAGACGCACAGGCCCGGTCGTTATGGTGACACTTTCTTGACTGGCCTGTTAGTCTAGTGGTTAGTGGCCCTGACTTCTATGCCAGAGGTCGTGGGTTCGATTCCCACCCAGGACAAATGTTTGTGTGATGAGCATGATCATTCGTGCTGTGTCTGGGTGTTATTTATCTAAAATATGTATTTAGAAATATATAAGTATGTTTATCAGTTGTCTAGTTCTCATAAGATAAGCTCTGCTTAGCTTGGGACTAGACGGCGTTATGTGATAGTTGTGGAATATTATATTATTATTATTACTAGCTTCTCCGAGCGGCTTGGCCCGCGCGAAAGTTGGTTTCTCCATACAAACTTCAAACCCTCGTTTTACCCCCTTAGGGGTGTAGTTTCGTAAATTCCGTTTTTAGCGGATGTCTACACTCTATAAGGAACCTACCTGCCAAATTTTAAGTTTGTAGGTGTTATAGTTTCTGAGATTTCGTGATTAATCAGTGAGTGGTATTTCGCTTTTATATAGGGTGACTGGCAATTAGTGTACGATACTTAAACACGTGATTGTGCTCATGATAACAAACAATTTTTATTATGGGAGCAAAGCCGAAATCGCGAAAAAAATATCAGCTGTTCAGTACATTAGGCAAACATAGATGTAGGTACTGAACAGTTGATTTTTTTTCGCGATTTCAGGTTTGTTCCCATAGTGAAAGTTGTTGGTTATCATGAGCACAATCACGTGTTTAAGTATCGTACACTAATTACCAGTCACCCTATATATATAGAAGATTTCTTTAGGGAGGCCTATGTCCAACAGTCTTTTGGCTAAAATGATGATGAAGAACTGATTAACAAGAAACAATATTGAATAAAATTAACCTAAATAAAGCCAACATTTTTGCAAAACACAATTATCTTCAATCCGACGAGTAACTTTACAAACTCCTTTTGTCTTTAAACATTTATATTATTAACAAAGCGTCGTCATTTCAATTTCTAAAAAGCTAATTAAGACAAAGACATTCTTGAGTTGTTAAAACATGTTATGCGCGTTCACAATCTTTATTTGGCATTTAGGCACTGGAAGTTAATTCCTAAGCGTTCCCTAGAGTAATTAAGATAAGCAAATGGTTAAGCCTATTAAATTAAATATGAGTACTTAAACTGTTATTCTCAAGTTGTAAGATTTTACTGAGATTTTGTGTGGGAGGAAAAATGTCTTAAGTGTCAGTCTGTGAGTTAATCAAAAGACAACTTAATTACGGGCATGATAGCGTTTCTAATTGCCTACATATTATTTGGTTACTTGAGATTTTTTATGTTCGTTATTGAGTTGATTAGAACATAGGCGTTTGATATTTCTGAGACCAGAAAATCTTTTGAACTATAAAGCGATAGCTTAATTTGGTTTGTTAAGATCAAATATGAATCCTTTTATGTTATTTTACTAGTTCTGATTGGAGCTTAGAAATACAATTAATATTAGCTACTTTAAAATAAATGATAAATAAAAAAAATAAATAGGTTACTTCTAGGTAAGCGCGTTCCATCGTCGACCGCATCGTCGCTTTCCATCAGGTGAGTTAGCGGTCAAGCGCGAACCTATCAAGATCAATAAAAAAAAAAAAAAATGATATTATTATCTGTATTTTTTTTTGTACATTATATAAGAATATTCATTAATTTTAAGGATTTCTAACAATATCTGTACAGACTCGTATAATATATAAGAAAAATTATTTATTAAAACTTCATGTACAGTAGTCGTACATAGGCGGACTTAATGCAACAAGGCATTCTCTACCAGTCAACCTATGGTTTAAAAACACAACACAGTGGTAGGTGTGCACAATAAATGAATTATTAACTAAGTTTTTATCCTAAACCTAAAACAGGTCGACATTGAGGGCTGGCTCGTTCTTTGTCCAAAAAATTAGCATTATTGTTCAACTTAGCAATGCCAGTTTTCTGGGCACATTTTCGCAGGAGTACCTACTTGGACACCTGAGAGTATTTTTGTTTTAGTATGATACGAGTATGTACTTAGTTTTTGTAAATTGGTAAAAAAAAAATCAAACGTATGAAATGGAAACAAAAAAAAAGTTACAGTTACTTCAATAACTCAAAAATGTTCTTGGCCAGATTGATCATATGAAAACCTGTAGATTCAGAAATGATCCATTGAGAAAAAACAACAGATTTTAATAGACCTATAAAGTTAGTGCACACGTTTTTCAACGATCATGAACTCGGAACATACAGGAAGAAAACAATTAAAAGACAGATTATCGATATTCACAACAGTACATCCATACTCAAATGTTTGAGCAACCATTGGATATAATAGGTGCATATAACTTCTAATTGCTATACCGCTACACCCGGGTGCCACCACTGTGTGGACCACCCGGAGGACTCGGTGGAGCACATGGTAGAGGTGTGCCCCGCTTGGGCAGAGCGACGCCGTGTCCTCGTGGAGGAGGTCGGTGGCAACGATCTCTCGCGCCGGGCCTTGGTACAGGCCAAGGTCTGAACCGAGGAGGAGTGGCAGGCGGTCGTCTCCTTCTGCGAAGCAGTAATGCTAGCAAAGGAGGAGGCCGCACGTGCACGCGCGAGGAAGCGGCGTTCACGCCCTAGCCGCCGGGATCCCGATCCCAATTTCCAGCCACCGTAAGCGCGGGCTTGCGGACGGCGAGCAATGGGTAGCTCACCGTCCGACTGTCCGGTAACCGTCCGAACCGAGCCCAAGTCGTCGATGGCGCGTACTGTTCCACGTGCGCCTCAAGAAGATTTCAGCAAACCGTAGGGGCCCAGCAGGGTCGAAGCCTATTGGGACCAAGGGTTTGCTTCTGAAAGGAAAACTCGGCCCTGGTATGAAAGGCAACGAAGGAACAGGAGTGGGTTTTTAGTCAGTAAAAGTCTGACACGCCCTCGCGCTCCGCCCAAGAGCGGCTGATATCATTGTATGATTTTTCCAACTACAAAAAAAAATACCGCTACAAGCTTTGTTTGTTGAAATTTATAATTAGTGATGGATTATGTACCTAGTGTGTTAATAATTTTTATAAATGTTTACCAAATTAGTTTGTTTTATATTAGAAGAAAACTAGAATTTTGGTTTGTGAAAGTCACGGAAAAAAATTTGCATGTAGCGCAGTTTAAGCTGCGCCATTTTTTTTTCAGGCCAATCTATTTTAAGTTAGTGTGATCTTGCATTTGCATTAAAATTAATCTATAATTACTGCCACACTGATTTTTTTTAGGTGGGAAATCATCCAATGACTTCTCCCACATGTGGATGGAGCGGGAGAGCGTTTCAAACTTTTACTGACTAAAACCCACTCCTATCTTCCTTCTTTGCAGTAGTAGTATTGGCAGTCCATAATACGTTTGTAGACTCAAGTCTTGTACTCAGACATCGACGCACGAACTTGTACCATAGATTCAGTACATGATTTTGGACCATCCAGTGGTGAACGTCGACTGGCTCAAAATAAATATGACTAAAACAAACATCATACATTTTCAGACATACAATTCAAAAATAAATAAGCTTGACATTTATTATAAAGATTCTCACTTGATAACTCTCGATAATTGTGTATTTTTGGGTATAACGATCGACAAAAATTGCAACTGGAAAGCACATATTTTATAGATAAAATTCTTACAAAAATAGATCGTTTTATATATGTCTTGATAAGAATTAGACAAACGGTAAACTGTGATACTGCAATGCTGGCTTACCATGGTTATGTATCATCCGTACTTCGATACGGTTTTATAATATGGGGTAACTCAGTAGATTTTCACAGAGTTTTTAAAGCTCAAAAAACATGTATTCGAGCCATTTGTGGAGCTCACTTTTTAGACAGCTGTAAGTCACTATTTCAAAAACTTAAAGTTCTACCTTTACCATGTTTATATATTTTTGAAATATGTGTTTTTGTTAAGAAATACTACAATATTTTCGAGACAAACACTGACAGGCCAAATAGCCGAACACGGCATAAAGACAGACTTCGGGTGCCACAAATAAGGCTAAAATTATTTAAGAAAAATGTATACTGCATGTCGATTATTATTTACAATCATTTACTAAATAGTTTACAAGAGTTACTACTGACAATGTTTAAAAAAATACTTTTTAATCTGTTATTATTTAAAAGATATTATAAGTACCGTTAAGGAATGTTTAGAAGACAAGTCAATAGAATCTGTAATCGACAAGATCGAGTAATTGACAACACTGACTGTAAATATATTTGCACGCCATGTTATGGCAGGATATGCTGAAACAAATATACTGTAACACCTTATTTACCATATTCTACCAAATAAATATTTTGATTGATTGATTGATTGAAAATTTTGGTTGCTGTTTTTCTAATTAAAAATAATCCTTTAAACTGTAAAAAATTGTTATCTTAATCAACCCCAAAGGCTTTTTACATTAAAAAGTAGAAAAATTTACTCACAGAAAATCCACAAGGTCATCTTAAATGTCAAAATAATGCTTATAACATTACCCATAGCTATAAACGTTCGTCAAAAATCGTTTTCGAATTTCAAACGTCATACTGACGTTCGTTAGTGCCAGATGCAGCAACCTCCTTTTACAAACTGTCGGTGAAGCGAACAGTGTACATCACAGAATGGCTACAGAAGGTCAGCTCCATAAAACAAGTGAAAACGTACGCACACATAGACACAATTCACGTAAATACAGCAAGTGCAAGCATATTAGCGACCGGTATTTGTTTGAGGTCTTTGTATGTACTGCGGGCGCTGTAAGCCTTTAAAAATATTCCGAAATTGTGCGTCCTCACCTTCCGCATGACGCAGACCTTCATCGGACATGGTAAGTTCGGTAGGTTCCTGCATTGGATTCAGGTGGAAGAAAAAGCCGGATGTCACCATTGTGCAGACCACCTGTCAAACACGGTTGAGCTTACGGTGGAAGTCGGCCCCGCTTGGGCGTGACCACAGTTTCCTTGTGAAGGCGATTGGCGGCTGCGTCAACGCGTCGACCTCTAGCACCCGGCTTTACTTCAGCCCATGGAGCGAGAAAGAATGGGAAGCGATCACCTTCTTCTGCAAAGCAGCTATGCGAGCGAAGGAGATGGCCGCAACGGACATCCTCACGCCCTAGCCATTGTCAAAGGAGATGCCCCGGGCGTAGGGAGCCGCATAAGGACTGAGCCCGAATCGACGGTGGCGGCGTGTACAGTTCCACACGTACCTCAAAGAGATGTCAGCATGGCTCCGGGGATTTTTCAAAGATTAACATGGTCCTGAAAAGCAAAGGTGGATTTTAGTTCTTAGTAGTCTGAATCGCCCTCTCGCTTCACCTCTAGAGTGTGAGAAGTCATGTGATGATCACTCAAACCTCCACCCGCTCAAACCCCAAGCAAACGTCGGTTCGCGCGTGATTTCGCGCCATTCAAATAAACACCAAGCATCCGCATGGATTATAAAATATTGAGCGTTTTATTTATAGGGTATTTATCCAAGAACGTAAATAAGAAGTTCTTCATAAAGTAGTCTGTAAATATCGAAAATAAGCAAATCTTTCCATTATTTATATATTCTACCGCTTTTTGTGGATTGAAAAGAGAAAACGGAGGATCCTACGTCCCGATAGGTGTCGTGTTGTTCTGAGCAACTACCCGATCATTGTTTTCAGACTGTTGTCTAATAGCGCGGAGAATTCTGATGACGCGATGTAGTCTTTCAGTTATAGCACATGTGCCGACCTTCTGTACTTATCTGTTCTGTGATTCACCTCCCTGATCTGTCAGCCTCGTGGACACGTGACGAATATACTTGGGCACTAACAGACGTTTCGGTCTGAACGGTTTTTTAAAGGGAAAAGTGATTTGTGGGCCTCCAAAATGTAAAGCAATAAAAAGGCGGACTGGTTTGGTAAAAGATATAAGCTTTTTGTTTCGTGTGAAACTATTAAATAACTCTTATTTATTTATTTATTTATTAAAACTTAATGCAACACAAAGGTACAAAGGCATTAAGTCCGCCTTTGTACCTTTGTGTTGCATTAAGTTTTAATAAATAGCCTTAGGCATTCTCTACCAGTCAACCAAGGGTAGTGAAGAGAAAACATGGCGTGATTTTTTCGTTCTATCAAAGCTTTTTGATATCATTTAAAAACTGGAAATTCTATAAGTCGTGGCCAGATCTTAGAAATTGATCACTTCAAGATATGGCCAAGTAAAACTGGCCAGATCGTTTTAAACGTTAAAGTTTGATGAAATTTCAATCCTCGTTTCGATCTGGCCAGTTTTAGTTGGCCATATCATGAAGTGATCAATTCTTAGATCTGGCCACGACATAATAATATAGATATCATTATCATCATCATTTCAGCCGATAGACGTCCACTGCTGGACATAGGCCTTCCCCAAACGTCGCCACAACGAACGATCCTGTGCGTCTCGCATCCATCGGATTCCCGCAATATAGATATCTCTTATTTCTATTTTTTCAATTGTCAGACCACTTTTTGAGGAACAAAAATGGCGGTTTCACAGATAAATAATATAAGTTATCCATATTTGTTTGTTCTTTTAATAAAAGAAGATGTTACATTATCATGACATGGTAGTCAAGGCTGAGACTACGGAAGAGCTCAGCACAATGCTCAGTAGAGCTTCCGAAAGAGTGGGTCTTAAAATGAACATGGAAAAAACTAAAGTCATGATAAACAACCATGTAGTACCATGCCCGCTAGAGTTTGGTCATCGAAAGATGGCACAACAAAAAGGAGGCCGAATTAAAAAAATCTGAAGCTGTTCATCCTGACTGTACGCTGCTTAAACGGATTTGATACTTTTGATTATTCATGAAAATAATATGCGATGCATGTTTATTTAACCAAAAAATATTATATTAGTAAGTTTAGTTAAGAAAAGCGTTTTTTACCTTTAAATTTAAATAAAACAAATAGTGTGTGAGATATCAATTTTTCTATTCTTTTGAAAGACCTATCGATGCCTTAAAGAAAACAGTAACAAAATTGCATTAGAACTGAACAATACGGAAATTCAACAAATTTTAACCCTTAAATTACGTCGAAACAAACACAATTATTTTGAAACAGTTTAATAATACCACTAAAAATAACACAATTAAAACAATCAAATGCCATAATATAATACAACAATATGCATATTATTTAATTTAGCCATCCTTACACGTCTCTTATAAATAATAGTAAATGACTGTTTAATTTAAAATGTCTGAATGGAGAGAAATACCTGTCATTGAAGATATTTTTTCTGTGTATCGTGTGTCAAAAGTTGATATTTCAATTTCTTCAAGAATTCTCAATGCCTTTACCGTTCTGGTAATTTGAAGCTTCACCTGCTCATTGTCGATATCTCTTAAAAAGTATAATACACAGTGAGTGATATTGCAATTCGTTATAAATAATCGAAAAATATCAAGCTGTTCTACTAGATATTCAAAACACTAACCTATAAATGAAGTTATTGTATCCAGCTGTTGCATTTTCTCTGGAGATTTCTGCATATCTCATTTTTTGGCAATTCATTAAACCCCAAGCGAACGTTCCGGAGCCGGCGTTCACTCGCTCATTGTCTTTCTATTGTGTCTCTAATTACGGTACTCAAAAGGTAAAATTTATCAAATCATCTTGAAAAGAAGCGTCCTCGTCGAACTATTTATTGTATTCCGCATTATTATAACAAAATAAACGGAAATAAGATTCACGTAAATACAAGATGAATGAAGTACGAAACGTCAATGACACAATTTTGACAGTCCTTAAATGCTGCCATAGATGAACTTTAATAAATAATTCGCAGGAGAACCAAGGTTACCGACATAGCACGAAGAATCGCCAAACTAAAGTGGCAATGGGCACATTGCTCGCAGAACAGATGGCCGTTTGGGCCGAAAGGTTCTGGAATGGCGACCACGTACCGGAAGACGTAGCGTTGGAAGGCCTCCTACAAGGTGGACCGATGACTTGGTAACGGTTGCGGGAGTCCGATGGATGCGAGACGCACAGGACCGTTCGTTGTGGCGACGCTTGGGGGAGGCCTATGTCCAGCAGTAGACGTCTTTCGGCTGAAATGATGATGATGATGATGATGAAATAATTCGCTGCTATCTTTCGCTGGCCAGAGTCTACCATTTTAATTTGATGATTCTTCGGGCTATGTCGGTAACTATCGGTAACGTTTTCTTGTGGACATCCTGATTCTTCATTTGATCACGCAAGTAAACTCCGATTATAGCCCTTTGTTTATTATTCATAAATAAATATCAACAAGATATTTTGAGATTCTGTTTAAGTGTCCCAAGACACAGATTGTCATTCTTTGACTTTTACCAATTTAATTAGCTGTTTATTTTTTCCCAACTCTCTCTGAAAGAAAAACAGTAATTTTCATTTATTTTATCCATTTGTTAAAACATTTGTTATCTATATTCTATTTTCAAACCTTTAAAGTAATGAGCGGTGAACGGAAATTTTCAAATATCTCCATAGTAACACGCTCTAATTAATCCGAAATTCGTAACTCAAGACATTAGTTTATTCCTTATAAATTATTAGTAAGGTAGGAACTCATTAAAATCCTTTGAGTCTCTGATATACGATTATCGTTAAATGATAAATGATATTTATTTTGCAAATAGGATAAAAAACACTTTCACACGTAATTTTAGTTTTCGTCAATTTAAACTAGATGAGGCCGGTGTTTCCTAGCTGACTACCCTGAGAAGAAACACCAAAACAAACTCAGGGGTCAAAGTCTCTTTTAAAGTCCATACAGTGTGTAATGTAATGGTCAAATCACATGAGAACCATGCAGATTTGTCTGAGATGGTCTTTTGAAGAAAGAACTATTCAGATTCGAGTGGACCTGTCCAATCCGTGCAAGCATTTGTCAGTATTTGCAAAGCTCAACTCAGGACTACTAAGGAGCTCAACAATGTTGCTCACGACTCTTTAAATTATGTATTTGATTTTGGAAGTACAAGTTTAAAAAAAAAATATTATTATTGATAGGCTTGGGCTCGACCAATATCTCATCTGACGGTAAACGACGATGTGGTCTACGATGGAGCACGCTTGCCTAGAAGTAACCTATTCGCTCTTGACTTAAAGGTCTTTAGATTGTACCTATCAAGAAACATACTTAGAAACGGGCCAAACATACCGTTCGGGGACGAAACGCTTGGGTCATGGGGTTCGAGTGCACGTCTCCTTTTAAAGGAAATTTCACACCAACTGGTCGACACTTTACGTTACCAAAGGCCTGGCTCGTTCTTTATCCAAAAAATTTGCCATTCAACATGGCAATGCTGGGAACACCCAAATACTCCGAAATATTTTATTCCGAATTTCAATATTCCGATTTTCAAAAGTCCGAATTTCATAATAACTAAAAATTATAATGTCTATTATTAAAAATCACGATATTTATTTTACCGAAAGTCGTAAATGCGATTTGTTAGTTTTCCGATTTTCATACGTTCGAAGAATCAAATGCTCGAAGGGTTCTCGGTCCGAAAAACGATATTCCGATTTTCAATACTTCGAATAAACTAAAAGTCAACATGTTGTGCTACAACATTTAGTGTCAGAAACGAATCGCTGCAAAACCGACTTCACGCAGTCTTGTTTGCCCTACCCCTAGAGTGTAATTTAAACCCGCGTAGGCGCGGAGGGGTAGGGCAGCCCGCGAGCTGAGGAGCAGGTGGTTTGAAGGCCCGCCGCCGCGGCTGAGGCTGGCCGGCAAAGCCGAAGCTGCGGTGGTGAGCGTTAAAACCATCTGTGACGATAAGCTCGCGTGGGGCCGCCCAAACCCCGCAGCGCCGGAGCCGTGACAGAAACAATGCTTGCTGCATTTTGCATGCCTGCTTTCATGCTGCATGCCTGCTTGCATGTTGCATGCTTGCTTGCATGTTGCATGCTTGCTTGCATGTTGCATGCCTGCTTGCATGTCGCATGCTTGCTTGCATGCTGCATGTCTGCTTGCACGCTGCATGCCTGCTTGCATGCTGCAATAAATCCCCTGCATGCTGGAAAACGCATCTGTCATTAGTTTTTTAATTCTACCCCCTCATACTACGACCTCTGATGAGCATTTATGTGTTTATTTGTCTTGCTATACAGTTTTGTGAGGCGTTTTTATTTTGGATTTTTTTTTAATCGGTATTTTAATAATCGGGATTCGTAGTTTTGATGTTTCGAATTATCATTAAGTCGGACTTTTCGTTATTCGATCTATTGAAACTCGGTATTTTGAGAATAGTAATTATAAAAGTTAGGAAAATTGAAATTTAGGAATTATAAAAATAGGAGTAAAGATAAGTCGGAGTGTTATATTCGGAATTTTGAACCATTCGGAATTATGAAAATCGGTATTTTGAAATTCGTATTTGTGACTGTCGGAATAAAGTTTTTCGTATTCATGTAGTGTACCCGGCAATGCTATATGTACATAGTAAGATTTAGTATAAATACTAAATTAATATTTAAGTAGTAGTAGTAATTCGCGCTTCACCACTATCTCACCTGATGGTAAGCAATTATGTGGCCAACGATGGAGCACGCTTGCCGAGAAGTAACCTATTCACTCCTGACTTAAATACCCCTAAGTTATAGCTATATAGACACTCCTTAGCTGTACGCATAGAATAGAATAGAATAGAATAGAATAAACTTTATTGCACACCAAAATAGTAACAAAACTTTTATACTAGGTAACTTAAATCATAATTAAATCATCATAATGAATAACTGTGTTCCTAAATCGCTTTGTACGTATGGGTGGGATGTCCACCATGTACCGATGGCGCAGCGCCGTACGTCTAGTGGTCCGATGAAGGAACGGACTTGGCGGAATTAACTTTTTGGAATGAATTGTTACGTTTGTCTTCGCCTAGAAGAGAGAGAAATATCGCCATCAGAAATCAGAAATCAGAAACGTTTATTTCAAATAGACCAATTACAGGCACTTTGAATTGTCAAAATGTCGGTCAGTCAAAAAAAAGTGAAGCTAAATTTGCACGTTCCAAAGCGGATATCTCTATGGAAAAGAACGTGCAAGAAACTCCATGGACACTCTTTTAAATCATATTTTGTGTTACACAAATCTTGGTTACATATTTCTTGTCGCTTCTAATATGTGAGCACAATGAAGATAAGTAATAAAAACAAATAAAATAAATAAAATATAAAAAAAAACTAATTAAAAAAAATAGAAATTGAATTAAGTCACTGGCAGCTAAGAGATGACCAGTCTCAACTGACGGCACCCGTTCACGAGCATGACGCGTGCATCAGCCCCACTCAGCTCAACCATTTTGAAGGGAACCGAATGACCCAATAACACGTGCCACCATCAGCGAGACATTTGAGTTAGCATGACAAACTCTCAACTGCCACGCTCGTAATGTCAAACAAGTTGTAACCTAATAAAAATGCTCCATGGTACTTCACATTCACAAAAATTGAAAAAGAAAAAAAAAGTGCTTCTACATTATACAATGGTATTGTTTCCAAATACAAAAGGTAAGTTATTATAAACTCTATTGAAATAAACAAATAAAATAAAAAAACATTTCGAAAACAACAATACAAAAAGGGGAATAGTATCTCTTCCAATATTTATAAATATATTTAAAAAAAAACTAATTTGAAGGTAAAAGTGTCCATTACATATTAACAATATTATCAGTAACAATTTCGATTACTCCATAAGCGTTATCAATATTATCATTAATTACCAATTCTCCAATAACACTAGAATTAATTACAGATAAAAGCTTGTTAATAGGCTTATATCATAGACAATGTTGAGGGGCCTACATTAGTTGTAAATACATTATGTGTTTGGAATACACGTAAGGGATTGAATTGAGCGTCTGGAGGCAATGATATAGTCTAATTTGTTTGTGAAAACTATGTCAGTGTAGTACGAGTATAATGCCATCATCTTCTTAGATTCTTTATATCATTTTTAGATGCCGTTAATCAGGGTTTGGTTTTTACCGGATGGCGAGCAACCCATTGCTCGCTGTCTGTGCCTAAGGTGGTCATGAATCGCACTTCGATTTTTTATGATCAGAGCGTCTCTGGCGGAGGCCGAGGCGTGAGGCTTGTGTCTATGGCTCACGGTTTTGGCCGCCTCCTTTGCTCGTGTTACTGCATTACAGAAGGAGGTGACTGCCTTCCATTCCCTCCTGCTCTATAACATGACCTGAATAAATCAAGCGTCGAGAGGTCGCCACCGCCAATCACCTCCACGAGGCTTTCTCTTACATTCTTTCCGTTGACCTCCACTCCCTACTCGTTCATGTCTCTCCTCACACAATCCATCCATATTTTCTTTGACCTAATTTTCTTTTGTAACTGTGTAATATAATATTTGAATTTTAGTTTAGGTGCTGGGTAGAGATGGGATTGTTCAATAGAGTTTTTGCAGCCTTGGAACACAAAGGGCAACTGAAGAAACACAACGGGCTTTAGCCGGTAAAAGTTTGACACTTCCTCTCTCTTCATCTAGAGCGAGAGAAGTTCTTTGATGAATTTCCACCTAAAAAAGGTACTAGACCACAAACGGAATGAGAAGTCTACCAATCTGCCAGGCTACCGCTACTGCTACCCCAGTAGGCTTCGACCCTGCTGGGCCCCTACGGTTGCTGACATCTTCTTGAGGCGCGCGTGGAACAGCACGCGCCGTCGACGACTTGGGCTCGGTCCGGACGGTTACCGGACGGTCGGACGGCGAGCCACCCATTGCTCGTCGTCCGCAAGCCTGCGCCTACGATGGCCGGAAATCGGGATCGGAATCCCGGCGGCGATTGGGGCGTGAGGACCGTTGCCTCACGCGATCGGCCGCCTCCTTTGCTAGCATTACTGCTTCGCAGAAGGAGGCAACCGCCTGCCACTCCTCCTCGCTCCGGACCATGGCCTGTACCAAGGCCCGGCGCGAGAGATCGCCGCCGCCGATCGCCCCCACGAGGACACGGCGTTGCTCTACCCAAGCGGGGCACACCTCCAACGTGTGCTCCACCGTGTCCTCCGGGCGGTCCACACAATGGTGACACCCGGGCAGTACGTGTATACTGCCATCATCTTCTTAGATTCTTTATATCATTTTTAGATGCCGTTAATCAGGATTTGGTTTTTACCGGATGGCGAGCAACCCATTGCTCGCTGTCTGTGCCTAAGGTGGTCATGAATCGCCCTTCAATTTTTTATGATCAGAGCGTCTCTGGCGGAGGCCGAGGCGTGAGGCTTGTGCCTATGGCTCACGGGTTTGGCCGCCTTCTTTGTTCGTATTACTGCTTTACAGAAGGAGGTGACTGCCTTCCATTCCCTCCTGCTCTATAACATGACCTGAATAAATCAAGCGTCGAGAGGTCGCCACCGCCAATCACCTCCACGAGGCTTTTTCTTACATTCTTTCCGTTGACCTCCACTCCCTACTCGTTCATGTCACTCCTCACACAATCCATCCATCTTTTTTTTGACCTCATTTTCTTTTGTAACTGTATATATTTGAATTTTAGTTTAGGTACTGGGTAGAGATGGGATTGTTCAATAGAGTTATTGCGGCCTTGGAACACAAAGGGCAACTGAAGAAACACAACGGGCTTTAGCCGGTAAAAGTTTGACACTTCCTCTCTCTTCATCTAGAGCGAGAGAAGTTCTTTGATGAATTCCCGCCTAAAAAAGGTACTAGACCACGAACGGAATGAGAAGTGTACCAATCTGCCAGGCTACCGCTACTGCTACCCCAGTAGGCTTCGACCCTGCTGGGCCCCTACGGTTGCTGACATCTTCTTGAGGCGCGCGTGGAACAATACGCGCCGTCGACGTCTTGGGCTCAGTCCGGAGGGTTACCGGACGGTCGGACGGCGAACTACCCATTGCTCGCCGTCTGCAAGCCCGCGCCAACAGGGGCCGGAAATCGGGATCGGAATCTCGGTGGCTGGGGCGCAAGGGCCATTGCCTCATGCGTGCGGCCTTCTTTGCTAGCATTTCTGCTTCGCAGAAGGAGGCGACCGCCTACCACTCCTCCTTCCTGAAAAAATCGAAGTCCTGAATCAACCCAATCCAAATATATGGCCATTTATGGAGCATTATATTGACGCTCGATAGGAAATTCTGATTTCCTATTGAACGTCAATGATATAGGGTTCTTCCCGTTGACCTAGATTTCTGAATTTAGGCATGAAGTGGGGTCTTATAACACAAGTAAGGAAAAAAGTCGACTACGAGTAATGACGTTTTGCTATTCGGAATTCGAGGCTTGATTCTGGAATCAAAGTATTTACCGTTTTTTACGTTTGTACGAAACCCACTGTGCGCGAGTCCAACACATTAAACAGTTTTTAAACTTAAACTTTCCAAATGACAATAAGCAGTACTGCAAATGGCCTTTACTGGAAATAAAAAAGGCCATCAACAAAAAAAAAGTAGGTAGGTACCTACACGCTTCAACAGACAGTCGATTGACGTAACTAATTTTCTATTTGCTACACACTGCGAACGAACCACTCTGAACTCGTAGAGCGTACCTAACTACTAGGCCAAATCGGCCATCAGTTTTTAAAAATAATCCAAAAATTAATCAACTTTTTTTTTATTGATATAAACCAGTGCTTGACTGCGATCCCACCTGATGGTAAACAGTGATGCGATCGTTGGTGCTGAAGCGCACTAGTTTATTAAGAGCCTATTCACTCTAGCCTTGAAGACACCAAAATTATAATCGGACCGAAAGACCGCTGCAGGCAAATTGTTCCAGTCCTTCGATATACGCGGAATAATCGACGAGGCGAAACGCTTAATGCGTAGAGGTGTCAACAATGTAAGGATGGATACTCGCCGTACGTCGGGTTGTCCGATGGTAGAGAAGCGATGGCGAAATCAAGTCTTATAATTCCCCAGCATAATCTCCAAAAAAAAAATGCATCCTATAGAACACTGAAAGGCTGGCTACCCTACGGCTTCTTAAGAAAAGTTTTGATTATGAATGTGAATCTACGAAAGTACGTCAACGCAATCTAAAGATAAAGTCGTTTATTCGTTAATGGCGCATAATTTGACGCTCGCTAGGCAATTAACCTGCCAGGGCTGCAGATTGTTCGAAGGAGTTTCCATAGGCCTCGCAATGAAGAACTACACTAGCTTTTGATGGTTTATAAATACACGGGTACTTGTACGTAAAATAAAACTATTTTTAAAATCTATATGGGACTTTCCGTTGACCTAGAATCATAAAATTTGACAAAAAGCAATGCCATTTAGCACAATTTATAAAAAAATCCAAAAGCTATTTATAAATATATCACAATCTTTTTTTTCGATTTTAATCATAACTTGTTTATACGCTCACAATGGGCCTCATCAGAAGGCTCAAAGTCACCCAAAGGTCAATGGGAAGGGCTATGCTCGGAGATTCCTTGCGTGATCGAATCAGAAATGAAGATATCCGTATGAGAACCAAGGTTGCCGACATAGCACGAAGACTCGCTAAACTTAAGTGGCAATGAGCAGGGCACATTGCTCGCAGAACAGATGGCCGTTGGGGCCGAAAGGTTCTGGAGTGACGACCGCGTACCGGAAGTCGCAGTGTTGGAAGGCCTCCTACAAGGTGGACCCATGACCTGGTGAAGGTTGCGGGAATCCGATGGATGCGAGACTCACAGGACCGTTCATTGTGGCGAGATTTGGGGGAGGCCTATGTCCAGCAGTGGACGTCTATCGGCTGAAATGATGATGATGATATTTATACGGTACCCTCGATGCGCGAGTCCAATTCGCACTTGTTATTTTTTCATGATTAATTTTATGCTACTCCCTTTACCACTGCCAATTAGCTAAAAGTCAACCTGTGTGAATTGTATAGGTATATTAGGATAATGGCCGGAGGGTAATAATGAAACAATGTCGGTATTATGTGTACCTTATTAAATAGCTACCCATCTATTTTAAGAGGGTCCTTCTCGACCCGTCTATCGTCAACCCGAGCATGGTTTAAAAGCGTGTTGATCCACCTCAGTCCAACGCAATGTTTGACAAATAGGCAATGTGAAAAAAGAGAGCTAACACCCGAATACTCTATCGGCATTCGGTAATTTCATCATTAACTCGAATATTTCACAAAACTTGATTCAGGAAATACGTGTTCTTTTTTCTTAAAAAAAAAACCATAAGACTTTTTGGTAAAAAAATATCATCATTCAGAATCTTGATTAAATCTGTAAGGTTTCTATATTTATTTTTTCTAGGTTTTTATATTTTTTGCGATAATTTATTCTGTGTCTGGGTGTAATTTATCTATAATATGTATGTATTTGGAAATATATAAGTATGTTTATCAGTTGTCTAGTACTCATAGCACAAGCTCTGCTTAGTTTGAGACTTGATGGCGTTGTGTGATAGTTGTGGAATATTATTATTATTTTTAATTTATGAGTACATTATGAAAGGTCAAATTTCACGCAAAATAGCAGATTTCCAAAGGTCTTTACGGGATTCGTCTTACACAAATTAATCATTTGATTTCAATAGAGACCTAGATAATGTCCACAAGACATTTGTCTTCCCAAAATATCTAGAGAAAGGTGTGTAGTGTAACAACGTCATAATCACGTAATGGTTGTATGAAAATGTACCTCGGGAAGGACGCTCTTAAGACAAATCTCAAAATACACATTATATTCCTTCAATCCGTAATCACCTAAGAACAATAGTATCTTCAATAATTAATTGTCTAAGACAAATAGTTTCTTATGGTTGCAATTTGATTTATCTACAATGGCTGTCAAAAGTGGGGTACGGCCACAGAGCAAGGTGATTCCTTCGTGGCCAGTGCTTGAGTCGCCATTGTCAAAACTTTTGACTGGCCTGTTGGTCTAGTGGAGTTAGGTTCCCACCCAGGAGAAATTTAATGTTTGAGCACGACAATTTGTTCTGAGTCTAGGTGTAATTTTCTATAATATGTATGTATTTAGAAAATATTATAAAAGTATTTTTATCAGTTGTCTAGTACTCATAACACAAGCTCTGCTTAGCTTGGCTCTACTTAGCTTGGCTCCGGTTAACTAGGCTCTGCTTAGCTTGGCTCCGCTTAACTTAGCTCTACTTAGCTTGATTAAACGGCGTTGTGTGATAGTTTTGAAATATTATTATTAAAAAAAAAACAATGAATCAAATCATTTACTTTACATACTAATTAAGCGCAAGGTGATGATTATAGCCATGATTATGGCGTACCCAATATACTGTGACATTGATATTGTTTATAAATACTATGATACTATTTTGATGTCTCAAACAAACACTTATATTATTATTTTTGTAAATGGCTTCTTTAATTATTATTATTATTCATTTATTTCAAGTAACTGAGACTCATTTTAGTTACAAATCATTAACATACAGACAATACAAATCATAAACTATATGAAATAAAAAATTAAATTAAATTACAATAGATTATAATTATTTATAGCTATAAATAATTATAATCTATTGTATCTATTGTATTGTGTTGTTGTATTGTTGTGTTTGTGTGTTGTGGTGTTGTATTGTCGGTAGCTACCGATGTGGCATTCCGAATTCTGTGGGATAAAGCGTCTATTCCATTGTGTTTCAAGCGTGATAGAAAGCGTTGAATAAATGAATTTAAATTAATGGTGATAGTTCGCTGTTGTTCTTAAGAGCAGAAGTCTTGAGGAAAGGTCTTGGTTGAGCAAATTAATTAACAACGGGTTTGTTCTTTGTTTCTAAGTAGTGAGGCAACCTTTAGTTCCGTTTAAAATTGAAAACTTGGATCTTGAATCGAAGTATAAATAAAATTTAGTATCTTATTTTTTTTCTAAACCAATATTCTTTTAAAACTTTTATTAAAAGCGTCCTCTTGGACGTTTCGTTTTCATTTATTAGTAAACTAGCTTCTGCCAGCGGCTTCGTCTGCGTGAAAGTCGATTTCATACAAACTTTGAACCCCCGTTTCTTCCCCTTAGGGGGTGAATTTCGGAAAATCCGTTCTTAGCGGATGTCTACACCTATTTTAATTTTGTATATTTGTTATAGTTTCTGAGATTTCGTGATTAATCAGTGATTGGTATTTCGCTTTTATATATATAGATATGCTTTTTGTTAGCTTATTCTGTCTCACTTCTGGACAAGGGTTTTTCTCCAATCCTCACATCATTCGTGGGACCGCGCTTCCTTGGTTCTGACTAAATCTTTCTAGTTCGTCCCGCCATCTTCTTCGTGATCTACCGCGACTCCGTTTCAGTGTCTCAAAGCAAAAAAGCTTTTCTCAGGTATAATATCCATATATGTATCCTACTATTTTTATTTTAGGACGCTTGAATTGCAATTCATTAAAGGTTAGGCGGGCTGTTGACCAAATTACAACAGCCTGTAAAATTATTAATGGTTACACTGATGCGTCCGACTTACATGCAGAGTTGTGTCAATTATTTGTTCCGAATAATTACAATCGCTCTAGAAGGCATAAATTATTTAATGTCCCATTTTGTCGCACTGTAGCTCGATCCACCTCCCCTATACGCGTATGCTAACGATGCTCAAAGCGCACGTGGAGACCAACCCTGGATTGGATTTGTTTGCTGATGAATGGAAGACAATATTATTAGAAAGTTTGCGATTATGTGAGAAGACAGAATAAAAGGATATTATTATAATAATCAAATCAAATCAACTTTATTGTGGACTACAGGTATACATCATAAATACAGGTCTTAAATAATTAAAATAAGCTCAGCTATGTCCCGCCGTTGAGGCATACAATAATAAAATATAAGTCAGAATTTAAAACACAATTAATCATACTAGTCTCGATACATTATTAAAATAATTATTCCAAATTATTAATACATAGAAATTCAATTCGAAGTCATATTAGTCATAATTCATTATACAACATTGCAAATTATATTCTTATATAATAATATAATTTATATTAAAGAGGAAAGACACAAGCAATTTAAATGATATTCAAATACAATTCACAATATTATCATACATACGTGGTTTTTTTTTTTTTAGGTGGGAAATCATCAAAATGACTTCTCGCGCTCTGGGTGGAGCGGGAGGGCGTGTCAGACTTTTACTGACTAAAACCACACCTGTATCCTTCAATTACCTTTTGCGTTCTAGGACTACGGGTTTCCCTTTCAGAAATTCTCCGATACATACGTGGCAAAAAAAAAATATAATTATTTTTCCTTTCTTGTCATTGGAATACAATATTTTTGTCACTTATGTAATCTTTGACATCATAATAACATTTGTCTATTAAGAATGAATGTAGTTTCTTTTTAAACTGGAGGATTGGTAATTGTTTAATGTCATCAGGCAATTTATTATAGATTAATGATGTCATGCATAAAATACTTTTATTTAATAGTGCCGTTTTACCATAAGGTATTTGTACCTCTAACCTTTTTTTATCCCTTAATTTTCGATAATAGCTTTTGACAGCAGTCTTATAGTAGCTTAGATTTGATTTCACAAAAATATTTGATTCATAAATGTATAGGGAAGGCAATGTGAGAATTTTTAGATTTTTAAAGTAAGGTTGACAGCTAATTGTACTATTTATTTGGCACATTGCTCTAATGCACTTCTTTTGAGCTTTAAATATAAATTCCTTGTATATCGAATTACCCCAAAATATAATGCCGTATCTCAGTAATGGTGCTACCAGTCCGTGATAGGCCGTTAAAATCGCTTCTTTGTTAACTATTTTGGAGAGCTTGTAAAGAGCGAATAATATATACTAAATATTTTGCTGTACTAATAAAAATAAATAACGAAATAAATCAGTTTTATGTTTCTGTGATCCACAGTTTATCGGGTATGCGGCAGGCATGCCCTGCCCAGTCCTATTTAAGGTGGAAAGTTTTTTGAGCTACATTTTTATTATCATATTAATTATTATCATTTCAACCAAAAGATTTTTACTGTTTGATATACAAGGCCCCAAGTGTCGCCATAACGACCGGTCCTGTGCGTCTCGCATGCATCGTATTCCCGTGACCCTCATCGATCATCAGTTCACTTTCTAGAAGGCCTAACAACGCTACGTCTTCCAATACGTGGTCGCTACTCCAGCCCCCCTAGCCAAGTTACAATCGTTTCGTTCGCGCCGAACGCCTCGAGTAGGCCACGCCCCCGATTACTTTGTTCTGACCACGTGACTGAGCGTTGAGATGACGTCAGAACAAAGGAATCGGAGGCGTGGCCTACTCGAGGCGTTCGGCGCGAACGATACTATTGTAACTTGGCTAGGGGGGCAGAAAATGTCAGCCCCGTCGACCTTCTATTCTGCGAGCAATGTGTCCTGCCCATTACCAATTAAGTTTTATGATTCTACGGGCTATTTTGCTAAGTTTTTTTTATCCTACGAATTGAAGATTTTAATTATGTCTAATAATAACTGAAATGTTGATTAAACTCTGATCCGTAACTACAATTACAAACCAAATATTTAATAAAATAAAATAATAAAAATCTTTTATTCTCAGGCATCGAAGGCCCATAGGGTGTTAGTATTACCAAAACAACTTAAAAAAACTATGTTAATAACAACTGTAGTACAACTTAGGCACACATAAGTACAGAAACAAAATAAAAAAAATAAAAAAAACAGCGTTCAATTTGAGGAGGATTTATCAAGCGGCATGTCTGACATGTAGCTTGATAAACCTATCCGTTGTAGGCCCGTCTAACCTTTCTGAAAAGTATTTTTACCTTACATTTAAATTTAAACCTAAATTTATTCTACATACAATCACCCTTAATATATTTTCCGAGCGCGAATAGAAGACGTGATTACTGAAATACTCTGCGGTATATTCTAGCAGTTATTACTTCCACGCTACCTCCTACCCGTCTCTTCAAGTAACACACTAGACAACCTCACATAAGCCTATAATTACGTCAAAAACTAAACTACAACCCTTCCCGTTTCGCCCCCTTCACCCCTTTCACCCCCTGTTACTAAAACATTACAGTTAGACAGACAACTTCCAGCGTTTATAATAGGCCTCACCTGTCAATTACGTACGAGGTACGTAAATTAGTAATCTGTTAGTCGAGCGCCTTCATTATAGATACCGTGTTTGGGGAGTGAAACTTGGGGGGCGAGGAACACATGTACTCATGGATGTGTAATTATGTCTTTTGTTAGGCATCGGAGGTGAGTTTTGTGTTCAAATTAGTGTGGCGTGTAGTGATAATATAAACTTCGTATTGATGTTATTAGCTATTTAGTTACGGAGAAGACCCTCTTTTTAGGAAGGTTCGCATTAATAATTGAAGAAACAGTTACCGCAGTGGTTGAGATTTATTTTTTATTTTTTATTAATTAATGATCGGCTCGCGTTTGACACCATCTCACCTGATGGTAAGCGATGATGTGGTCGACAATGGAGCACGTTTGCCTAGAAGTAGCCTATTCACTCTTGACTTAAAGACCCCTAAGTTGTAGCTATCTGGAAACACAGACTCCACGGAATTCCACTCCTTGGTTGTACGCATAATAAATGTGTTCTTAAAACGTTTTTTGCGTATGGGTGGGATGTCTACCATGTACCGGTGGCGCAACGCCGTACGTCTAGTGGTCCGATGATGGAACGGACTTGGCGGAATTAGATTGTGCAATCTGCAATTGAATTTTGTATGGGACGTAACAAATAATAATAATTATTATTATTATATTCTTTAAAATAACCCTCCTCCTTCTTTCTTTTTTTTTCATTATAATTGTATAGCCTACAGATTTAAGATTACAGTCTGTCGATGGAGTTTCTTGTACGTTCTTCTCCATAGAGTTCTACGCTTTGGAACGTGCTTTTTTTTATTTTTTAACCGACTTAAAAAAGGAGGAGGTTATATGTTCGGTTGAATGCATGTTTTTTATTTTATTTTTTTATGTATGTTCACCGTTTTTTCAGTCAATTGTGAACCGATTTTGAAAATGTTTTTTTTGATTGAAAGTTTATGCTTCCGAGTTGGTCCCATAGAAATATTGTTATAATCTGATCATGAACTTCGAAGATATGGAACAGAACTCTTCATAGGCTCACAGCAGAACCGTCGTAACAAGTAAAATTGCTTTGTATATACGTGTAGTTGATGACTGACTGAAAGTAGAGGGGGAATATATCGAACTGATCTGATGATGAAGCCTGAAGTTAGGCACCGGAACTCTGTAATAAATTAATGTAATCTAACCGTGTTTGGGATTATTAGAATTGTCATGAGATGCACTCTGGCTATAAGGTATTTAAGTTTGGTTGAGGGGTACTTTTTAGTGGTGGTACCATAACTAAAAAGTGTAAAATAAAAAACTTTTTACAAAAAAAAATACAACCGACTTCAAAGTAAAAAAAAAACACTGAAAAGTGCAAAATAACTTTAATTTCGGAAGTCGGTGTTAAATAACGAAGAGACAAAACTATTATAGAAACACCGACTTCCGAAATTAAAGTTATTTTGCACTTTTCAGTGTTTTTTTTTACTTTGAAGTCGGTTGTATTTTTTTTTGTAAAAAGTTTTTTATTTTATTGACCGACATTTTGACAATTCAAAAGTGCCTGTAAATGGTTTATTTGATTTGATTGTTGATTCAGATCTGGGTGTCTTATGTAAGTGAGTGTACATTGTTTGTGAATTTACACTCGCGTTATTCTAAACAAAACAAACAAAAAAACCTAATAATGCTGGAGTCCCATACAAACCCTTTTTTTCATGACAAATGGTAGACTATGTTTTTAAGGTCTAATCTATCTTTGTACCAAATTACATCGATACGAGTTCAATAACTTAGACGTGAAATTTTTTTTTTAGTTGGGAAAATCATTTAATGACGAATCCCGTTCTTGGGCGGCGCTCCCGATAGTGTCAGACTTTTACTGACTAAAAACCCCCTCCAGTTCCTTCGTTGCCTTTGTCCCAGGGCCCCGGGTTTAGCTTTCACACTACCCGTGGCCCCAGTAGGCTTCGACCCTGCTGGGCCCCTACGATTTGCTAACATCTCCCTGAGGCGCGCGTGGAACAGTACACGCTGACGATGACTTGGGCTCGGTCCGGACGGTTACCGGACGGTCGGATAGTGAGCCACCCATTACTCGCCGTCCGCAAGCCCGCGCCTACGGTGTCCGGAAATCGGAATCGGAATCCCGGTGGCGCTTGGGGCGTGAGGACCGTTGCCTCACGCGTTCGGCCGCCTCCTTTCTCTGGAAGTAGGTACATACCTACTGGTTCAAATTGAAACCTGTTTAAGCTAAAAATAGCCCATTTATTGTGAAAGGCTATGTAATATTACTCTATGAACAATAATAATAATAATATTCCACAACTATCACACAACGCCGTCTAGTCCCAAGCTAAGCAGAGCTTGTGTTATGGGTACTAAACAACTGATAAGCATACTGATATATTTCTAAATACATACATATATAGATAAATTACACCCAGACACAGAACAAATGATCGTGCTCATCACACAAACATTTGTCCTGGGTAGAAATCGAACCCACGACCTCCGGCATAGCAGTCAGGGTCACTAACCACTAGACCAACAGGCCAGTCAATAATAAAATAGAAGCGAAGCAGCAACTGCGATATAAATAAATACATACAGTGGAGCATGAAGATCAAATAGCTGGATAAAGTATGAATTAAAAGTGTGCACCATAGTGTCAACATCACTTATATCCCCAATAGTTGACCAAGGAATCATATTCAAATCAGCATTAAACTGATCTTGCAAGATGTCGGAAAAAGAGCGGAATTCGACCAACCTAGGTTTAACCTTAGGCTTTCTGAAAACAGCCTCGCACGTGACAAATGAGTGATGGCTGAGCTCACTGATGTGATTCACCATAACATTTCGCGTTGAGGCATCAGTGCATATGATGTCAATGAGCGAACTGCTATCACCCACGAAGTGTGTTGCGGTTTGAACAAGCTGAACGAGGTTTGAGTAGTCCAAGAAAGCTGTCAGCTGTTTAGCCTTTGAGCTGTTTGCATCCAACAGATTGACATTCAGGTCACCCAACAAAACCAGATTATCATACGGGGCCAAGGCACTGATACTGGCAGTTATAGCGTCTAAAAATACCGCCAAATCCTGCCAAGGCGGACGATATGCTGTACCAATGAGAAGCTTTTTTCTATTTATGGTTAATCCCAACCAAAACTGCTCCACATTAGGGTCTTCAGGATGAACTTTTACCCTCGCGTTTATACCATCTTTGATGGAAAAAGCGACCCCTCCGCCACGTCCTCCACGTATAGACACTGGTCGCGGTATGTGCCTTAGTTTGTACCCTGGTACACTAGGAGCTCGGTCCTGTTCGCCTTTGCGCAACCAAGTCTCATTAATAGCCATAATGTCCACAGAATGATTTCTCATGGCTATCAAAAACTCATCTTGATTTGTGCATAGCGAGCCTGCATTCAGTAGACCAAACTTGATATATTTGCTAGGAGCCATAAGTGTAAATAGTTGTAGATATTAGGTATGTAAGTGTATGTACAAAGAAAAAGAACCAATCAGTGTATATAATATGTGTACATATATTGTAAATAAAAATAATTAGATATAAGTGTGATATGTGTAAGTATTGGGCACTGCTTGTATGTGTATTTGTATAAGTAAACGGTATATGTGTTGGAGTATGAACAGGAGTGGGCTGGGGTGAGCTTATTTGGTTAGGAGAACTCAACCCGACTATGTAATAGGCACAGGCAAAGATAGTCATATAAACTAATAACTTGAAATTAGCTCTCGCCAGCAAAGTAAATTGTAAATTTAAATAAATTAGTAATATAATATGTAAAATATAAGTATATATATATAGAATTAAAAATTGTTCGAAGAAACCTGCAGAGTTGCAATAGAGCAACATGCAAAAACAGAAGCAACGCACATCTTCACCTATGACAACTATGAAAAACAAAATAATAACACAAAAAACTACGGACACTAAATAGTATGTTAAGTAATTAAAACTAAACTGTGACGACAGGTCCAAAGACACGGGAGATGTCCGCTTCAGATCGTATCCTATGGGTGGCGTCTCCTGGCTTCCTTCTGGCGAGAATGCGGCCTCGCTTGATCCACACAAACTTCCAATCAGCGAGACCAGCAGCGTCACGCGCTCTGCGAAACAGCTGGCGGTTGGTCCTGGTGAGCCGCTCGTTGAGAAAGAACCGCCGAGCGGGCCCCGGCATGTCGAGGTCGGCTGTAGTCGCGCCGCGCCGCACGCGTGCGCTCGCTAGCAGCCTGTCGCGCAGATCCCGTCGAGCCAGGCGCACGACAATGGCGCGCGGCCGAGATTCCATCGCCCCGGCTGAGCTTGTCGCGTTGAGCTGCCTACCGCCGACCCGCTCGGCGCTGACAACGTCGCGCTCGTCGAGTGTGACGCCTAGTTTCAGGCTGATCAGCTGAATTATATGGGCGGGGTTGTCAGCCGTGGCCTCCGGTATATTAAAGACCTCGATGTCGTTTGCCAAAAGCTCCTGGTCCCTTTCGTTGAGCTCCCGCTTCAATTCATCGATGATCACATCGACCGCTCCAGGCTTAGGCGGGTCGGAGGCCCGCTGTTCCAGAGCATCCAGTCGCGCCTCCAAGCGGTCGATACGCGCGCCGCAGGTGCTCATGGCAACTTTAAGCCCCGACATTTCGAGTTCCATCTCCTGCCTAAACATTTGGATGTCAGCTCGCATCGCTCGTAGTTCCTCCATAATCGAGTATGCATCGGGGGCGGTGATTAGAGGAAGGTTCTGGCACCCAATGTCGGCAGAGGAAGTATCGCGCGGCGGAGTGTCACACACGACAGGGCTCGCAGTGATAACTGGACTGCAGACTTGCTCCACTGATTTTTTTAAGGAACACTCGGACGCTCCTCTGACGGGGGTATCAGCCCTGTTATCCCGCACGACGCCCTTTGTACATTCGGGGCATCGCCAGCTTGCAGATAATGCCGCCTTAGTAGGGACGCCCACACAAGCTCGGTGATAATGAGCCTGACATTTTCCACACCTAACGCCCTCTTGCGATGAAGTAAAGCGACCGCATCCACCGCATTTGAGACCCGGCATGGTGATTGTACAGAGACTACTACTTGCCTTAGTGATACTAGGGTGACGCTCTAGATGGCGCCAGTAGAGACCCAATATGGATCGGAAGATCAATAAACCAACAATAAGATAGATGGCTCTGGAGCAAAGTTAGGCAATTCTCTCTACTAATAAAATAGAGGGTACTAAATTATTTGTCCAAATTTTATAATGATTTCCGATAGATTATATGTCCTTTAATCACACTCATTTAAAGCTCACTTTAATAAATGTCACGTAACTTTTCACTATGTTTATAATTAAAAATTTATTATGTAGTAAAACGAGTTGTTTTATTTGTTTATCCAAAAACAAGAGGGACGAGGCTACACCGACACAGACGTCAAACGTCAAACTGCATATGCAATACATACAACGTCCACTTAAGCGCAGGACCTTCAAGAGACCGCCTACACCATGGATAACTGACAATATACGTCTGATGTTCAAATTGCGAGATGAAGCTAGAGCCAGATATCATATGACTAGAGAACCGAATCATAGGCAGTACTATCTGGATCTTAAACATGAAGCAGCCGCCGCGTTAGTGAGGGAGAAAACAGCATACTTTGCCAAAAACATCAACGAGCAAAAGAAAGATCCCAAACTGCTATGGAAAAATCTGAAATCAGATGTGCTTCCAGATCACAGCCAGAAACTACTTCCTAGTCATTTTGATAACCCGGAAAATATCAATGCAGCATTTCTGGATGTCCCTGGAAACTGCTGCGATAATGCCTCAAAAATTGGCTACTTCAAATCTTGCAGACACGGTCCGGCTGAGTTTTCACTCACTACAACCAGTCAGGATACAGTTCTGAAGATAGTTAGAAGTCTAGCTTCAAATGCTCAGGGTGTTGATGGTATCAGTCTGGAGATGTTATCTCTCACATTGCCAACTACCTTGCAAGCCATCACTGACATCATCAACAGATCCATTGAGACACGCACCTTCCCTAAACTGTGGAGACGTGCAATGGTGCGCCCTATCCCGAAGACCAATGACCCAGCCAACGTGAAGGATCTTAGGCCAATTAGCATCCTGCCCTGCCTTTCGAAGATCCTGGAGCGTGTTGTGTACTCACAAGTTATTGAGTATCTGGAAACAAATAACATTCTTCCAGACCTCCAGTCCGGTTTTCGGAAGGGCAGAGGTACTGCAACAGCTCTGGCTGATGTTGTGGGCAATATCCTGGAGGCACGTGATCAGGGGGAGGGATCAATCCTGGTTCTTTTGGATTTCTCACGGGCTTTCGACGCAATTAATACCAATCTGCTGCTGTCTAAATTAGCATACTATGGCTTCAACGAAGACGCTGTGGATTGGTTTAATAGCTACCTAACTGATAGGTCTCAGTTCGTGCAAATTCATAGGAAAGATGGATCAACTATATCTTCCCCCCCCCTTTCTGTGACGAGAGGAGTCCCACAGGGATCAATTTTGGGTCCTCTTCTGTACATTCTCTATAGCGCTGATATAACTGGATCGTTCATAAACTGCAAGTACCATATGTATGCCGATGATATCCAGTTGTACATATCCTTTAAAGGAGAAGACACGTCATTGGCTGTGCAGAGGGTGAATGAGGACTTGGCACGTGTTGTGGCCTGGTCTGAGGAGAACTGTCTGGTCCTGAACCCGCTTAAGTCGAAATTCATGGTGCTGGGCACAAAGAAACAAGTTGCTGCAATACTGTTGGCCAAGCCTGAGGTCATGATTGGGGGAGAAGAAATTGAGCGTGTAGAGCAGACATGCAACCTGGGGCTGATTCTGGAGCCAGAGCTGCGCTTTGAGGCCCATATAAAAAGTGCACTAAGACACTGTTTTTACAAGCTAAAGGTTTTGTATGGGATACGAAAATACCTTAGCATCCCACTCCGTAAGCTGCTTGTTGACAGCCTAATCTTATCAAAACTCAACTACTGTGACACTGTTTATGGGCCATGTTTGCTTGCTAGGACGGATAGACTGATTCAGCGCATCCAGAATGCATGTGTTCGCTTTTGTGTACATGTCCCACGTAGGAGTCATGTGACTCCATACATAAATCAACTGAAGATCTTGAAAATGGCTGCTAGGCGCAGGCTGCATTTGGCTAGTTTACTGTTTGGCGTTGTAACAACCCAAAAGCCACGCTATCTATTTGACAAACTTACTTGGCGACAAACACACTACAAGTATGGTCTTCGCTCTGGAGTCGCTCCACTATCAGCACCGCGACACAAAACCGCGGCATTTAGAGGTTCCTTCAAGTACATGGCTGCGAAGATCTGGAATGTTATTCCTCCACCGATGCGAGGCCTAAAATCAATACAATCATTTAAATATAACCATAAAAAGTTACTCTTGCTAGCACAACTTTCACAACAATAAAATAAACTTTTTGTCACCTTATGGGTGCATGACCTGCGGTACTTGGTTTGGATCTTCAGCGGTGCTGTGGCTTGGCATTCAATTTGTCTTGTCCCTGTGGTGTTTCGCTGCTGTCAGTTTGCGTTGTCATACTATTTTTTAAATATAATGCTAGGAACCTACAAACAAAACAAATATTAATTATACGTTTTAATTATCTTCATTACACTTTTCACAATAAAGTCACATTACAATGCATATAATTTTAATTTTTACTGTTTATTCTTATTTGTTGACTTGGTAATCCATTATTAATCTAATTACAGATAAACTAATTATATTTATACATTCGTCCCGTTTGTTTTCGTCCCTGGAATTTTCCACAAAGCAATGTGAGTGAACAATTTGATCAACCTTACCTGTTCCCATGTTCGTTAAGATCGTTGTTAAAAGTCATGACCTACAAACCCTACCGGTACCCTACAAAAAGTCTATATGAAAGGTGTCAAGTACTAACAGTAAGACAATTATACCTGCTAAACCTCACAATGAAACAACATGAAATCACTCCAATAAATCATGCAACCAAACAAAAAAGAACCATCGTCAACGTATGTCGCGCAGTCAAGTGTAATACCGCATCCGCTAGACGGCAACATCTATACCTAACTATTTATATATATAACAAAGTAAATAAAATTCTCAACATCAACCCACTAACTAAAAAGAAAGCGAAGATGAAAATAAACATTTGGCTCAAAACTCTGGATTACATACAGACGGAAAACATAGTAAAAGATCAACATTCATAATAAACAAATAATAAGGTAGACAACAATATCTGATATGACTCAAAATACAACCACCAAGCACAGTCACACAGAGAAACACACCATCTAACACGCACCTTCACACCATCACACCACCACACACAACATTACACTATCACACCACCACACACCATCACACTCACACATATGCACAACACATATACACATACACTTATCACACAAGAGCAAGTTTGCACTAATTGTATAAATTTTAATTTTAATTTTGTTGCATAAATAATTGTTAATGTTCCACAAACGAGTGAAGACACTGACTCCTGTAACACAGGTACCACCTAGCTCAGGAGTCAGGGCTTCAATTGAATATGTATCAATCTCGTTATGTCAATAAAAACATTATTATTATTATTATTATTATTTTTTTTTTTTTATTTGTCTCAGGACCCTGAGGTCCTGGACCTTTGGGAGGCGTACGAGGAGCCGAAGCCAACTCGCAGAGGCCCTTTAGATAATTATAAAGGAACATGATATCAACCGACGATTATCCCTGTACGCGCTATGCTAGTGCACCCAAGGACAACCCCCGGTTATTGAAAAACTGTTGCGACATATGGAGAACAAAGATAATAGGACTATGGTTTTTGGAGTCTTAAGTGGACTGGTAACATGGAACTATGTCAAGACTATGGCCCCTGCCTGAACAACGTTATTAATATGCATCGAAAAAAGGCAGGGGGTGACTTGCACACTCAATAAATGGGCCCCCAAAAACGGCCGCTAGCACGAAGTGACGTAGCAACAAGAGGGCAACATATCCTGAGGTGCTTGAGGAGTGGAGAGGTATACCACGGCTATCAGGACAATCCCGGAAGTACGGTCAAGATCCCTACCAGCACCTTACTGGATTATACATCCTTCTCCCGAGCACGTTTGCTCTTGCGAATCTCCACTCAAGCCAGCCAATAAAGGCAAGAGAGAGGTGGGAGCTCAGTTCCTCGTCAGTGTTCACTACGGCCGGCCAATAAAGGCAAGCCGGAGATGAAGAACAAGAATTCTCCCGGGAGATCGGGTCCGTGGGGTCGCTAATGCCCAACAGTTCGCCACAAAACTGCACTGCGGATTGTATCTCTCTTAGTCTGGCCCCTCACCCTAGGCATATTACGGCAAAGCAAACTTTACCGATACAGACCTAGGGTATATTGGAGCACGCAAGCCCCACCACGACGTCAACGAGATAGATTATTATTATTATTATTATGTTCGCTTTTCTTGAGTTCGTCTAATTTCACATCTCGTCACAAATACTTAAAACATTGTCGCAAACATGAACCATCATAATAGTACTATATAACAATTATTTGAATTTCCAAAACCATCTTATCTTGTCGTCACATTCGGTCATATCCTTTTGTCAAAATATTCTGTGAGCGGCACCGCGATCGCGTCCAATCACGTACCTATTAGCGTCTGTGGTCTATGCAAATTGCCACAGATTATAAAAACGAGTGCTGCTACGGGCGCGTCGTGGTGTTGCCACTTTATATTATATATATACTTGTCACGTTACATATTTATTTATTATTTTTAATTTAATTTAATTTAATTTTCCTTTTAATTTGTAATTCTGTAATTATTTTTATTTCCTTTTTCTGTCGAAATCTCGTTGTACGCTGCACCGTTCGGGCGTCTTTATGTCAACACCGCCATCGGCCCACGCTGAAAAACAGCGCTGTGAGCTCATCGCATAATGCGTGAGGCCGCAGCTTTATGCTGAGCGTTCGGCCGTTTTGCGCGGATGTGACGCATATCTTCCCTATTCAACTGATAATGTTTGTTAATTAGTTTTAAGATTGCGTCATTTCGCGCGAATAAACAGTTTTTCTTTCTTTCTTTCTTACATACATATGTACGAGTATCATGTAATCAAAGATCATTTCCTTTCACTGTAATTAATTCTTCTTCTACCAAAATTCAATTCTTTCATCACTAACCCACCTTTTTGTATTTTTCTTTTTATTCTCTATTTCTTTCTTTGAAACTCTGTAACATATATTATGTATATATATAATATTCGCGAGTGTATTTTTTGTCTTTTATATATAATAGCTATATAAATATAATTTTATATCTATAATAATATATATTTTCAATGTAAAATTTAATTTGCAGTAGGTACACCGCAGACTACCCCCTTTTTATGTTAAGTTCTTACAGTCCATCCTAAGGTTGTCTGGTAGATATCGCTGTTAGCGATAAGACCGCAATAATTGTACCCATTGATTAAGTTAGTTAAAAAGTTTTGTTACTATTTTGGTGTTCAATCAAGTTTTATTCTATTCTTCTACTTATACAAATAAAATCCATGTTCCTTGTATTAGCAAGCAAAATAGCTAGCTTTCTAGACTTCTTTCTGAGATGTAATAACGTTCATAATTATGCAGGAAAAGTTTCGAAAACATTCTCATTTTACGTAAACACAAATACCAACTTCTTGTCGAAGTTAGTTTCCCGATAACAGCTTAAGTGGGAAACACAGAATGAGTTTCGAAGTCCCCTGTTTATAAGTTATTTATTCTGGTACACGAGTAGACCATTACTTGGATTAGGACAAAGTACACTAATACTGTTTTATGTCCGTTGCGTCACAACCACAGGTTCAGTTGACATTCATGCTGAACTGGGCCCATTTTGGTGCAGCCGTGAGGCACACAACTACATTTTTGCTTCTTGTTTTTATTTTTGTTTCGTGTTTACCCTATACTGTGTTTGTGCCTTGTGCTGTACCAAATAAATTCTTTTTCTTTCTTTCTTTTTGAAATATTAGCTGCATTTGGTGTTTTTTTTTTTAATTGATATAAACCAACGCTTGACTGCGATCCCACCTGATGGTAAGCAGTGATGCAATCATTGATGGTGAGGCGCACTAGTTTATTAAGAGCCTATTCACTCTAGCCTTGAAGAGACCTAAATTATAGTTGGACGGGAAGATCGCAGCAGGCAAATTGTTCCAGTCCTTCGATGTGCGCAGTATAAACGACGAAGCGAAACGCTTAGTCCGGACCGTTGAAGTTTCAACAACGTAAGGGTGGATACTCGCCGTACGTCGGGTTGTCCGATGGTAGAAAGGAGATGGCGGAATCAAGTCATGCAATGCATGTCGTGTTCCTGAAATCTGACCCCAAAATAGACCGGCGTCCAAGCAGAATGCTTGAACGAACCTTGTCTATGTGGATAAAGTCGCTGGCAGAGGTCTGTAGTCTGGCCATCCGGTAACCGTTCAGACCAAGCCCAAGTCGTCGACGGCGCGTAATACTCCACGCGTGCCTTAAAGAAATGTCAGCAACCGTAGGGACCCAGCAGGGTCGAAGCCTACTGAGGCCATGGGTGATGCGAAAGAGATCCCCGGGGCCCTGTAAAAATGGCAAAGAAGGAACAGGAGTGGGTTTTTAGTCAGTAAAAGTCTGACACTATCCCCTGCTCTGCCCAAGAGCGGGAGATGTCATTAGATGATTTTCCCACCCGAAAAAAAAGGCCGATGACCGCTAGGGCCGCAGGGGGAATTTCTGAAAAGAAAACTCGTGGTCCTAGAACGCAAAGGGTAACTGAAAGACACAGGTGTGTTTTAGTCAGTAAAAGTGTGATACACTCTCTCGCTCCACCACTCCACAGCAGGAAAAGTAATTTGATGACAGAACAAACCACCATAAAAAACAGCAAACACAAACCTTCGAAAAAACGTCACGTGTATGTATGTAGCGTTAATGATATAGCTAATGAGTAACTACTGTTTATGAATTTTAATTGTGTACTGCTGCTTTGTCTAATTGTATAATTGATTGTGTTATCAATTACAAAATTAGATATACACAACATATAATTATTAATACACGAAACGTCCTAAAAAAATACAAAGAAAAGCGCTAACATGAAACTGCATCCACCTCTGTATCAGGGACAGGTCCCACTGCTTGTGCAACGCCCTTGCGAGATGTTTCGTAGGCGAATCAATAGTGAAGCACTCCGCTTCCTTACGATCGTGAAAAAGTCCGTCTGCAAACATAATCGAAGCACTACAAAACCGCAGAAGCCCAAACGGTATCCTGAAAAAATTGTCGCACACACGCGCAGTGCGCTGTACGCCCGCTGCGTAAAGTTGATTTAGCAGCATAGAAAAACCAATATTGACAGAACGCTAGCTTTCAACAACCCCAGAAATAAGCAAAACTATACCATTTCCTTACAGTAAACGACACTTATTTTCGCTTAGACTTCCTGACGTGACAAAAACACGCTCGTAATAAAATTTAACGCATGTTACTCAGAATGATAGTGATCGTCTTGTCACGGCGCGTAAGAGTCCCGCTGGGATATGCGCTTAGTGTTTTTGGTCCTTTTCTAAGTGAACAGGTGTTTTCGTGTTGGTTATGGTTAGTGCCATGTAGGGAATTGTTTGATATAATAATGTTAGTACTGTTTATAGTTTCTGTGTTTTTTTTTTCAGGGTTCCGTACCTCAAAAGGAAAAACGGAACCCTTATAGGATCACTTTGTTGTCTGTCCGTCTGTCTGTCTGTCAAGACCCTTTATCTCGGAAACGCGTGAAGATATCGAGTTAAAATTAAAACTATATTCTTAACCCTTCGAAGGCCGATTGTACATACGTCTGTACAACTTGAATGACCTTGAAAAACGCTTAATTGTCGTTTTGTACACACGTTTGTACGATTTTTTTTAGCCGAAAATTTTGGTTTCTATGTCTTTGTTTTTCCTAGAAAAATCCAGAAAAAGTTTTTTTTTTTATTTAGTTTTTTTTTGTAATTTACGTAAAAACGCGCAATTACATAATAATAATACCCCCGGGCGCTCGAGGGGTCTGCGTTCCCTTGAAACTGTGAACAAATCTAACTTCTGAGTTAGCGAAAAAAAAAAAGATACAGCTGTTTATGTCGCAAAAAACGTGTATTTCGACACTCTCAAGGGAATCAAAATTCATAGGGTACTTCCCGTTTACCTAGAATCGTGAAATTTGACATTAAGCAAGGTCTCATAACACAAGTATAGGAAAAAATCTGAAAACTGTAAATTTGTAGTTACGTCACAAAAAAAAACTTTTTTGCGATTCGGAAAAATCTTCGTAACTGAATTCGGGAATTGAACTATTTTCATAGGTAAGTTTGTACGGAACCCTCAGTGCACGAGTCCGACTTGCAATTGCCCGGCCTTTTTTTTATTTATTCTTGATAGGTTCGCTTGCCGTTCGATGCGGTCAACGATGAAGTGCGCTTACCTAGAAGTAACCTATTCACTCTTCGACTTAAAGATTCCCGGGTTGTAGCCATCAGGAAACACAGATTCCGGCAGAGAGTTCCACTTCTTAGCTGTACGCACAATTAATGCCAGAAGCATCAGCAGTGAGCCGTGTTTGCCTAGTGGCAACGGCCTTGACTTAAGAGTTGTTTGTCGCAGGTTCAAACCCAGCCAAGCACATTACTTTGCGTAGGTAATTTATTTCAACACTGCCACCACGTGACTGAGCGTTGAGATGACGTCAAAAAAAAAGGAATCGGAGGCGTGGCTTACTCGAGGTGTTCGACGCAAACGAAACGATCGTAACTTGGCTAGGGGGGCTGGTTACTTTTGTACCGATTCTATCTTTTTCTTAAAAGGAAGTAAAATTTATATGTTTCTTACTTCTCTGTTATTTTTTTGTCCGAATAATTTAACTGTGAGATTCACAGACAGTTTCATCAAGGACCCTTCAACCTTAATGGCTTCGATATTATTTGTTTATTATATACTTTATTGTATACCATTACACGTACAAAAAGGAAACTAAAACGCAAACATACAATGGGTGGCCTTATTGCATTCCGCGATGTCTCTTTTTTTGCGATTTCTTCATTCTTCCTCATTTTCCTGATGGTTGTCATTAGGTACTGATTCTGAGTGTATTTGTGAACACTCTCGAAAGATATCTTAATACAACATAATATCAGGTAATACAATAAAATTTTACGCACGATACTGAGAGCGATAGCAATCTACTCGACATCTTTATTGTGTTTGGTCCTTTCCATTGATTATTGTGAACTGGTGTATTCATATTTGTTCTAGTTTATTTATCTTATTTTGAACATAGATATAACAAGAAAAATAAAAACACTTAACTAATTAAAATTACATAATAGATACACAATAACTCCTACCTAAAATAATGGCGTCAAAAAATTCCTCCGCATTGCTGTCGACTGGAAGTGTGCCCAAAAGACTGGCGGCATTGCCACGTTGTATGGCAATGCTTAATCTCTGACCGAGGTAAAAGCCAGCCCTTTGGTTCTAGTTATATTACCTTAACTTTAACTGCTTCATCGCTCTCGTGGTCGCAAGTGCGACTGCTGTGTGTGGGGCTGGTGTTCGATTCCCTAGTCAGGCAAAAAGGGCTATTGGGTTTTTCCATTGTGAATTAATGCCCGAAGTTTGGAAGTTAGTAATATGACACCCCAGTGCCTCGGAGGGCATGTAAAGTCATTGGTCCTGCCCCTGATCACAGTATAGATATGGAACAGTAAGGAAACTACATACAAATGTTCGAAACGGCACACTTACACAAACATACGCATCGGAGACTCCTAAGCGTTTCTTGCTACTGACAGCACCGCGAGAAACGCTTATTAGTCTCGTGGATGCGTATGTTTGTATGAGTGTACCGTTTCGAACGTAGTTTTTGTACTGTTCCATATCTATACTGTGCCCTGATCTTTCTCCGGATGTGTCTGATTGCCATTCCATCGGACTATGAGATTAAAAGAACAAACAATTCACTTGTGTTTGCCCACACTAGTGCAATATCCTCCGTATCTCCAATCTCCTGCGTATTTGGCTAATCTCTGTTGAGAGTTCGGTGGCAACTCTCAACAGAGATCAGCCAAGTACCTACGCAGGAGATTGATCGAAATATGGTAGGGAGGATTATTTCATTATTTATTTATTTTATTTTTAGATTAGAGTGTCAGGCAGATACATTTTTGTCAAAATAATTTACGTTCAATATGTTTTATTTTTATGTAAACCTCGTTCTTTTTCAAATTGGGCTGATGCTACAAAATACCATCAAGCAGCTTTGGACTCAGTGGAAAGGCGTGTAAAGAGGCTAATTGGTGATCCAGATTGGGTTAAGTCTAGTTTACAAAAAAAAATATTTACATCGAAGGACTGGAACAATTTGCTTGCTGCGGTCTTCCCATCCGATTATAATTTGGGTGTCTTCAAGGTTAGAATGAATAGGCTCTTAATAAACTAGTGCGCCTCACCACCAATGATTGCAGATCTTGATAGATTGCATTCTGTTTACCATCAGGTGGGTTCACAGTCAAGCACAAGTATATATTATTATCAAATAAATAAAAATAAAAACTGGGCAAGTCCGACTGCGAGTCCGACTCGCGCACTGAGGGTTCCTTGAAAAGTAAATTGCGGTTTACGATTTATAACGTATTAAAAAAACTACTTACTAGATCTTATTCAAACCAATTTTCGGTGGAAGTTTGCATGGTAATGTACATCATATATTTTTTTTAGTTTTATCATTCTCTTATTTTAGAAGTTACAGGGGGTAGGGGGACACATTTTACCACTTTCGAAGTGTCTCCCGCGTAAACTATTCAGTTTAGAATAAAATTATGTCAGAAATCTCAATATCATTTTTGAAGACCTATCCATAGATACCCCACACTTATGGGTTTGATGAAAAAAAATTTTTTAGAGTTTCAGTTCTAAGTATGGGGAACCACCAAAATTTATTGTTTTTATTTTTCTATTTTTGTGTAAAAATCTTAATGCGGTTCACAGAATACATCTACTTACCAAGTTTCAACAGTATAGTTCTTATAGTTTCGGAAAAAAGTGGCTGTGATATACGGACGGACAGACAGACATGACGAATCCATAAGGGTTCCGTTTTTTGCCATTTGGCTACGGAACCCTATAAAAGGTGTGTTATAACGTGACTACCACGATAGAAATATAGTCTACCTGGTTGGATGCTCTTAACCGAATAAAATTAAAATCTACCCAAACAAAACACTGAAACGGAAAGATAACCCTTTTTTACACCGATTGTTTCATTTTATATAATTAATCTTTCACGGTTTACCACGTCTCCATTTATACGCATGCCTATCCGACACGAAAGGGCTTTTAGCATGATATCGGATACGAAATGGGTATAATCGCTGGATTTTTTGTTTTGTTACCAGATGAATTAAAAAGATGTCGTAACTAAATGGCTGTTTGAGAGATCGAGAGCGGAAAACTTGAGATACATTTCCATACAACCATTGTAACTCGGTTATGACGTTATAACAATTCATTCTCTAGATATTTAAGAAACATAAGCATCTTGTGGATGATAGGAGCCTTTTTGGCCTCGCACAAGTCTTTTATTTTTATCTTCTAATATTGTTTTATTTATTTATTTTTTTAAGTTAAGTATTTATAGATTAAGTAGTTACTTTTTATTTTATTGTTGTTTGTCCTGTGCGAGTCTCAAATAAATGTTTTCTATCTTTCTTTCTAAATTAAAAAAAAAAAACGTATTTTCTGGAACCTTGTAGGAGGCCTTCCAACGCTGTCGCCACTCCAAAACCTTTCGGCCCCAGCGGCCATCTATTCTGCGAGCAATGTGCCCTGCCCATTGCCACTTAAATTTGGCGATTCTTCGTGCTATGGATAGTCAGTGGCTTCATGTAAAATACTGTTTTTTTTTAATTCAGTTGCATCTGATTAGACTGGAAGCTGACTTCAGCATACATATTTAATAAATTACAAATGATATATGTATCTAAATTACAAATGACAAGGAGTCAGGAGCTGCGACGATAGTTCTTATACATCACTTGACCAAGAAAATACCTAACTTGTCTTCTATACTAACATTATCCGCTGCCAGTGGCTTTGCCTTCGTCATAGTAGAAAGTTATCCTAAAAGGCCCAGGATAAAAAAATATCCTATGTACTATTACAGAACATGGTCTACCCATGGAAAAAGTTTCAGTAGAAATATGTAACCAAGAGTTATGTAACTTAATAACATAATATGATTTAAAAGAGTGTCCATGGAGTTTCTTGCACGTTCTTCTCCACGCTTTGGAACGTGCAATTTAGCTTCACTTGTTTTTGACTGACTGAAATTTTGACAATTCAAAAGTGCCTGTAATTGGTCTATTTGAAACAAACGTTCCTGCCCTCCCAGCCAAGTCACAATCGTATCGTTCGCGCCGAACGCCTCGAGTAGGCCACTCCGATTCCTTTGTTCTGACGTCATCTCAACGCTCAGTCACGTGGTCAGAACAAAGGAATCGGAGGCGTGGCCTAATCGAGGCGTTCGGCGCGAACGAAACAATTGTAACTTGGCTAGGGGGGCTGATTTCTCATTTCATCAAAATCCGTTTTGAGCGTGCAGATGTAAGAAACACTCAAATGTACATACTGGTGGACAGTATGTACATTTGTGTGTTTCTTACTCCCTTTATATATTATTGTGACTGTAACGTAATATGTGGTAAGATTTGTATTTTTATTTGTAACTAGCTTTCTTAGAATTTAAATGCTTTTTCGCCCGCGTACGTAAAATATAGCCTATATGTCACTCAGGAATAAAGCAGCTTTCTATTGGTGAAAAAATTTCAGCAATTGAACCGGTACTTTCAGAGTTACAAACAAAAAAAAAAAATTTACCTCTTTATAATATTAGTGTAGATCTATGAACAAAAAAAACTGGGAAAGTGCGAGTCGGACTCGCGCACTGAGGGTTCCGTACAAACTTGAAAGGCAAATTGCGGTTTACGATTTATGACGTATTAAAAAAAAGTACTTACTAGATCTCGTTCAAACCAATTTTCGGTGGAAGTTTATAAGGTAATGTACATCATATATTTTTTTTTAGTTTTATCATTCACTTATTTTAGAAGTTACGGGGGGGTTTTACACATTTTACCACTTTGGAAGTGTCTCTCGCGCAAACTATTCAGTATATAAAAAAATGATATTAGAAACCTCAATAGCATTTTTGAAGACCTATCCATAGATACCTACCATCTACTTACCAAGTTTTAACAGAATAGCTCTTATAGTTCCGGAAAAAAGTGGCTGTGACATACGGACGGACAGACAGACACATGACGAATCTTTAAGGGTTCCGTTTTTTGCCATTTGGCTACGGAACCCTAACAACCAAACCGATTTCAAAACATTCTTTCACTAGTAGAATGTTACGTTATCACTAAGTGACGTAGGCTATATACATATATTTTCTACTTTTTAGGGTTCCGTACCTCAAATGAAAAAACGAAACCCCCCTTATAGGATCACTTTGTTGTCCGACCGTCTGTCTGTCTGTCTGTCTAGACCTGTTATCTCGGAAACGCGTAGAGGTATCGACTTTAAATTAAAACCATACACTAAAATCTGCAGTTCCTTAAAGCTGTTAAAAAATCAAACTTCTATATTAACGAAAAAAAAATACGGCTGTTTATGTCGCCAAAAACTTATATTTCGGCAGTCTCAAAGGAATCAAAATTCATAGGGTACTTGCAGTTGACCCAGAATCCTGAAATTTGGCATAAAGCAAGATCATATAGTATATAAACAGTAATAAATCTGAAAACCGAAAAATTGTTGTTATGTCACAAAAAAAAACTTTTTTGTGATTCGGAAAAATCTTCGTAACTCAATTCGGGAATTGAACTGTTTTCATAGGTAAGTTTGTACGGAACCCTCAGTGCGCGAGTCCGACTCACACTTTCCCAGTTTTTATATAGTATTCTTCAACTTTCATACAACGCCATCTAGTCCCAAACTAAGCAGAGCTGTGAGTACTAGACAACCGATAAACATACCTCATCATCATCATCATCATTTCAGCCGAAAGACGTCCACTGCAGGCTGGACATAGGCCTCCCTCAAGCGTCTCCACAACGACCGATTCTGTGCGTCTCGCATCCACCGCACTCCCGCGACTCTCACCAGGTCGTCGGTCCACCACACACCACAACCACACCCCACACCTACCACACCACATACCTATATATACCACATACCTATATATTTCTAAATACATAAATACGAGTATTATAGATAAATTACACCGAGATACAGAACAAATGATGGTACTTTTCACACAAACATTTGTTTTGAGTGGGAAAAGAAGTCACTACTAGCTCCGACATAGCAGTCAGGGCCAATAACAACTAGACCAACAGGCCAGTCAAACTTTCACGCAAGCAGAGCCGTTGGTAGAAACAAGTCTTAAATATTTCAGTAGTTAATTGGATCTCTGTGTGTAAAATACTCATTTCAAGCGTCCTCTCATTACAGTGTAAGTCTACCCTATCTTAGTCTAACAAAGGTTTAGGTTCTACATTATTACATAAAGCCGACCCTAAGAGGGCTTAAGATATGCTAATTTTAACCTTAATATGAACTAATTAACAATAAACGTAGACTTTAAACAAGTACAGTATTAAACATTATAGACTCGTCTCTAATAACGAGGGTTCTTCAACATATAATAATAAAATATAATATTTCACAACTATCACACAACGCCGTCTAGTCCCAAGCTAAGCAGAGCTTGTGTTACGAGTACTAGACAACTGATAAACATACTTATAAATTTCTAAATACATAATTGTCTACATATTACTTGACTGGCCTGTTGGTCTAGTGGTTAGTGGCCCTGACTGCTAAGCCGGAGGTTGTGAGTTCGATTCCCACCCAGGAAAAAGGTTTGTGTGATGAGTACGATCATTCATTCTGTGTCTGATGTACCGTAATTTCTGTTTTTTATAATTATTTTTAGTTGTTTATTTTCATTTACCCCTAATCATAGTCTAACTTCCTCCTTACGATGAATAATGTTACTGACGTTACTGTCATGTATAATTTTTTACTTTTTTTTTTGCTGTGGCCTGTACCCTGGTGAACTGTGTGGTACTACAAGTTCTTTTTTTTTTCAAGAATCTACTTCATGCCTCTTACAATTGTGGAATATAGTTTTTAGCATAAGTCACAATATTGGTTAATTGAATAATCTGGGCAAGTGCAAGTCGGACTCGCGCACTGAGTGTTCCGTACAAACTTATCTTTGAAAACAGTTTAATTCCCGAATCGAGTTCCGAAGATTTTTCCGAATCGCATAAAAAAGTTTTTGTTTTTGTGACGTAACTACAATTTTACAGTTTTTAGATTTATTCCTATACTTGTGCTATGAGACCTTGCTTCATGCCAAATTTTAGGATTCTAGGTTAATGGGTAGTACCTTACGGATTTTGATTCCCTTGACAGTGTCGAAATACACGTTTTTTGCGACATAAACGGCCGTATCTTTTTTTTTCGGTAACTCAGAAGTTTGATTTTTTTCACAGCTACAAGGGACCGCAGACTTTAGTACCTATATGGTTTTAATTTCAACTCAATACCTTTACGTGTTCCCGAGATAGAGGGTGTTGACAGACAGACGGACAACAAAGTGATCCTATAAGAGTTCCGTTTTTCCTTTTGAGGTAGATGGAAAATAAATGATTGAATTGAATTGAAATAAAAACTTTTTAGAAAAAAAAAATAACCGACTTCACTAAAAAAAACACTAAAAGGATCAAAATAACTTTAATTTCGGATGTCGGTGTTTCTCGGTATTGTTTGTTTCTTATTTAACACCGACTTCCGAAATTAAAGTTATTTTGATCCTTTTAGTGTTTTTTTTAGTGAAGTCGGTTATTTTTTTTTTCTAACAAGTTTTTATTTCACACTTTTTAGTTGCGATACACTTATAAACAGAGTGCCTATTTCTAATGACAATTCCAATTAACCCAAATACTGCTAGGTTACATTGTTTTATTATAAAGTTGCTGTGCCTACCTTCTTCCTTCCGGCTCCATCATCAGATCAGTTCGATAGTACCTTATAGCCAAAGAGCATCTCACGACAATTCTAATAAGCCCAAACACGGCTAGGATACATTGATTAATTACGGAGTTCCTGTGCCTACCTTCCGGCTCCATCATCAGATCAGTTCGATAGTACCTTATAGCCAAAGTGCATCTCATGACAATTCTAATGAGTCCAAACACGGCTAGGTTACATTGATTAATTACGGAGTTCCAGTGCCTACCTTCCGGCTCCATCATCATCATCAGATCACTTCGATGATACCATTTTCAACGTAACTATTCAGAATCATTCATTTATTTGTATTGTCATAGTCGCTTAACTATATCTTCAATGTGATATCTATTTGAGTATGAAGTTCCGTTGACCATTTCTGGTCTTCTTCATCAGTTCCACTTCATCAAATGTTACTTTTTGACTGTAAATGCTTAAGTTCTTGATGAAAATACTAAAATTACCATAGGGTTGCCTATAATTTTTGAGGAGTTCCCTCGATTCCTCATGGATTCCATCATCAGAACTGGATTTTGAAAAAAATGGGACCAATCTGGAAGCATATCCTATAAAGGGAAAAAAAAATTTTGCAAATCGGTCCATAAACGACGGAGTTCTGAGGTAACAAACATAAAAAAAAAAAAAAAAAATAATGATGATAAAAAAAAAAAAAAAAAAAAATACAACCGAATTGATAACCTCCTCCTTTTTTTTGAAGTCGGTTAAAAAACAATATAACGTTGCCCCACAGTAGACATTACTCTTGTATTGTGGGTGCGTTCACAAACATGTGATCTCACATACAAAATACATAACGGAAAAACAATCTGTAAGCCATACATATATTTTTTCCTTGCGGGAATCGATCACGCAGAGCAGCAGTCGATCTATCAATCACTGCGCCTACCGTGCCCTTGGGATGATTCCCTAGTTTCACGCAGGTGAAAACGCGGACAGAATCTAGGCATATATGAAATATGTTGATACAGAAAAACTCAAACGGTGTAAACATAATAACCTTATCATCTCTTAACTCCCAGTGGCTTAATTATATTTCTATTTTTTAATTACTTTTTTTATTTAATGTTATTACTTATCTACATTGTGCCCACATAACAGAAGCAACAAGAAATATGTAACCAAGATTTATGTAACTCATATGATTTAAAAGAGTACGCTTCGGAACGTGCAATTTAGCTTCACTTTTTTGACTGACCGAAATTTTGACAATTCAAAAGTGCTTGTAATTGGTCTATTTGAAATAAACGTTTTGATTTCTGATTTTAGAAGTTAAATGTTTGAGCCTTTTGGGGTTGAAACACTAGGACAACGGGATCCGAGCGCTCATCGAGTTGTTTGCGATATCAGCTAACAGCTGGTCGATTCATCGCTTGATCAGAGGGGTGGCCTTTTTTTTCGGTCAATGAATCAGCATTACTATCCAACGTGATAATGGTGCCATCGTTCTGGGTACTTTTTCTATTGACATCGATGTGGATGAACTTTTTGATGCTCAATGAGTTCTTTTTCTACCCGTTGGTACATTTATTATTATGTTCAAATTGTATATATACCTACCTATTAAGGTATATTAAGTATTAGATTAGATATTTATAAATTGTTTTTATATAAATAAGATTTTATTGATTAATAAATCATGATGATACTACTGTTCTACTTCTCTGTAGCAGGTCCAAAGTATATCCTAAAAACAATTAAACTTCGTGTACTAATCTTTTTCAAAAACCATTCGATGACAAGCGTGATATTATTTTGCTAATGTAGGTATCTAATAATTATAATTATAGTATGTCGAAAAGGTCAATAGTACAGGACTTTAACAGACATCGGTGCGCAAGTGTGGAGGTGGCACACTTCGACAGAGTCTAGCCTCAATATGTCTTTTTTTTTATTTGGACTAGACTTCGCGTGGATATAACAAGTGCCTAGAAGTATATACCTAAAGCCTAAATCACAATAAATCAGTTAAGTGATCTAGAAATGTTTGTTTCTTTCTCGTTACCCACACAATATTTATTTTCTCCTACTTTCGGTATCTTGAACCGACATATTTGTTTGTTACAGGTGCTGAATCCACGACAGCGATGTCGGTGGAGGGCCAGCGGTGTCTGTGTGTTGTGGTGCTGCTCATACACACTGTCACTGGCGCTGGAGAAGGTAAGCAGAGTTCTAGCTTTTTAACGTTTGGTTTTAGCTCTTTAAGGGGATGCAACTCGACATACAAAAATGCATATAGCGTAATAGCGGTTGTATGAAAAATAGTGAAAATTATTTTTCATACAACCGCTATTACGCGATTATGACGTTATTACACATTTTTCATTAGATATTTTGGAAACACAGTATCTTGTGGATATTATCTAGGCTTCTATTGGAATCTATTTATAAATTTGTGTAAAACTAATTCAGTATATATACCTCTGAAAATCTGCTATTTTGCATGAACTTTGTCACTTCATAATTTACTCAAATATTAAAAAGTCAAAAAAGTATAACAATAGAAGCCTTGAAATTTTAATCAAGATTCTGAATGATCAAATTTTTTTTCAAAAACTTTAAAGGGTTTAAAAAAAGACACGTATTTCCTGGAACAAGTTTTGTAAAATATTGGAGTAAATCACGGAATTACCGAATGCTAACAGAGTTTTCAGGCGTTATCTCTCTTTTTTCGCGTTACCTTTTCGTCAAAAATCGCATTGTATTGCGTTAGATGAAGTAGCAAGCTTTTAAACTATACTCGATGTTGACGATAGGCAAGTGAAAAAGGACCCTGTTAAAGACATGATTGCGCAGTGACTGAGCAATTGGCTGCTGCGCTGTATATCATCACGTCCCTCAAGCCTTTCCCGACTAGCTTGGGGTTCTGTACCTATTTTTATATGGAGCAACTGCTTATCAGAACTCCACAACCCTGGGCAACAGAATACCTCATTGGATACCTATAAAGACTGTCAAAGATCTACGAATGACAACCGAAACCAACGGGTTTTGTGGTTGGTGCCTTTTCGAGGTACGGGGTGACCAGTAATAACCAAGATAAATTTTGAAAAGTACATAGCATAGCATAGTCGGCCTTATAATGTTTCCACTGTTGGGACTCAGGCCTCCTCTCTAGGAGAGGAAATGGGCCGTAATCCGTTCTAAGACATGTCGGTTTCCTCACGATGTTTTCCTTCACGGTTTTGAGAGCAGTGGTGATGAAATAAATTACACAAAGTAGGTAATGCGCCTGGCTGGGTATGAACCCGCGACCTACAACTCGTAAGTCGGGGCGGTTACCACTCGGCCACCACTGCATAAATAGTGTAATTCTACTAGATAGATAGAGTGAACAAAACATGATACACGTAATTTAGTACTTACGATAGAAAAAATCACGAAAATGCCTCTAAAAATTACTTTTATCGATAAAAAACCCAGACATGCAATAATTCTTAATGTTTGTCAGATTATTCTACAAGCAATATTTTACCAGTATAGTCGTTCAATTTTATAATTAAATCTGTAGATTTTCGCTAAAATGCTTCATATTTGCAAGCATTTTGTCTTTGCGCATCTCTCTTTCTTTTGTATGCAGTCCAAAACTGATCTTAGGTTGTATAATCTACTTAATTAGACGAATTTTAAACGTTGTGTCGACGCTAAAGTCTAAAAGTGTAATTTTTAACTTAAGATTAAAAAATTCAAATATTTCTATTTCACATAGACCTACATGGGCACTTATAAAACGTCAGAAGCTAGTGCACGGTTCCAAATTGGTCGTTTCCTATGGAGGAGAACCGGCAAGAAACTCCATGGTTACTTTTTTTTTAAAAAGTGGTTGATGTTACAATATTTCCATATTACAGTATTAATAAATATTATGTAAGAATAGTGTTGACCAGTCAATATTGTGCCTAAAAGCACAATACAAATAATCATATTTAAAAAAGTGAGTCGTAATAGGAAGTAATCGAAGAATTTGTGAAATCTACAGTGAAATTACTTAATTTACAAAACAAATATAATTTACTAAACTCTGGTCCTATAATGGTTCGTTCAAGTTTCGAATAAACTTATTTGTTGTGGCCAAGTTGTGCCTACTTGAGTATTTTTAATTTAGGTGGCACGTGTTTGGGGAGGCCATGGACTAAACGGTTCGGAAAAGTCGTATTATTTGAAAATGAATTATGAAATGAGGTCAGACTGTTGAAGTGTTGGAAACAATATTTAGTTTAAAATAAAGTTTATTTCAATGGGTATATATATGTAATGTCGACATTCAATAACAATATGCTCATGTCAAAATCAACTGACAGTGTCATCTGTTCTTCTTGTAACTATCTTGTATATTTTTTTTTTAATTCTTACTATATAATAAGATTTTATACAATTAGAAATCACAAAGAAGTCACTCAAAGGGCAATGGAAATGGCTATGCTCGGAGTTTCCTTACGTGATCGCGTCAGAAATGAAGATATCTGCAGGAGAACCAAGGTTACAGAAGTAGCCCGAAGAATCGCCAAACTTAAGTGGCAGTGGGCAGGGCACATTGCTCGCAGAACAGATGGTCGATGGGGACGAAAGGTTCTGGAGTGGCGACCACGTGCCGGAAGACGCAGCGTTGGAAGGCCTCCCACAAAGTGGACCAATGACCTGGTGAGGGTCGCGGGAATCCGATGGATGCGAGACGCACAGGACCGGTCATTGTGGCGACATTTGGGGGAGGCCTATGTCCAACAGTGGACGTCTTTCGGCTGAAATGATGATGATGATGACAATTAGAAATCATAATTATCTATCTCATTATAAACATCTTAACTAATAAATATTATAACTTAATGGGTATTTATGCTAGTGCGGTGCTCCTAACCAGACGATGGCCCACTTATTATAGTGCCTAAAGTGTCACAACACCTGCACTTTGGAGGACCTTCAAAACGTCTCTGACGCCGCTATAAACGTGGCAACCTACTGGGTCCAAAAACTCTGATGGAAAAGAAAACCGTCGAGTCGAGAAGAAGAATGGGGATACATACAAACTAAAAAAAAAAAAAAATTTAGGATTTACTTTGGGTCTGCTACAAAGAAGACAACAGTAGTATCAACATGATTTATTAATCAATAAAATCATAATTATATAAAAACAACTTAGAAACATCTAGACTAATACATAATAATATACAATTTGAACATAATAATAAATGTACCAACGGGTAGAAAAAGAACTTACTGGGCATCAAAAAATTCATCCGCATCGATATCAATGGGAAAGTGCTCAGAACGCTGGCGGCATTGCCACGTTGGATAGCAATGCTGATTCGTTGACCGAAGAAAAGCCCAGTCCTCTGGTCACGTGATGAATAGATCAGCTGTTTTTCTTTTACAATTAATATTAAATGTTTTCAACTAGTGGGACACGTAAACACGTTGGGATGGCAGCATAGTGAGGACTATGCTGCCATCCTAACGTGACACTGGCAGAATAGACCCAACCAGATCAATAACCATAAAAAAAGAAATGTGTGATACACACGGCTTCGATCTACACAATCTGAGTCTTATTTATTCATACACATTTAGTTCAAATGGTTTGCTTCCGTAGTCGGCAAGCTGTCTTCGGTGCGATTGCCAAGCTAGGCAAAATATTAATGAAATTCAAAATATTTTAATTTCACATACATGGGTACTTATAAAACGTCAAAAGCTAGTGCACGGTTGCAATTGGTCGTTTCCTATGCAAAAGAACTGGCAAGAAACACCAAGGTTACTTTTTTCAAAAACGATTTATACAGAGCGACAAAGAGGACGGTATCAGGTGAGATAGAGGTCAAACACGAGCCTATCAATAATAAAAAAAGTATAGACTAGTCAACATTGTACCCTACAATAAAAATAGAGTGGATTGAAATAGAAATTAATCTATCAGTCTGCTGGGAAGCCTACAGTGTTCTCACAATCACATTGTAAAAAAGTGGCTATATAAATTACCAGTTTCTCTGAAGAAAATATAATTATGCATATGTCACTCAGTGATAAAATGTTATTCTTCTGGTGAAAGAATTTTTTGATTGGTTTTACTTTTTGATTCTTAAAATTTGATTTTAAGTTATTTAGAACATAGCCAGACACCTTATTTTTATTATGCAAATCAAAAAGTAAAACCAATCAAAAAATTCTTTCACCATTTTATCACTGAGTCAACTAAAAAAAATTAAACAATGATGGGGTTTTATATAGAGCAGTGGTGGCCGAGTGGTAACGCGACTTACGAGTTGTATGTCGCGGGTTCAAACCCAGCCAGGAACATTACTTTGTGTAATTTATTTCATCACTACTACTCTCTAAATGGTTAAGGAAAACATCATGAGGAAACCGACATGTCCTAGAACCAAAAATTCGAAGACATGTGACATTCACTAATCCGCACTGGGCCCGCGTGGTGGATTACGGCCCATTCCTTCTCCTGGAGAGAGGAGGCCTGAGTTCCAGCAGTGGGAACATTAAAAGGCTGATTATGCTTATGCTATACTATGGGATTTTATATCAGCTCTGATTCTCGATTTGCAGCTTAAACCGTTTTTTTTAATAACCTGATTTATATTCCACTACTTGGCAAGATTCTCCCTTCGACCTCAAATGAATGAGGACCTTCACCCATCTTTTTGGGTGCATCCATGTCACTGTATTTTAATATCACTGCTCTCAAATGGTAAAAAAACAAATGTTAGGAAACTGGTATGTCTTAGAACCAAAAATTCGAAAACACAAAATGCTGCGCACCACAACTAAGATAAAAGATGTTACCCGAAAAGCTGCTACTCTGAAGTGGGATTGAGCCGGTTATGTCTGCCGTATGTCGGATGAGCGGTGGGCTAAAAGAGCCACTTATTGGGTCCCATTAAACGCAAGGCGACATCGCGGCAGACCAAGGTAAAGGTGGAGAGATGAGCTGGATAACTACCGGAGGGACTGACCCGCAATGGCCGAGGACAGATGTGTGTGGAAAAGGGAGAGGGAGGCCTTCGCTCAGCAGCTGGACATAAATGGGCTAACTAACTAACATGTGACATCCACCAACCCCACCGACCGCACTGCATTCCCTTTTCTGGGGGAGAAGGTCTGAGTTCTAGTATTGGGAACATTATATGGCTGATTATACATACTTTTTTTTTAATTGTTATAAACTAGTGCTTGACTGCGATTCCACCTGATGGTAAGTAGTGATGCAATCGTTGATGGTGAGGCGCACTAGTTTATTAAGAGCCTTATTCACTCTAGCCTTGAAGACACCTAAATTATAATTATTATTATATACTAAGTGTGCCTGCTCTTAAAACGGTGAAGGAAAACATCGTGAGGAAACCGGCATGTCCTAAAACCAAAAATTCGAAGACATGTGACATTCTCTAATCCGCACTGGGCCCATTCCCTCTCCTAGAGAGAGGAGGCCTGAGTTCCAGCAGTGGGAACATTAAAAGGCTGATTATGCTAAGTATGCCACGTTGCCAACCCAGTATATCTACTTAAGTAGGGTTGCCAGGTCTCCAAACAGAAAAGCCGGACAGACCAGCCAATTTAGCCGGACATTTGAGTAAAATGGCCGACAATTTTTTTAAAGTCAAACTTGACTTTTTATTATTGACCGTAATTTACTATATTTTTAAATTCTAATGAAACAACAATAAAATTGGCTGCTATACCTAATTGTTAGTTCGCTCCGCTAACGCTAGCGATTTAAGATAAAGTAGAAGACATGACAAATCTAAAAAAAATTGTGTAATTTAAAAAGCCTAACAAATCCGGACAGGTCGGACTCCGCCTAATTTGGCCGGACACGCAACTAAAAAGCCTGACCTTGTCCAGCTTTATCCGGACGCCTGGCAACGTTATACTTAAGTCTACCTATTTTTGTCCCAATATCCGATACGATGATACGATTGATTTATCAGAATGAACAGTATTTCTATCAATACAACTTTTGACTCACGTTTGTAGGACACATCTTGTACCTACGATAAGATAGAATATTACAAGAATAGATAACAAAACCATCTATACAAACACCCCAGAGCAATCGGCAGTCCATCTATTCTACCAATTCTATGGAAACTCCCTAAAGGACCGTTGGGTCTGATACAGATTCGACAAAGCCAATATTCACTAACAAGCGTTACAATACCTGTACAGAAACCAGTATATATAGATCCATTGGTGAGCTCATACAGTGAATGAATAAAATGAACTATTTTTATACTTTGACTTTCACAACTTACTTTGTGTTGGTGTTACCGGCAATTTGTATAATCTGGCATTCTATAGAATACCGAGAACGTTCAGGTAATGTTTGAAATATTACCTCGCACAACAGATGGTCGATGGGGACGAACGGTTCTGGAATGGCGACCACGTACCGTAAGACGCAGCGTTGGAAGGCCTCCCACAAGGTGGACCGATGACCTGGTGAGGGTCGCGGGAATCCGATGGATGCGAGACGGACAGGACAGTTAGACAGACTGTTAGACATAGGCCTCCCCCAAACGGTTGGGGGAGGCCTATGTCTAACACTGAACGTCTTTTGGCTGACATGATGAAGATGATGATGATGAGCTTCACCCACGTGGAAGTAGTTCAGAAAACTGTCCCGAGGGAACATACTCTCGCGATGAAAAATGCTACTTCCCAGGATGAAATTCGCTCGAATGTGATGAAGTAAAAGACATACACATGTCTTATACACTAATAAATTTTCGGCATTAAAATATTAGTAAGATTGCTTACCTTGCCCAGGCATTCTATATATTTGCCAAATGTTCAGGTGGTTTTGAGAACGGTTAAATGTAAGACAAGACGACGGAGTCGCGTTGAGCCCCCTTTTAATTCTGTATGCAAGGTTTAAATGAACTTAACATGAATGTGATCCTCTTTAAACCTAAATTGTCCCGTCAGGATGCTTTAAGTTTTTTTGAACTAATTAGAAATTGTCGTGGTAGAGTGATCACAACTTGTGTATATAGGGTGACTGGTAATTAGTGTACGATACTTAAACACGTGATTTTGCTCATGATAACCAACAACTTTTTACTATGGGAACAAACCTGAAATCGCGAAAAAAAATCAGCTGTTCAGTACATTTATGTTTGCCTAATGTACTGAACAGCTGATATTTTTTTCGCGATTTCGGCTTTGCTCCCATAATAAAAATTGTTTCATGAGCACAATCACGTGTTTAAGTATCGTATACTAATTGCCAGTCACCCTATATACCACTTCCTACCCTCTATGTATTGTATCCCCTCGGGCGCCCCAGGGTAGTTTTTACGTAAATCACAAAAAAAATATATAATATATATAAAAAGATTTTTCTAGGAAAAACAAAAATATAGAAACAAAAATTTTCGGCTAAAAAAAATTCGTACAAACGTGCACGTACAAAACGACAATTAAGCGTTTTTCAAGGTCATTCAAGTTGTACAGACGTATGTACAATCGGCCTTCGAGTGGGTATTAATTAACTAAGCAGAGTATTTAATTATAAACGATGGATACAATATTTTATACATTACCAAGACAAGAATCGCATTGTAATTTAACCATTAATGGTAATGTATTTTAATATAATAATGATATTTTGTGAATTTTAATTTTATACAATTTATTTTAATGATTAATACAATTCTTTTAATGTTTGTTTGACTGTCGTTATAATAAAATTCAATTTAATTTAATGATAATCCAATGACAATACAATGCAAATGCAAATTGTATGTAATTTTATGGTATATATTGTCTGTATGTGATTATGTTACTGAAATGAGTCTTTGATACTCGAAATAAATATATAATAATAATAATTGTAACGAATGACGAGGCGTTTTATAAAATTCCTGAATTGTACCTACCTATCCTCGGGCTTGCGGACGGCGAGCACCACCCATTAGGTAACCGTCCGGACCGAGCCCAAGTCGTCGACGGCGCGTATTGTTCCACGCGCGCCTCAGGGAGATGTCAGCAAATCGTAGGGGCCCAGCAGGGTCGAAGCCTACTGGGGCCACGGGTAGTGTAAAAGCGAAGCTCGGGGCACCGGGATGAGGGCAAAGAAGGAACAGGAGTGGGTTTTTAGTCAGTAAAAGTCTGACTTTATCTCTTGCTCCGCCCAAGAGCGGGATTTGTCATTAGATGATTTTGCCAACTAAAAAAAATAAATAAAAAAAAAACCTACCTATCCTAAACGGTAACATGAGCATCAGTAGAGGGGCCATCCTTTAAGGACTTAGGATAATATTACCGTGACTTAGGCTTTAGTCCTAAGCAAAGGCTAGAAAATATCAATTTTCTTATTCAAACAAAAGATGGAATTGGATGTAACTAAACTGTGTTTATACATATGTGTATAACTCTTAGCTCTTTTGTTTTTTAGAATACAGTTTCTAACCTTTTTAACCGACTTCAAAAAGAAGGAGGTTCTATGTTCACCGATTTCTCTGTCAATATTATGGACCGATTTTGAAAATTATATTTTTGAGCATTTTTGTTTAAAAGGTTATACTTCCGAGTTCTCAAACGCAAATGGTAACTAAAGGTCACAGGTGGGTTTTAGTCAGCAGTCTGACACGCCTTCTCATTCCACCTCAGAGCGGGACAAGTCTTTTATATCCCATTGTCAATTGCCTCCTTCTGCGAAGCAGTAATGCTAGCAAAGGAGGCGACTGATCGCGTGAGGCAACGGTCCTCACGCCCCAACCGCCGCCGGGATTCCGATCCCGATTTCCGGCCACCGTAAGCGTGGGCTTGCGGACGGCGAGCAATGGGTGGCTCGAAGTCCGATCGTCCGGTAACCGTCCGGACCGAGCCCAAGTCGTCGACGGCGCGTATTGTTCCACGCGCGCCTCAAGGATATGGCAGCAACCGTAGGGGCCCAGCAGGGTCGAAGCCTACTGGGGCCATGGGTGATGCGAAAGAGATACCCGGGGCCCTGGAAAAATGGCAAAGAAGGAACAGGAGTGGGTTTTTAGTCAGTACAAGTCTGACACTATCTCGCGCTCCGCCCAAGAGCGGGGGATGCCATTAGATGATTTTCCCACCCGAAAAACAAAATCCCATTGTCAATTAAAAAAGATAAAACCCGTAAAACATGAATAAAACACTTCAGAGTACGTAAATTGCGGTAAAAGACATCTCCTAAAACGTTATAATTTACTCTACGTAAACTCCCTTAAACACTGACGATTAGGCAAGCGGATTAAAAATGCAAGACCAAGCAAACACACTCCAGAATTCACAACCAGGGGTACATGCAATTAGCCACCACACACGGGAAAATAAACCGTAGCGAATCAAAATATCATCCGACGGTCAGCAAAAACATTTAAACGTGGTGCTTAAACCTCAGAGGCGTTATTTATTTAGTCTCGTTTTTTTTGTTGACTCTACACTAACAACTAACTTTCGTTTCGCAGACTTTTATGTGGGCTGTACATCTTTTTTTCTGCTTTTCAGCATAAAACAGTTCAGAGTTTTTAAAACTCGATGGCCTAGGTTTTTAAAAAGAGTTTCTAGAGTATATTATTCGCTTCGTTTGCTACAGTTGGGTCCTTGGTTATTATTTGGAATGTGTTTTTAGGGTTCCATACCTAAAGGGTAAAAACGGGACCCTATTGCTAAGACTCTGCTGTTCGTCTGTTTGTCACCAGGCTGTATCTTATGAACTACAACATAGCTAGACAGTTGAAATTTTCTCAGATTATTTATTATTGATGCCGCTATAAAAAAAAATACTAAAAACAGAATAAAATAAATATTTAAGAGGGGTTTCCATACAACAAACGTATTTTTTTTTTCGTTTTTTTTTTGCTGCGGACGGTACGAAACCCTTCGTACGCGAGTCCAACTCGTACTTAGCTGTTTTTTTTAATTAATTTTCTATCTGTATTCACGTTGGCGGCGATCTCTCGCGCCGGGCCTTGGTACAGGCTATGGTCCGGAGCGAGGAGGAGTGGCAGGCAGTCGCCTCCTTCTGCGGAGCAGTAATGCTAGCAAAGGAGGCGGCCGATCGCGTGAGGCAACGGTCCTCACGCCCCAATTGCCGCCGGGATTCCGATCCCGATTTCCGGCCATCGTAGGCGCGGGCTTGCGGACGGCGAGCAATGAGTGGCTGGCCTTCCGACCGTCCGGTAACCGTCCGGACCGCGCCTCAAGGAGATGTCAGCAACTGTAGGGGCCTAGCAGGGTTGAAGCCTACTGGGGCCAAGGGTCTGATTCTGAAAGGAAGACTCGGCCCTGGTACAAAAGGCAATGAAGGAACAGGAGTGGTTTTTTAGTCAGTAAAAGTATGACACACCCTTGTGGGATATCATAAGATGATTTTCCCACCGAAAAAAAACGTATTCACGTTAGACTGGAACTCAAAGAAATGTTTTTTTACTAATATGATTCGCTGAAAAGTTTAATTTGAAAATGAGTTAATTTTAGTTTTCTACTAGCTGACCCGGCGAACTTTGTACCGCCTAATAGTAAGGATAACGCCATCTAGTGACATTACCAGAACAACATAATTCATTTAATAATGACATTTTAATTAGAGATGGCGTTGTAATCGGCTTTTTTTTCGTGATCTTTTCCATTTTTTTCTCACCGTTTAAACCTTTCTTGGACTATCACGAATATTTCAAGACCAGCCGTTTTTGAGTTTTAGCTAAACTAACGAACCGCTATTCATTATTATATAATTACTAGCGACCCGCCCCGGCTTCGCACGGGTGCAATGCTGATCACTTCATAGTATGAAACAAAGTTGCTTCCCGCTGTTTGTCCCTATGTACGCTTAGATCAGACAGCGCCTATCATCCACAGTGCAGTCGCGCATTTTGAACTTCTGCGGCCATGTATCTCGTCGTGGTAATGATTCCATAGAGCGTCTCCCAGTGCAGCAGGGCAAAGTTGGGGGCATCAGGCCACGTGGTAGATCACTAATGAGATGGACAGACCAGATCAAGGCGTAACTAAGTGCTCGGTTTATGAATGTACTCGGAAAGCAGCAGTTCGAAATTGAAAAGAAATTGCGCCGTGTTACCAAGATGATCACTCATCGTGATTCACAGTGATGACCACGACTACACTGGCAAGAGTGTACCGACTGAGAAGAAGAAGATCTTTAAAACTACGCAACGGATTTTGATGCGGTTTTGATCAGCATTGCACCCGTGCGAAGCCGGGGCGGGTCGCCAGTACTAATTATACTACAGAATGTTTTTATGTAAGTACAATGTCCACAGCTTTTTTTTTGTCATTAGATAATACAAACATGTTTTCTTTTGAGGTTACTCTTGAAAGAGCGACATATCATTGGTCATGTGAAAAACACTCAACGATCAATAACGCTGCAACGTTGAAAGTTTCACCCTGCGATTTATTATTGGTCGTTGCAAAAGATATCTTTACTTGCCACTGTGGGGACCACCCGGAGGACACGATGGAGCACACGGTGGAGGTGTGCCCCGCTTGGGCAGAGCAACGCCGTGTCCTCGTGGGGGCGATCGGCGGTGGTGATCTCTCGCGCCGGGTCTTGGTACAGGCCATGGTCCGGAGCGAGGAGGAGTGGCAGGCGGTCGCCTCCTTCTGCGAAGCATAATGCTGGCAAAGGAGGCGGCCGATCGCGTGAGGCAACGGTCCTCACGCCCCAACCGCCGTCGGGATTCCGATCCCGATTTCCGGCCACCGTAGGCGCGGGCTTCCGGATGGCGACCGTCCGGTAACCATCCGGACCGAGACCAAGTCGTCGACGGCGCGTATTGTTCCACGCGCGCCATAGGAAGATGTCAGCAAATCGGAGGGGCCCAGCAGGGTCGAAGCCTACTGGGTCCACGGGTAGTTTGAAAGTGAAACCCGGGGCCCTGGGACGAAGGCAAAGAAGGAACAGGAGTAGGTTTTTAGTCAGTAAAAGTCTGAAACTATCTCTCACTCCGCCCAAGAGCGGGATTTGTCATTAGATGATTTTCCCACCTAAAAAAAAACATTATGAAGAAGAATGTGCAAGAAACTCCATGGACACACATCTCCGGTACCACATCCAGTGAGTATTGTGTACTCTAATATGACAGTTTTTAGTGATTTTACCAGCAAACGCGTGCCATTGCAAAGTTTAGATGGACTCAGGTTTTTTAATAAAATAACAGGACAACCTATTTTCAACACCATTTTATGAGGAGGGCAGACGGGAATTAACAAATTCTGTAGGAAAAAACTTTTTACAAAAAAAAAAATAACCGACTTCATTATAAAAAGTGGGCAAGTGGCACGCACTGAGGGTGCTATGAAAACAGTTCAATTCCAAAATAAAGTTACAAAGATTTTTCCGATTCGTAAAAAACAGTTTACAGTTTTCAAATTTTATCCTATATTTGTGCTATTAGACCTTGCTTCATGCCAAATTTCAGGATTCTAGGTCAACGGGAAGTACTCCATAAATTTTAATTCCCTTGAGAGTGTCGAAATATACGTATTTTGCGACATAAACGTCTGTATCTTTTTTTTTCTCTAGCTCAGAAGTTTGATTTTTTCCCAACTTCAAGGGACCGCTGCAGACCTGAGTATATGGTTTTAATTTCAACTCGATACCTCTATGCGTTTCCGAGATAAAGGGTCTTGTCAGACAGACCGACTAAAAATAAAGTGATCCTATAAGGGTTCCGTTTTTCCTTTTTAGGTACGGAACCCTAAAAACAAAACACTAAAACGATCAAAATAACTTTAATTTTGGAAGTCAGTGTTTCTGGTATTGTCTGCTTCTTATCTAACACTGACTTCCGAAATTAAAGTTATTTTGATCGTTTTAGTGTTTTGTTTTTTGTGGTGAAGTTGGTTATATTATTTGTAAAAAAAAAATTATTTCACACTTTTTAGTTGTGATACATATATAGCCAGAGTACCTATTTCTCAGGACAATTCGATTTAACCCAAACACTGCTAGGATACATTATTTTATTATGAAGTATCCTATTTATTAACTAACTAACTACTAACTATTATTAACTTATTTATTAAGTAGTATCTATCCACTTCCCAGCCCCATTATCAGGTCAGTTCGATAGTACCTTATAGCCAAAGTGCATCTAATGACAATTCTAATAAGCCCAAACACGGCTAGGTTACATTAATTAATTACGGAGTTCCAGTGCTTCTTCCAGCTCCATCATCATCATCAGATCACTTTGATGCTACCATTTTCAACATAACTATTCAGAACCATTTATTTATATTCATTGTCATAGTTACTTAACTATCTTCATTGTGATATCTATGTAGGGGTGAAGTTGGCCATTTCTGGTCTTTTTCATCAGTTCCACTTCATCAAATGTTACTTTTTGACTGTGAATGCTTAAGTTCTCGATGAAAATACTAAAATCATTATATAGTTGCCAAGAATATTTGAAGAGTTCCATCGATTCCTTATGGATCCCATCATCAGAACTGGATTTTGAAAAAAATAGGACCAATCTGAAAGCAAATCCTATTAGGGAAAAAAAAATGTTGCAAGTTGGTCCATAAACGACGGAGTTCTGAGGTAACAAACGTAGAATCAAGTTATTTGCCGCAACCGCTATTTCCCTGCGTTTTAAATCTGTAATATCTTCGAAAATATTCATTTAAATTAGACGCTGTTAAAGGCTATATTGATCTATATTAAATGCACATTTTATTTAAGGTACTTAATTGGTTAAAGATTAATGCTGTATTGCTTAAATTTTTTTCGTAAATAAGCCATTATTTCTCGTAAAAAGTAAAGGATAAAAAATGGTTATTGTGGGTTATCCCTAAGAGATGGACGATACCATCGGGGACTTTTTTGTAGACCTTTTTAAGGTGAACAATACTGTAGTACACTATTTTGATATATCTCGTATAGTTCAGCCAGCGTTTGCAATGTAAGCACAAAAAAATTTGTTTATTTACGACATCACATTAGAAACATCTAAAATTATCAGTGTTTCTCTTCTTTATTATGCATGCATTATATACATAAACCTTCCTCTTGAATCATTCTATCTATTAATAAAAACCGCATCAAAATCCGATGCGTGGTTTTAAAGATCTAAGCATATATAGGGACAGACAGACACGAAAAGCGACTTTGTTTTATACTATGTAGTGATATAGATTTCACAATTTATATCAGCACTGAAAAATATCAGGATTAACTTGTGATTTGATACAGCTATATAATAGAAAATACAGCTTCATCAATTCAAGAGTAAATAGGCTACTTCTAGGCAAGCGCGCTTCATCGTCGACCACATCATCGCTTACCATCAGGTGAGATAGTGGTCAAACGCGAGCCTATCATTAATAAAAAAAATATGTACTCCTCTCACGTTAAAGTACCTTCGAAAAGGGAGTAACCAGACGATAAGCCTATCCATACTACTGCCCTACTAATCCAAAAAGTAGTGAAAGTCAATGAAAATGAGTTTCGAAGACAAAAGGATTTTTTACAGAAAGTTTCCAGTAATTTTTGTGATGTAGGTTTACGAAATAAAAGCTTTTACCCTCAGCTTCACCTCTTTGGATTTTAGCAATACCCACTGACCTCTACTATTTACCACATTGGACTGGCAAAGTGCTTTTGTGCCCGTTTGATATTCGCCATATTGGCATTGTTGGCGAGCAATATCCGGACCGAGCCCAAGTCGTCGACGGCGCGTACTGTTCCACGCGCGCCTCAAGGAGATGTCAGCAAACTGTAGGGGCCCAGCAGGGTCGAAGCCTACTGGGGTCAAAGGTCTACTTCTGAAAGGAAGATTCGGCCCTGGAAAGGCAACGAAGGAACAGGAGTGGTTTTTTAGTCAATAAAAGTCTAACACACCCTTTCGCTCCGCCCAAGATCACCGAAAAAAAACCCCGTGTTCCTTTTTTTCATATAGGTACCATTTCAAGGCACACATCAAATATCAAAGCATGTATACTCGTATCCTCAACTAACAGTCAGTATACATACAAAGTCCCCAGTGTTTAGAACTCAGAGTGCCAATATTGGAGTACCACTCCAAACACAGGAATATCCAGTACAAACGTATCAGGAGCAATGTCATCACTCACCCGTGAATTGATACCAGCATTTCCTTTTCCCACGTCTTTATATTTGTAAACATGTATCCGAGAAACGAAATAGGTACATAGTTTTTGGGGTTCGATACCTCAAAAGAAATAAAACGGAATTAACAAACGAATATGGCGGCGCGGGGCACATGGCGTTCAACTAATCAGCGCTCGAGATGCGTTCTATTCTATACCATTTCACAAATTACCAGTTTCACTTTGATAGATTAATAATCTTCCAAAAAATAAGCTTTATGTTCCCGTTCATAATCATTTGACAGTTTACAATTTTGCGAGATAGATTATAATCTAACGCTATTTACAATTTTACGGTGACATATAATTATACGTATATAGTCATTTTACAAAAAAAAAACCAACAATAGCCTTAAGAAATGTACCTACTGACATTGGTTTGAAACAAAACATTTTAAGATATATTACAAAGAGGATTGAAACAAAGGACCAGAAACCAAGTCTAACCTATCTCGATTAAACCGGAGCCGTACCCTCAAAGGGTGGAGTTAGGAGATCAGAATTAATGTGGAATTTGAACCGAGTCGGGGTGTTTTTGGCTTATCATAGTATTGTTGTGAGCTTTCATGAGACCCATGATGACATTGCAGGGTTAAAACAGGAGTAGATACAACGAGTACCAATTTAAAGTAGATATCGTATGTAGTCGATGGTACGTATTGTTCCACGCGCGCCTCAAAGAGATGTCAGCAAAACTGTAGAGGCCTATTAGAGCCTACTAGGACTATAGGTCGAGTTCTGAAAAGATTACCCATGGTCCTAGAATGGAAAAAGCAACAGAAGGAATATAGGTGTAGTTTTTAACTTCATTTAACTTCATTATTTTTTTATCCTTTATGACATTGTTTTTGCAATATTTTCTATATTAATTAAAACAAAGCCACCTTAATTTCACTAGTAATTTTTTATTGTATACATCTATCATTTATTTATAAGTTTATTTTTATTTTTGTATAGCTTCTTTTTCTAATATGTAGTATGTGCAGTTGATCCGAGCGATGTACAGCCAATGCAGTACCCAAGTCCGGTCTACAGTGGGCAACACTGGCAGCTTCAATGTGGCTGTCGGCTTACATCAAGGGTCGGCCCTCAGCCCTTACCTCTTCCTGATGATAATGGACGCTCTGACGTCGGGCATCCAGGAAAAGGCTCCCTGGTGTATGCTGTTTGCCGATGACATTGTGCTGGTTGCCGAGAGTGGCCTAGAGGTCCAGAGCAAATTGGAGGTGTGGTGGCACAGACTGGAGTGTTGGCTTAAAATTGAGCAGAACGAAAACCGAGTACTTGTTCTGTGATTTTGGTGGTCTCTCCGGTCCTATGCCCTTAGCTCTCGCTGGAACGCCCATAACAATCTCCGACTTTCGGTACCTCGGGTCGCTTATCCAAGGAGATGGCGAGGTAGACCGAGACGTATCAAATCGGATCAATTCAGGATGGATGAAATGGCGACAGGTCACTGGAACAATTTGTGAAAAGATGGATGGATTGTGTGAACAGTGATATGAAAGAAAAGGAAGTTAGTGATAGCATGACGGTTGACAGGATAGAATGGAAGAAAAAAACATGTTGTGCCGACCCCAAATAAGATGGGACAAGGGCAGGAAGATGATGATGATGAGCTTCTTTTTCTAATGTGAACGTGAGAACACTGTAGACTTCGCAAATTCATGGACTACAATTTTCATTGTGCTCTCATATCTACTATTTCTTGCCAGTTCTTCTCCATAGGAAACGACCAATTGGAACCGTGCACTAGCTTCTGACGTTTTGTAAGTGCCCATGTAAGCCTATGTGAAATAAAATAATTTTGAATTTGAGTCTGAGCTTTAGTCAGTAAAAGTCTGACACGCCTTATTGCTATGCCCTAGAGCGTCATAAGATGATTTCCCACCTTAAAAAAACAGAACTCCCAGAACAGATGACCGATGGGGCCGAAAGGCACTGACGTCCACGCATCAGAAGACTTAGCGTTAGAAAGCCTCCCGCAAGGTGGACCGATGAACTGGTGAGGGTCGCGGGAAACCGATGGATGCGAGACGCACAGGACTTATCGTTGTGGTGACACTTGGGGCAGCCTATGTCATGAACGTCTTTGGCCTTAAGAGGCTCCTTTTTCACTCGCCTATAATCAACATCGACTATAGTTTCAAAGCTAGTTACTTCATCTAACGCAATCCAATGCGATGTTTGACGAAGAGGCAACGCGAAGAAGAGAGATAACGCCTGAAAACTCTGTTAAAACACTCAGTAATTCCGTGATTTACTCGAATATTTCACAAAACTTGTTCCAGGAAATACGTGTTTTTTTTAAACCCTTAAAAGTTTTTGAAAAGAAATGTTGTCATTCAGAATCTAGATTAAATTTTCAAGTCTTCAATTGTTATATTTTTTTGACTTTTTTATTTTTTGAGTATATTATGAAATGTCAAAATTCATGCAAAATAGCAGACTTTCAGAGGTCTTTAATGGATTAGTTAAGAAGAATCCTAGATAATATCCGCAAGATACTGTGTTTCCAAAGCATCTAATGAAAAAATGTGTAATAACGTCATAAACGCGTAAGAGAGGTTATATGAAAAACAGTGAAAATGTATGTCAAATTGCATGCCCATAAGTGATGATGAGGGTATGAAAAAAAAAATTACTTCAGTTACCAACGAACTAGGTACGACCAAAAAGCACTAAAGTGTGTAAGTGTGATTAATTCTCTTTGTTTACCTAATTACTTATGTTTCCTAAACCAAAGTAGCGTAATAAATAATACCGAATTATCTCTTCTTAAGTCCCAGATTACCTTAAAGTTTGTGAATAATTTAAAAACCTTCAAAACTCAAGCAACTCCTTTTTTAAATCGAGATAATCCTCTTCAATCTAAGAAAGGTCATCTTAGAAATGACTTGTCATTTTAAAGGAACTTCGCTTGTGTCACAGAGTATAGTCAAACACAGAGGTACCAACACCTTCATTTATATTATTAAATCTAATTTTATTTCTCTCATCAGTAATCAACCTTTATTCTTTTCTTTTTTTTCGTTTCCATTTAATTGTGTAACACATAATTATTATGTATATGTATTTAGATAATAATCTATTTGTAAGCTTATGTATTATCTTTTGCATAGCTATATATTTTTTATGTATTATACTCAGACCAATAAAAAGTATAGACAGAACATTGCGCTCCTAAAAGTGTGGCACGTAATATGAAGCCAATCGGCAATATGAAGCCAGCCGCTCGGTAGTCTGCCACTAGCAAGCGAGTGCGCGTGACGTTGTTTTGTTGAGATAATAATTACGAAATTATGCCGTCCTGTGTCATAAACTGCTGCAAGAACAATTTCTTTTTCCAAAAAAAGGCTTCTGGGATTACTTTTCACAAGTAAATAACGTTTTTACTGTATAAATTAAATAAAATCGTAAAAATATCTGATATAATTTCTCGGAACACGCCATTGTGTCGGTGTTGCAAGTTAAGAACATTATTTATTCCCAAAAATAAGGGAAGTCGTAATTTTTTACGGACACTACAACAAAGTGGTTTTTTATTTACAAGTACGGCGTCATCCAACATACGGTTACGCTGGATGACCCGCACCTAATCCGATTGTCGTTGGATATATATTATTATTATTATATGTAAGTTTTGTGTGTTTTTACTCACTTAATATGAAAATAAATGATTTGCATTAAATGAAATTATCTTTCATTTCATACAACCAAGATAAACACTATATTACCTACACAATAATAAACCTTAACCAAAGTATATCTCTCGCACTTGGGAGTCGCAGCGCAACGCTTGCAACATTTTTTCTCTAGCACACATGTGCAAATCTACGATGTCATACACCAAGTTACGCACACAAAGCCAAAACTAGTCCTCACTTATTTCGTCGCTTTTGTTTACGACGACTCCGTCTATACTTTTTTATTCGTCTGAGGTATTATACCTATAGTTTTAAATGTAAAATTTTTGTTTGATTGATATTTGCTAGCAGTTCACCGCAGACTACCCCCTGTTTTAGTTTAAGTTCTTATAGTCCATCCTAAGATGGTCTAGTAGACATCACTGTCAGCAATAAGTCATTGTACGCATAGATTTATGTTTCTGTAAAATTGTTACTATTTTTGTTTACAATAAAGTTTATCTTATTATTTTCTATTCTAACTCTAATGCCAAGGAACTTTAAAACGAGTATGTTAGGTATTAATTACTAAGGATACGGGAATCTTTGTAAGAGACACCGCAGCCCTAGAACGTAAAGGACAACTGAAGAAACACAGGTGGGTTTTAGTCAGTAAAATCTAACATCTCACGCTTCACCCAAAAAGGGAAAAGTTATTTGATGATTTTCTATCTCAAAAAAAAAAAAAATATTTTTAAACTAAAAAAAAAATAGTTTTTGATAGTAAAGAAGATTTAAAAAATCAGACTTAACAAACAAGAACACGTCTTCCATTTAACTACAAAAAAATATTCAACCAATCACAGCCGCTTACGCTCGTTTGACAATTAATCACAATATTATTACCCTAATTGGTTTGAGTTAGTTCAAGTCTAGTAAGAATAACAGAAATCTTCTCTTGAAAACCCAAGCGAATGCTTTGAGAAATTTAAGTAACTTTATATAATGCTCATCAATAGTTCATGCTTCATGCTACTGCTACATAATTCCAATTATGAATTTCTAACTGAGAAAGAATTCACAATAAATATCGTGAAGTAAACTAGATAAATGTGTGATCTATTAAATGCATAACTTTTTTTTTTGTTTAATGGGCATCGTTAGTCCTAGCATCAGTTTAAGTAATGCATGCCTACTTGTAAAATATAATTGAATGTTTTATTGATTTTTCACCGTTTATTGTGTAAGTATTAAATAGCGACACTATTTGCAGGTCAATAAAACTTCCATCCACGTCAAGAGAAATGTCGTCTCTGACTTATTAAATACTCTGTGGTTCGTACCCACCGATTTCATTAGAACCCTTAGAGGGACCAGATGGCGTTGTCATTTGTAGAAATGAGTTCAGTGAAATGATCCCAAAGCTAAGCCTAACGTTAAGAGTCCCTTGTGGGGCCAGCTCAGAGGGGCTTGTGGCTCAATGGTACCACGTGGATCGGGCAATTTGTGTTGTTTTAGTAAGCAAATTGTTGCTCTGTGACTTTTGATTGTGTGGACTATCTCAAAATAGTCGACGCCACGAATTGAAGCGGAACAATGGTATCTCAGAGGTAACGTCTCCGACTTACGAGTTGTAGGTCAAGTAAACTATATATTTCCTTTTATTATTGTGAACATGAGGACTATGTTGATTGCTTTTTTTTTCCTTTTCAGTAATTTTAACGTATGTCTGGCAATTTGAGTATTTTCTACGGCCTATCCAAATGTCCTTGCTTTGGTATTGTTCGTCAAGTCGTTGAGCTCCTTAGTAGTCCTGAGTTGAGCTTTGCGAATACTGACAAATGCTTGCACTGACTGGACAGGTCCACTCAAATCTGTATGGTTCTTTCTTCAAAAGACCATCTCAGGCGAATCTGCATGGTTCTCATGTGATTTGACCATTACATATTTACTGTATGGACTTTAAAAGAGACTTTTACCCCTGAGTTTGTTTCGGTGTTTCTTCTCAGGGTAGTCAGCTAGGAAACACCGGCCTCATCTGGTTTAAAATGACAAAAAAAAAATTGACGTGTAAAAGTGTTTTATAAACCTATTTGCAGAATAAATATCATTTATCATTAAAAAGTGTCAAACCCAACCAGGCGCATTACTTTGTATAATTTATTTCATCACCTCTGCTCTCAAAACGGTGAAGGAAAACATCGTGACAAAACAGCGAGGCGTGTCCTAAAAAAAAAACAATACTAAAAGACGCGAGCTCGCGTGCTCATTCCTTTTGGTCTCAATCCCAATAATGGTCCATTATAAGGCTAATTTATGTTACTATAAAAAATATCACAACATCTACTTACAAGGTTACCGACATAGCCCGATGAATCGCCAAACTTAAACTTAACGTACTTAAGTTTGGCACTTGCCAGTGGACAGGGCACACTACTCGCAGATGGTCGATGGAGCCAGAAAAATCTGGAGTAGCGACGGCCTTGTCAGAACCGATGACCAAGTGAGAGTAGCGGGAGTCTGATAGACGCGAGACGCATCTTATCTTATCTTTGTGGTCTGGTTTCCGCACTTAGTCCTTATCGGACCATTGTGCGTGGGCCATGGCGGCCTTTACTCCAACCAGCCCACCTCATTCCAGAAACAGATGAGTCTCTTCAGTTTGCTCAGGGCGTCCATAAGTGAATTCGGTCCCAAGGTCCGAGTTCTTATCTCGCTGACGGCTGTGCACTCAAGGAGCACATGCGCAACAGTTTCTTCTGACTCCATGCATCCTCTGCACAGAGGGCTATCTGTGATATTCATCGTGAAAAAGTGTTTGTTTAGGGAGCAGTGTCCGGTGATGGATCCTGCCACCAGACGCAGGCTGCCTCTGTCCAGTCGCAGAAGGCTGCTGGTTAGGGTTCTATTTAAAGTTGGCATGGCTTCTTTAGCCTGCCTGCAGCCCGGTGCCAGGGACCACCACCTTCCCGCTTGTGCATTTGTGTGCTCTCGTAGCCAACCACGCAGCTGACTAAAGGGTATTGGCACGATGGGCTCCGGTCCGAAGACCACCGTGTCAGACCCCCGCCTTGCCAGCTCATCAGCTGCGTCGTTGCCCAGTGAGCCGCTGTGTCCTTTTATCCACTGCAGTGTCACAGTGTTATTATTTAACACTGTGACACGTTCTAGTGCAGAGTGGCATTCTTGTATAAGTTTCGACGTTGTTATGGGTTTTTCTAGCGATTGTAGTACTGAGGCACTGTCGGAAATTATGCGGATATGAGTATCCATAACTTTTCTGGCTTCTATAGCGTTGGCCGCTAGAGTAATGCCAACACATTCTGCCTGGTAGACCGAGTTGAGTGCTCCTAGCGGTTTGGATATCTTTATATTAAGGTCATTGGAGAAGACTCCGACTCCTGTTCCGGTGTTCGTCTTTGATCCGTCGGTGTAAATTCTCAGTTCTTTGGGGCCTGAGCAATCGTACGGTTCTTCTGCTAGTTGGATGCTGTAGTGTTTTTGGAATTGCATTGCTTTGAGGGCTTTGTCGTTGGGGGCCGTCATCATGGGCTGTCGCTTAATGGCATCATCCATAATGCGTGTATGTTTAATTCGAGAGTCTATTTTCAGTTTACCCGATAGTTTAAGTCTGAATACTGCCAAGGCTGCCTCCTCACGCACTATGAGATGCAGTGGAGGCAGTCCTAGCATAGCCTGTAGGGCGGCAGTGGGTGCCGTTCTCATGCTACTAGTGATTGCTACGCAGGCGTATCGCTGCAATTTTTCGAGTTCTTTTTGGGCTGTGCTCAAATCAGTCCTGGGCCACCAGACTAGGGAGCCATATGTTATGATTGGTCGGATGATTGTGGTATATAGCCAGTGGGTGACTTTTGGGCTTATACCCCAGTTTCGTCCTAACATGCGTCTGCATTGCCACATGGATATACTGGCTTTTTTGTTTGCGTAGTCCATGTGTTTTGCCCAATTCAACTGCTTGTCTAGGTAGACGCCCAAGTATTTGGCTTCAGTTGAAAGGCTTAGGGTAGTTCCAAAGAAGCGCGGAAGTCTTAGTACAGGTAGCTTCCTTTTTTTTTGTGAAAAGAACTAGTTCGGTTTTGGTGGGGTTCACGGTTAGTTGGTATTCTTTGCACCAATCCTCTACTAACTTCAAAGCCTGGCTCATTAGGTTGCATAAAGTGTTTTCATGAGTGCCGTTTACTATTATGGTTATGTCGTCGGCGTACCCCACGGTAAAGTAACCTTTATCGTTGAGTTTCTTGACGAGGCTGTCTGCGACCAGGTTCCATAGCAAGGGTGATAAAACACCCCCTTGAGGGCAGCCCTTTGCTACAGTGGCCCTTGTTGTGCTATTTATGGTGACTTGCACTGCTCTTTGTTTGAGCATGTTCGTGATCCAGCCACTTAAGGTCGGATCGACGCCGTGCCTCCCAAGGGCTGAGCTGATACTTCGAAACATGGTTTTGTCAAAAGCTCCCTCGATGTCAATGAAAGCTACTAACGAGGAGCATTTGTGGTGTATTGCGCATTCTATTTTTGACACCACATTATGTAGTGCAGATTCTGTTGATTTGCCCGTGGAGTAGGCGTGTTGCTGCTTGTGAAGTGGTCTGTCTGAAAGAGGACCATCCCGGATGTGCCTATCACATAGCCTCTCCAGGGTCTTCAGCAGGAAAGATGTCAGGTTTATGGGTCTGTATGCTTTAGGTTGCGTGTAGTCAGTCTTGCCGGGTTTGGGAATGAAGATAACCTTCACCTCACGCCACGCAAGTGGTACATACTTGAGTGCTATGCAGGCTCGGTATATTACCAGCAGCCATGGTGTCAGAGAGTTTTCTCCCCATTGTAGAAGGGCTGGGAAAATTCCGTCTAGTCCGGCGGACTTATACGGCTAGAAGGTTCTAATTGCCCAGAGTATTCGGTCTTCTGTCACTATAGTCTGTGCTCTGGACCAGTCCAGATTGGTGGGAGTAGATACTGATTCGCATTCCCACGTTCTGTCCTCGAGGAGTTTGCAGTCCGGGAAATGCGTCTCCAGTAGGAGGTTACTGGTCTCAAGATCTGTTCGTGTATAGCTGTTATCTGGTTTTTTCAGCGCACCGAGAGTGCGATCTTGTTCCTTTGATAGGATCTTCCTCACTCGTGCGGCTTCATTGTTAGATTCTATGTTCCCACAGAAATTCTGCCAGGCAGTTTTCTTGGCGCGACGCGAGACGCATAGGACCGGTCGTTGTGGCGAAACTTGGGGGAGGTCTAAATCCAGCAATAGACGTTTCTTGGCTGAAATGATGACGGTGATGATGATAATGACAATGAATATCTAATTAATAATAATAATATTCACACAACTATCACACAACGCCGTCTAGTCTCAAGCTAAGCAGAGCTTTTGTTATGAGTACTAGACAACTGATAAACATACTTAAATATTTCTAAATACATACATATTATAGATAAATTACACCCAGACACAGAACAAATGATTGTGCTCATCACACAAATTTTTGCCCAAGGTGGGAATCGAGTCCACGACCTCCGGCATTGCAGTCAGGGCCACTAACCTAGTGGTTGGTCTAGTGACCAACAAGTCAATTAAATGAATAGATTGTTGACAGTGTCAAAAAACCAACAGCAAAAAAATCACTGAAAAGTTCAAAACAAGTCATTTAAAATTATTTGATGCAGTTGGTGGAATTTATTTTATTACAATCATAGATTTGACGACATCGGCTGCATCTGACTGCTTAAAGTGACTTGATCTCAACTTTTTAGTTCTTTTTTGCTATCAACCCACAAGCTCTTCGAAAAACAAAAAGTTATGAACAGATTTTTTAGGTGGGAAAATCATCCAATCCCCCGCCCTTGGGTGGAGCAGAAAGGCGTGTCAGACTTTTACTGACTAAAAACCCACTCCTGTTCCTTCTTTGCCATCGTCCCAGGGCCCCGGGTTTCACTTTCACACTACCCGTGGCCCCAGAAGGCTTCGACCCTGCTGGGCCTCTATGGTTTGCTGACATCTCCTTGAGGCGCGCGTGGAACAGTACGCGCCGTCGACGACTGAAGGAGACGACCACCTGCCACTCCTCTTCGCTTCGGACCATGGCCTGTACCAAGGCCCGAAAATAGTTTGATTTAGCAACTAAAGATTAGTTTGAGTTTTGACCTTTTACTCATTTAGAACCAATACCAATAAGTCTCAAAAACTAGGACTATCAAGTAAACCTTCTGTTCGAACTAAAAGAACAAGTGACGATCCATTGTTCCCTTACACAATGGAAAGACATTTGAACTAAACAACATAAACTTCGGTTACTTTCCACAATGAAACGGGAACATGGAAAGGATTCTTGCGTACTACTCGTATAAAAAGGAATGGACTAAATAAGGAAGAAGGAAAGTATTTCTTCCTTTTACGGAAGTTGAGTCCATTAAGTTGTGTTTTGGGCGCTCTTTTAAATTTATTTTTTTAAAAGAAATTTTTTATTACGTTTTTTTGTTAAAATAAGGAATGTCAGCGGAAATTACTTTGGTTAGGAAAAACAGGAATTTGTGTGAGAATAATTACTTTACGACGGCTTCTATTCAATGCGTTTTTATAAAATAAACACATCCGACTTCAATACGAACTACATCTTTCTGGTTTTGTTTTACACTTTTTAATGTTTTTTTTTTTTCTTTTATAAAAGTCTGTTGTATTTTTTTGTAATAAATTTTTTGCTTTATATTTTTTATGTTTGCTTATAAAATTTGAAGCGTTTCCTCAATTTCTCCAAAATTTCATATTCAGATCCTGACCTGATTGCCATGGAACTGGAAAAAACCAAAACCTGGAAAGTAAACCCTTTCAAACAAAAAAGATTTTTTCAAATCAGTCAAGGCGTCTTTAAGTAATCGGAGAACGTACATAAAAAAATCGGTATAGTGCTAGTCAGACGTACGTACCGAAGGATCCATAAAAAAACTTATATTGTAGTTTATCTATCTATCCAATACAACAAAACTTTGAATTAAAATGAAAACCAATAAAATTAATCACAAAATTAGATCCTTTCCGAAACTACAATACAAAACAAAATTACTCGTGTAGAACTAAATAGCATAAATAACTTTCGACAGTACCGTTCACCAAAAATCATTCTAAAAGACGTTAATTATTTAACTAAAAATTTCCAAATAAGTAAAGTCGTTTCCATTCAAAGTACATCGAAACAAATTCAATTTGAACTTGCCTAAATCCATTGATCAAATCTGGACACGACTACGGCTAAATTCATGGACAAAGCAAGAACTTAGTTCCACCTTTGTTTGAGAGTTGTACAGGAATCTCGACAACACCTCTTACAAATGCGGAACTTCCGCAAAATCCGTTCTATCATCGTACCACAAGACGGACGACGTTGCGCTACCGTTACATGGAGGTCGTCCCACCCATACATACTGTAGCGAAAATAAATAAAAATAGCACTTTTCGCCACTTACACGTTTAATTTTGTTATTTGCTAAAACACAAAAATAATTACACGATATGATTTTTTCGTTAATTTATAGATTATAATAAGACGATGGTAACAATTGAAAATAAAAAAAAAAACCTATTTGCCGAATAAGGATGCCAAAGATAGTGAGTTCTGCGCTAGTGCTAGCGAAAATATTGAATTTTGTGAGAAATAAAAGACATTAATCGAGATTAAAGGACCTAAGAGCAGTTACAAGGGCTAAACGGCCAGTACAGTATGATTGTAATTAAAATAGATCCCGTCAAACACTAAATTCTACCAGTAAGTTTATCTTGACAGCTTATATAAAAATATATATCCAATGAAAAATTCTTCCCGCATAAAAATAGGGTCTTTCCCGACAGTCCTTCCCGTTGTCGGCGGCTGATGATGAGCGGTTGTTGTGATTGCACGATTCGACTCCGACAGAGTAGGTCATAAAGTAGTAATATTGATAGTTGCAATAGTTCTGGCACGCAGCTTCATTCAAGCTTCTGTCAGTTCATGGACCGCTTGGCACAGACAAAGACGAGGACTTACCCCAATGGATATACTACTGCCCGTATGTTGAACCCAAAAAAAGGTGGGCCCTGCTGACTGGACTTTATATCTATGGACTAAACTATTGCCAGCAGAGGACCAAGTTAAAAAGGAAAAAAATTATAAAGACAGAATTATATTAGTAATAGAAAAATTAATTTAGCCTTAATAAGTGCCAGACAATATAAAAATCCTTTTTTTATCTCATCATAAAGATATCGCACACAGAAATAGATTCACTACACTACACTCATAAACACTCCACAGCGTATTATTTTCAGTAGAAATTCCACTTTTTGATGCGACTTATCGAAAACACAAACGATTTTTCACCGAGAGAAAAATTTGCTATATTTTCAGTCTGATACATTTTTCATTTGAAAACAAAAATGATTTTTTTTTAAACTAAAAACAAACATTATTAAAAAGAAAAAAACAAATCGAAAGAGTTTTGGATTACCCTGCATAATTACTCTTATGTGCGTGTAGTACCTACAATGCCTAATACATTCATTGTGCGTACAGCTAAGGAGTGGAATTTCCTGTTGGAGTCAGTGTTTTCTGATAGCTACAATCTAAGGGTATTTAAGTCAAGAGTGAATAGGTTACTTCTAGGCAAGCGCGTTCCATCTTCGGCCATATCATCGCTTACCATCAGGTGATATAATGGTCAAAGGCGAGCCTTTCTTTAATAACAAAAGTCGTACATCCGCGTCTGCATCGGCTTCTGCAATACATATTGTGGAAGCGGAAGAAATCTTCAGAGTTGAAATAGAGATCTTGGTATCGCCACAAAATCAAAAGGTCAAAAGTCAAAACGTTTATTGCAAACCATATTATTTTAGTGCCTATGACTTAGGAGCCTTTTTCAAGCATTGCAATTATTATCATGACGCTGCCCTTTACATCCTGTCCCTTATTAATATTATTACAATTGGATTGAAAAAAAATAGGTATATCAAAATAAATAATAATTTCTGCGGGGTAAATCTAATCAACATCATCATTATTTCAGCCGAAAGACGTCCTTCGTTGGATGTTTGTTGCCTCTCCAAGTGTGTACAGTTAGTTAACTAATTTATTTTACAAGTATATAAATAGTAAGTTTTGTAGGGTTCTGTCAACAAAAACGTAATCTTTATAGGATCTTTTGTTGTCCGTATGTCCGTCAAGACCCTTTTTTCAAGAATGCATGGAGGTATAATACTGAAATCAAACTTTTTAGTCATTTGAAGGTAAGGCCATTTGTGCTCCATTTATCGTGTATACACGGTGTCTCTAACATCGAAGCACAAACGAATAACTTCGGATCCAGTATTCTGAACCTCCCAGTGTTTTTTTTTTATTGGGTGGGAAAATCATCTTATGACAAATCCCAGTCTTGGGCGGAGCGAGAGATAGTGTCAGACTTTTACTGACTAAAAACCCACTCCTGTTCCTTCTTTGCCTTCATCCCGGAGCCCCGGGCTTCGCTTTCACACTACCCGTGGTCCCAGTAGGCTTCGGCCCTGCTGGGCCCCTACAATTTGCTGACATCTCCCTGAGGCGCGCGTGGAACAATACGCGCCGTCGACGACTTGGGCTCAGTCCGGACGGTTACCGGACGGTCGGACGGCGAGCCACCCATTACTCGCCGTCCGCAGGCCCGCGCCTACGGTGGCTGGAAATCGGGATCGGAATCCCGGCGGCGGTTGGGGCGTGAGGACCGTTGCCTCACGCAATCGGCCGCCTCCTTTGCTAGCATTACTGCTTCGCAGAAGGAGGCGACCGCCTGCCACTCCTCCTCACTCCGGACCATGGCCTGTACCAATGCCCGGCTCGAGAGATCACTGCCGCCGATCGCCCCCACGAGGACACGGCGGTGCTCTGCCCAGGCGGGGCACACCTCTACCGTATGCTCCACCGTGTCCTCCGGACGGTCCACACAATGACGCCACCCAGGCGTCCGCACGAATTCGGTACAGGAACTTCCCGAACTTACCATGTCCGGTGAGGACCTGCGGCATGCGGTAGGTAAGGACGCCATGTGGTCTTTCCAGCCACTCCTCAAAGAGGGGACTTACCGCCATAATTGTGGCGTGCCCAGCACTGGGTTGCGACAGTCGCTGTCGCCATGCCACCATGAGGTCCCGCCGAAGTTCTTCCCGCCATGCCGCGAATTGGCGCGGCAGCGGAGTTTCGCCCCGGCGTTGCATCTCCACGCGCAGATCGTGCATGCGTGCAAGGACTGTTGCTTCCAGATTCCATGGTGGCTGGCCAGCAAGGAGGCTCGCCGCCTCACAGGAAACCGTGCGATATCCCCGCACCATCCGGATGGCCATGACCCTCTGGCATGACGGCGCCTATACCGGCGCCCCATAAAGTGCCATGGATCTGACGATTCCTGCGTAGAGCCTCCGGCAGGAGGCGTCTGGACCCCCTAGGTTAGGCAGAAGCCGCTTAAGGGCAGCCCCAGTCCGATCCAGTTTGGGAGCCAGACGTCGGAAGTGCCAAATTCCATCGGCTGTCGAGGACGAGTTCCAGGTACTTCATCGTCGACCCGACTTCGACCCTACTGGGCCCCTACGATTTGCTGACATCTCCCTGAGGCGCGCGTGGAACAGTACGTGCCGTTGACGACTTGGGCTCGGTCCGGACAGTTACCGGATGGTCGGACGGCGAGCCATGCATTGCTCGCCGTCCGCAAGCCCGCGCCTACGGTGGCCGGAAATCGGGATCGGAATCCCGGCGGCGGTTGGGGCGTGATAACTGATAAATGATAAATGATAAATGATATTTATTTTGTAAGTAGGTTTAAAAAAACACTTTTACACGTCAATATTTTTTTTCGTCATTTTTAAACTAGATGAGGCCGGTGTTTCCTAGCTGACTACCCTGAGAAGAAACACCGAAACAAACTCAGGGGTCAAAGTCTCTTTTAAAGTCCATACAGTAAATATGTAATGGTCAAATCACATGAGAACCATGCAGATTTGTCTGAAATGGTCTTTTGAAGAAAGAACCATACAGATTTGAGTGGACCTGTCCAGTCAGTGCAAGCATTTGTCAGTATTCGTAAAGCTCAACTCAGGACTACTAAGGAGCTCAACGACTTGACGAACAATACCAAGGAAAGGACATTTGGGTAGGCCGCAGAAAATACTCAAATTGCCAGACATACATTAAAATTACTGAAAAGGAAAAAAAATAAAAAAAAAAACAATCCACATAGTCCTCACGTTCACAATAATAAAAGAAAAATATAGTTTACAAAATGTAATACTTTAGCAAAGTAAACATTTTTGTCAAAAATTAATAGAAAAAAAAAAAGTCCAATTGCAAAATAAAAATAATCTACAATATCGAATTGTAATAAATAATAAAAAACACAATTAAAAATAAAAACAAAAGAAAAAAAAAAAAAAAAAAAAAAAAAAAAAAAAAAAAAGAAAAAAAAAAAAAAAAAGAAAAAAAAAAAAAAAAAACCGTTGCCTCACGCGATCGGCCGTGGTGGAATTTTTCGTCAGCTATTTACTACTTTTTTTTTAAATCTCTACTGTTTTAAATTTAAACTGTCTAAAATCGTTATTCTAACCAACCCCGATGACATGTTTAATTTCAAAAGTAATTCAATCATTTTTTTCACTAAAAATGTTAAAATAACGATTTTAGACAGTTCAAATTAAAAAAGATAAAGATTTTTTTTTAAATTTCTATGCGTCGATGTCAGAGACACCCTGTATTTTGAAACTCGGAAGTAAATCAAAACCAGGGTACTTTCTGTTGACCTAGAATCTTGAAATCTGGGAAAGAGTAAGGTCTTATAGCATAGGTAAAAGAAAAAATCTGAAAATCCCTAAATTACTATTTGGGATTTGGAAATCGAACTTTTTCCGTGGGTTATACGAAACTCTCGGTGCGCAAGTCCAACTTGCATTTGTCCAGTTTGTTTGTTTTTCTTTAGTTTTCTATCTCCACCTTCGGATCCACCTCCGTTAAGACAGACAGAGTAACAGAGACTCTATAACATCCTTACACAGTCCATAAATAATACATTAGTATTCTGCGCGTTTCCCATTTAGAAATAGTTCCAGTAATTTAGCCTCGGAATTCAACCTGAAAAAGTAATTCAAGGTACCTTTGACTCGGCGAAATTAGATAATACACAGTACTTTGCTGGCACAAAAAAAGGCAGTCGGCCCCAAAAATTTAGCAAAATTTGTGGATGTTAAAAACTGGCATAAACTAGTTTACCGTCGGTCGGTTGGTAACAAAGTTCTATAATGGAGTTTTCTGCGGGGTAATTTATTTGAACTGAATCATTTTTTGGTACAGTCAATAGAAGAAATATTTTATTTTGTATATTTTCATCGAATGTGGTTTTTAGAGTCCGTCATCACTATATTTTATTAAGGTAGTGTTTAACTGTTCTTCAGTCATTTAGCCCAATTGTCTACTACAAAACATGCTCTTTTTCCACCAAAAATACTAATTATGCACTAAAATATGTTCTTCCGTGTGATTAAAAAAAAATAACCCCGAAGGGATGGTTCCTTCCATCTCCTTCTACTAACCTATCCGAGTTAAGGTGCCCTAAATCCTTTAATAAATATTATTGTAAAAAGTCTGTCTACGATTAGTAATTTTAGTGAAGAATAAGATTTTTAATGCACAGTTAACAATACCACGTTGTAAATTTATTTATTTATTATATTCTTTATTGTACACCACACAAACAAAAAATACAGGACAAACATCTTATCGCACAGGGCAATTTCTTACAAACAACCTTTGGATGGACTGAAAGAAAGGTGATAGATTTGTTGCTGTCAGTGTGCAACATCAGAAATAATACTAACAAAACATAATAATACAAATACATACATACAATACAACAAAAAACATACTAATAAATATCAAATATAGAATTGAGCCAGGAAAAAATTAAAAAATTCGGTTAAATCCAATCATCATGATCATCATCATCATTTCAGCCGACAGACGTCCACTGCTGGACATAGGCCTCCCCCAAATGTTGCCACAACGAACGGTCCTGTGCAGCTCGCATCCATCGGATTCCCGCAACCTTCACCAGGTCATCGGTCCACCTTGTAGGGGGCCTTCCAACACTGCGTCTTCCAGTACGCGGTCGCCACTCCAGAACCTTTCGGCCCCAACGGCCATCTGTTCTGCGAGCAATGTGCCCTGCCCATTGCCACTTAAGTTTGGCGATTCTTCGTGCTATGTCGGCAACCTTGGTTCTCCTGCGGATATCTTCATTTCTGATTCGATCACGCAAGGAAACTCCGACATTGCCCTTTCCATTGCCCTTTGGGTGACTTTGAGCCTTCTGATGAGGCCCATTGTGAGCGACCACGTTTCGGAACCATATGTCATCACTGGCAACACGCACTGGTCATAGACTTTCGTCTTGAGACACTGTAAATCCAATCGTATTTCGGAAATTTCATACTTTTATCCCTAATACTACATTCATTGACTGTTAGGCGGTACGAAGTTCGCCGGGTCAGCTAGCTAATATAGAATTCCAAAGCATTTATTCAAGGTTCAATTTGATTTGATTATTGGCAATATTTCAAGAAATGAAAGTACTCAGAAATATTTACATATTTTACTGTGGAACTAACTAAGAAATATGAAAAAAAAATGCTGTTCCGTCATTATTATAGATGTTTAGTATCCGCTACGGGGTAACCACTTGGGCCGCAGGAATATTCAGAAGAGTTAGCGCGGCCATGAAATGCCAAGGGCAACTAAAAGAACACGGGGGGTTTCAATCAGTGAAAGTCTTACACTCCCTCTCGCTCCACCCAAAAACGGGAGGCGTTATTTGATAATTTCCTACCTCGAAAATGGTGGCTACGACTGCTGGATACCGGCCGCCATGTACAGCAATGCACCGCCTGTATATGGTGGACATCCCACCCATACGTAAAACCATACTCATTGCATTTGCATTTCTTTATTTATTTATTTATTACTTTATTGCACACCTTAACTTACTACAGGATAGACATTTATAAAAAATAAGTGTACAATACGCGGTCATATTGCACAGGGCAATTACTTAATATAGTTCTAGTAGTTACAGTAGAGTGAGTGTAGTTATAGTTCTTAGTATAGTTCTTAGTTAGTTGTAGTTTAGTTGTTGTTTAATTGGGCTTTTATTTAATATAGTTCTAAATTCAGTATAATAAAAAATCAAATGTATTAAAAAGCTGCCAATCACTAAACAGTAACGAGATTTTTAATAATAATATACTCGTAATATTCACACTCAATATTAATAATATTCACACAACTATCACACAACACCGTCTAGTCCCGAGCTAAGCAGAGCTTGTGTTATGAGTACTAGACAAGTGATAAGCTTACTTAAATATTTCTAAATACATACATATTATAGACTAGCGACCCGCCCCGGCTTCGCACGGGTGCAATGCTGATCACTTCATAGTATAAAACAAAGTCACTCCCCACTGTCTGTTCCTATGTACGCTTAGATCTTTAAAACTACGCAACGGATTTTGATGCGGTTTTGTCCAGCATTGCACCCGGGCGGGTCGCTAGTACTAAATATACCACAGATTGTCTTTATACACAACGTTCACAGATTTTTTGTCATTATACAATACAAACATGTTTTCTTTTGAGGTTACTCTTGAAAGAGCGACATATAATTGGCCATGTGAAAAACATTCAAAGCTCAAATCTAAGCCTGCAACGTTGAAAGTTTGACCCTGCGATTTATTGATGGTCATTACAAAAGATATATTTTTAGCGCAAAATGTGGGCGTTTATACTGGAACGGTAAATTCGATGGTATTAGAATTCAATTTCAATTAACCCAAACACTGCTAGGTTACATTGTTTTATTATGAAGTTCCTGTGTCTACGTTCCACCTTCCTCCCTCATCAGATTAGTCTGATAGTACCTTATAGCCAAACTGCATTTCATGACAATTCTAATAAGCCCAAACACGGCTAGGATACATTGATTAATTCCAGAGTTCCAGCGCCTATCTTCCGTCCATCATCATCATCAGGTCACTTTGATTTTCAACTTAACTATCTAGAACCATTTATTTATTTGTATTGTCATAGTCGCTTAACTGTCTTCATTGTGATATCTATGTGAGTATGAACTTCCGTTGGCCATTCCTGGTCTTCTTCTTCAGTTCCACTTCATCAAATGATACTTTTTGACTGTAAATCTTTATGTTATCGATGAAAATACCAAAATCACTATATGGTTGCCTATAATATTTGAGGAGTTCTCTCAATTCCTCATGGATCCTATCATCAGAACTGGATTTTGAAAAAAATGAGACCCATCTGGAAGCATATCCTTTAAGAGAAAAAAAATAATTTGTAAATCGGTCCATAAACGACGGAGTTCTGAGGTAACACACATAAAAAAAACATACAACCGAATTGATAACCTCCTTCTTTTTTTAAGTCGGTTAAAAACACTATTTAAACGATCAAAATAACTTTAATTTCGGAAGTCTGTGTTTCTGGTATTGTTTGCTTATTATTTAACACCGACTTCCGAAATTAAAGTTATTTTGATCGTTTTAGTGTTTTGTTTTTTTTTTTTTGTAGTGAAATCGGTTTCTTTTTTGTATTTTTTTTTTTATTTCACACTTTTTAGTTTTGATGCACTGCAGCTAGATTACCTATTTCTTATGACAATCCGAATTAACCCAAACACTGCTAGGATACTTTATTTTATTATGAAGTCCCCATCCACCTCCCAGCTCCATTATCAGGTTAGTTCGATAGTACCATAAAGCCAAAGTGCATATCATGACAATTCTAATAAGCCCAAACACGGCTAGGTTACAATGATTAATTACGGAGTTCCAGTGCCTACCTTCCGGCTCCATCATCATCATCATCAGATCACTTCGATGATACCATTTTCAACATAACTATTCAGAACCATTTATTTATTTATATTGTCATAGTTATTTAACTATCTTCATTGTGATACCTATGTGTTCCGTTGGCCATTTCTGGTCTTCTTCATCAGTTCCACTTCATCAAATGGCAAACAGTCAAAAAGTAATGTTGACTGTAAATGCTTTAGTTCTCGATGAAAATACCAAAATCACTATATAGTGCCTAGAATATTTGAGGAGTTCCCTCGATTCCTCATGGATTCTATTATCAGTACTGGATTTAAAAAAAATGGGACCAATCTGGAAGTAACCGAGTAGTATATTTGCGTCGGAGCATCAATCTTTGAAAGAATCAAGTTATTTACCGCAACCGCCATGTCCCTGCATTTTAAATCTGTAATATCTTCAAAAATATTCGCTTAAATGAGACGCTGTAAAGGACCATATTGATCTATATTAAATGCACAATGTATTTAAGGTACTTAATTGTATAAAAATTAATGCTGTATTGTTTAAAATCGTTTCGTAAATAAGCTATTATTTCTCGTAAATAGTAAAGGATAAAAAATTGTTATTGTGGGTTATACCGAAAAGATGGACATATACCATCGCGGACTTTTTTGTAGATCTGTTAAAGGTGTACAATACTGTAGTACATTATTTTGTTCTATTTCTTAGGGTTCAGCCAGCGTTTGCAATGTAAGCGCAAAAAAATGTGTTTATTTACGACATCACATTAGAAACCTCTAAACTAATCAGTGTTTCTCTACTATATTGTGCGTGTATTATACATATAAACCTTCCTCTTGAATTGCTCTATCTATTAAAAGAAACCGCATCAAAACCCGTTGCGTGGTTTTAAAGATTTAAGCATACATAGGGACAGACAGACACGAAAAGCGACTTTGTTTTATACTATGTAGTGATTAATTACACCCAGATACAGAACAAATGATTATGCTCATCACAAAAACATTTTTCCTGGGTGGGAATCGAACCCACTACCTCCAGCATAGAGTCAGGGCCATTAACCTCTAGACCAACAGGCCAGTCAAAATGAGGCCCTAAATGTATGGTCAATGTCACAATTTGCCAGCTCAAGTAAAAAAAAATTATGTGGCATCTGGTTGTCCTAAAAAAAGAATATTCGGAAGGGCTGTGTGAACGATGACAGAGGTTACAAACCTTTGACATCACCGAACATTTTGACGTTATTAAAAAATTCAGAGGGTTTCAACATGACACTGTAAAAATGATACGATTTTAAATTAAATGCTGAAAGGCCTCATGTAAATTTAAAATTAGGGATGGCCGGCTCTTTTGTGCCCCTAAATGTATGAAATAGATTGTGACACAAAGGGTTTCCATCATGCTACCCAATGGTAAACTGTGATCTTTTTCATTTGTTTCTTACGCAGTATTTGTTTTGTGTATATGCGTTTTCTGAAGGCTAATTGTCGTATTTAACCCTGCAGAACAATTTGGCAATCTGAAAAAACTGCCACATATATTATATATCTATCTAATATTTCATTAGTGGAAGACGAAACTGCGCTCTAGGTCCTCGGTAACTCTTCTAAAAATTCTCACGGCCCTAGCGGACATTAGCGTAATGTAGGGGCATTACGCACATGGCAACAGCTCAGCACGTGGAACATTGAACATTGTTGAAACTTCTACGGTCCGGACTAAGCGACTGGAACAATTTGCCTGCTGCGGTCTTCCCGTCCAACTATAATTTAGGTGTCTTCAAGGCTAGAGTGAATAGGCTCTTAATAAACTAGTTCGCCTCACCATCGATGATTGCATCACTGCTTACCATCAGGTGGGATCGCAGTAAAGCACTGGTTTATGACAATAAAAAAAAACTTTACAAGCTGTCGTCGACTTGGGCTCGATCCTTATCGGACAACTGGACGGCGAACTACCCGCTGCTCGTTATCCGCAAACACGCGCGCATGTATTTTTTTATTTAAATTTTTGGTACGTCAGCATCAGGTTCTATGTTTATTAAAATTTGATTCGCGACTCTAACCTGCATTTATTTACGGAATAATAATAATTAAAATCAATCAATCCGTAGGGCAGTTTTGTGGCGAACCCACGGACCTGATCTCCTGGGAGAATTTTTGTTCTTCATCTCCGGCTTGCCTTTATTGGCCGGCCGTAGTGAACACTGACGTGGAACAGAGCTCCCACCTCTCTCTTGCTTTTATTAGCTGGCTTGAGTGGAGATTCGCAAGAGCAAACGTGCTCGGGAGATGGATGTATAATCCAGTAAGGTGCTGGTATCTTGACCGTACTTTCGGGATTGTTCCGATAGCCGTGGTATACCTCCCCACTCCTTAAGTACCTCTGGATATGTTGCCCTCTTGTTGCTACGTCACTTTGTGCTCGCGACCGTTTTTGGGGGTATTGAGTGTGCAAGTCACCCCCTGCCATTTATCGATGGATATTAATAACGTTGTTCAGGCAGGGGCCACAGTCTTAACATAGTTCCAGTTTACCTGTCCACTTAAGACTAAAAACCCTAGCCCTATTATCATTGTTTTCCATTGTTGCAATAATTTTTCACCAACCGGGGGTTGTCCTTGAGCACTAGCATAGTGCATACAAGGATAATCATCGGTTGGTATTACGTTCACAAATTATCTGAAGGGCCTCTGCGAGTTGGCTTCGGCCCCTCGTACGCCTTTCAAAGGTCCAGGACCTTAATAATAATAATAAATCATTTATTTCAAGTTTGGACTCATATATGGGTTAGTAACAATATTTATTTAACTATGTTAGTAGCTATAAAATTCAAATTACACAAAAATAAATTAAATTAAAATAATCAGGTAATCTACAATCTTTATTTTGTATTCTTCCCATAAAACAAATTTCATAATTATTAAATTCAAATTACAATGATCACTAAATTAAATGCCAGAGATTAGATATTTAAAATATGTCACTAAATAAAATGTCATTGATTAAAAACCTTAGGGTCTTGAGATATATAAATGCGTTAAAATCCTTAATACTAAATGTCTCAATATGTCTACTAATTGAATTGCTATTTCATGTAAAATTCATTCAATACTTTTGGCTGAACTGAAAGAGTTTGCTTTGATGATTATAATTCAGTAAATCCAAAAAAAAAAAATAGATAATATGGATAATGAACATCTAATAGAACCTGACAATGACCTGAAAAATGAAAAATAACTCATATTATGGTTAATTATGTTCAATAATAATATTCCATGTTAATTCATTATTTTGTTTAAAAAAAGCATACAAAGATGCGCTAAGAATTTGCCACGAGTGAATTTTACAAGACTGCAGCTGTAAGACAATTATTTTGTATCTCGCAGGCTACCGTGGCCCTTTCACATTAGACTGTTATTATTATGAGTCTGTTGTGTCCCACTACAGTACAAATACCTGTCTTCCATTCTTTCCTCTCTTTCCTCAACTACTTCTGGCCAATCCTTTAGGTAAGAGTCCAACTCATCACGCCATCTCCTTCTGAGCCCACCGCGTCATAGGCTCCCGCAGTTCGGGATCCAATCAGTGGTTGCCTTTGCCCAATTTCGTTGTGACATGCGGCAGATGTGGCCTGCCTACTGCTCAGTTTCATTTTAGTTTGGCAGCTAGTAACTTCTATTGCTACACCGTTGCACAGTCTTTCCACGTATTCGCTGTCACATAAGTATCATACAGTAGGATATAGTCTACACTCGAGGCCAAACTCGCAACAGAATAGTAATTGCCAAAAACGCCACAAAAATAACCTCAAAAAGGAAAACAGTAAGCGTAGAAAGTATTTTTCAGAGTCGGAATTGGATTTTCCAGCAGCCCCAAGTAATTTGTTTTCCATAATATAAACTATGAATGAAGAATGAAATGAGTTGTTAAACTGGGGACGAAAAAGTTAATGTGATATTTTTGGTGTTTTAGTTAAGGGAAAATTATATTTATTTATTATTTATTTATTTAAACTTCATGTACAGTAGTGGTACATAGGCGGACTTAATGCAACAAGGCATTCTCTACCAGTCAACCTCTGGGTTAAAAAGACAATACTGTGGTAGGTTTGCACAATAATCAAATAACAGATACTTCAAACAGAAAAAAAATAAAATAAAAAAATTATAATAATAAAATACATATATATGTTAAAATTATAAACTAATAAATACTATGAAAAATATCAAATCGTTAAGAGAACTTAATAATAATTCTGACGAAGACCAAACTAAAGTTGAGAGGACTTCAAGTAGTAGTTCCGAATTTTACGCTTGAAGGAAAATTTACTTTCAGCTTTTTTGATATTCGTTAATATATTTTCTTAGGAATCCATCTTATAATATATTAGTTCATGGTTAAAGCAATAACAGCTTGGTCTCCAAAGTTAAGACCCTAACTCCCGAGCAGTGCTATAAAACAGTGACTTTCTGAAGCCTACCCCTCGAAAACGGCTAGGTCAATAGGTTTGAAAAAAATATATGTTTATTATAAATTTATAAACAACATTATCAACATATGATTTTTACGTAAGACTACTAATACCTTTGTCAAAAAATAAAATAAATAAACAACGTTATATTTTTTCGCTTGTTTTCCCTACTCTTTTTAAATGGCTTTGATCTTTAGAAATATGTTTACACAAGAAAATTGCTGGTTAAGTGTCCTTCAGAATATACATAGCATAAGCAAATCAATCAATATTTCGCAAAGAAAATGAATTCAAAGGTCAGCGGGGCTCTATCCGGGTGAAGCCAGCCGGAATTAAACGAGTATGTATGTGTTACCGGCCAAACTAGATTTTAGGACAAACTAGTTTCGCCTAGGCCAAGCCAGTTCTCTCTACACGCATTTCTGTTTTGTTATAAAAAAAAATAACCACGAAGGCTAAGGCGGGAGCTTCGCTCCGCACCCGCCTTAGCCTTCTAACCTAACCTGTCCGTGTCAGGGTGCCCTAAAATTCCGATCTCGCGTCGCTCGCTATTGGACTAAAACTGGCTTGGCCTAGGCGAAACTAGTTTATCCTAAAATCTAGTTTGGCCGGTAACATATGCATTTAATTCCGGTCAGATGTTCAAAGGACTATACGCCTTGAGCAATTGCAGAGGTTGATCTGCGGATGGGTGACCATCTAAACGTACCAAGAATCTTCCAAGCTTAGGATAGTACCTTAAGAGCACCCAACTTCCTATACAACGGCTGTTAAGCGATTAAGACGTTATTACACATCTTTCTCTAGGTATTTCAGAAACGCAGGTAAGTAGCAGTCTTCTGGTTCATATTGAAAACAAAATATTTTGTGTTAAAATAATCCAGTAAAAGGCCTTTGAAAATCTTATTATCTTTCTCCCTGTGGTACTGAGAGCAGTGGTGGCCGAGTGGTAACAGCCCCGACTTACGAGTTGTATGCCACGGGTTCAAACCCAGCCAGACGCATTACTTTGTGTAATTTTTTTCATCACCACTGCTCTCAAAACGGTGAAGGAAAAAATCTCGAGGAAACCGGCATGTCCTAGAATCAAAAATTCGAAGACATGTGACATTCACCAATCCGCAATGGGCCCGCGTGGAGAATTACGGCCCATTCCTTCTTCTAGAGAGAGGAGGCCTGAGTCCCAGCAGTGGGAATATTAAAAAGGGCTGATTATGCTTATGCTTACGGTTGTCCCTTCATAATAAACTCATAAATTAAAAAAGTAAAGAAAATAATTATGTTTATAGAAGTCTTGCACATTTAATTGAAATTATGAATAACGATTTTTTTTTCCAAAACTCTTTAAGGATTTTTTTTGGTTTTTGTGAGTGTAAGTTTTGTGAAATTTTCGAGTTAGTGATGGAAGTTACCGAATGCCAACAGAGCTTTCAGGCGATATCTCTATTTTTCCACGATGCTTTCATCGCAAACATAGCGTGGGATGAAACAACAAGCTTTTAAACCATACTCACGTTGACGAAAGATAGATCGGGAACACGCGCTCTTAAGCCGTTGGTTTAGGTTGTCAGTTGTCACCAATGTCCATTATAGGCTTTAAAACCATCTAACCGATGTACAGTCAGGGATCAAAAGTGCAATTGCACTCTAACAATGCTAAAGTGTCTAAGTGTCTAAAATTAAAGTATAATATCTATACATATAATAAAACAGTAAAGTGGTGGAGCGTTGGTATTAATTGGCGCAATAACTACTGAACCAATCCTGTTCAAATTTTACATACATAATCCTTATAGGCCGGGTCAACTGTTAGGCTACATATTATCACGCTTTTTGCTATGGGGGGTGAGCAATATTCCAAAATGTCGATATTGAACGAGAATCGCTCTAAGTTCGATCCTCAGACACAGTTAATATTTTTGTGATTGGTTTGGTGTTTTTTTGTACATAATATAGAATTATATTTCCAGAACAATAATAAAATGGCTTTTTATGTATTTTTAAATTGCCATCGACATTTTTATTCGATATTTTTCCAAATATTTCAGTAAAAACCCATCAAAACTCATATTAAAATAGAACCGGAGATAAAAAATACGCTTTTTTTTAAATTTGGGTAGGAATTTAAGGTCGAAAATGAAAATCATCACGCTATTTTGTATAAGGAGTCAAGCAGACAAGTAATGAGGTGTATTTAAGAACGGCTATTTAGAACTAAACTCTGCGAGAACCGTGGCGCAGTGGTATAGTGACGGATCCGCGTTTGCTATGTTGCGAGTTCAAATCTCGCATATTTTTTTGGGATTGTTTTCTTTTATTTTTTATTTATTTATTGTTTACTTATTTTTGTTTTCTTACTACTTTTTACTTCGAATGAAATGTAATCTAAAGAAATGAAATTGTACAAAAGTCGTATTATTTTTGAAAAACAAATTATTAGCGAAGGACACTGAAACACAATCACAAAATTAGTTTTTGCATATACGTATCTAACAAAACGTTGATATATTTATACGTATTATTTGTATCTCTAGAAAGTAATCAATTCGTATTAATATCGAAGCGAGTTAAAAACTTCATTAATTTCTTTTACAGTACTACATCTTATTATTTTTAAATTTAACTTCAGAACTTCTATCATCACTTTAAAGACACCGCATTGGGAAGGGTTTACACCGTTCATCCCAATAATGGATATTGTTATTATTTGCGATGATTGCTTCACACTGTACGGGCCCCAATGTCATCACGATCAACACTGGGACGACACTGACAGTGACGGAGGCCAGCATCACCGATAGCCCCAGACGACTGCGACATTTGTTTGCCATTATTTTAGTATTTTGTGGAGTCACAAACCCAGGTCGGTTGTGGGTCTCATGGTGGAATGGCGACAGCGACTGTCGCAACCCAGTGCTGGGCACGCCACAATTATGGCGGTAAGTCCCCTCTTTGAGGAGTGGCTGGAAAGACAACATGGCGTCCTTACCTTCCACATGACGCAGGTCCTCACTGGACATGGTAAGTTTGGGAGCTTCCTGCACCGGATTCGTGCGGAAGAAACGCCTGGGTTCCACCATTGTGTGGACCGCCCGGAGGACACGTTGGAGCATATGGTAAGGTGTGCCCCGCCTGGGCAGAGCACTGCCGTGTCCCCGTGGGGGCGATCGGTGGCTGTGATCTCTCGCGCCGGGCCTTGGTACAAGGTATGGTCTGGAGCGAGGAGGAGTGGCAGGCGGTCGCCTCCTTCTGCGAAGCAGTAATGCTAGCAAAGGAGGCGGCCGCACGTGCGAGAGAACGGCCTTCACGCCCCGCCGCCGTCCCGATCCCGACTTTCAGCCACCGTAGGCGCTGGCTTGCGGACGGCGAGCAATGGGTAGCTCGCCGTCCGACCGTCCGGACCGAGCCCAAGTTGTCGACGGCGCGTAGTTTTCCACGCGCGCCTCAAGGAGATGTCAGCAAAACCGTAGGGGCCCAGCAGGGTCGAAGCCTACTGGGGCCATGTGATGCGAAAGAGAACCCCGGGGCCCTGGAACGAAGGCAAAGAAGGAACAGGAATGGGTTTTTAGTCAGTAAAAGTCTGAAGCTCCACCCAAGAGCGGGGGATGTCATTGGATGATTATCCCACTGAAAAAAAAGGTCGGTTGTGGGTAAATCATCGTCATCATCTGTCCGAAGACTTTTTACGTGCTTTAAGGTGTACTACTGAGGGTGACATTGAACGCGTTTCGAATAGTTGTCTAGGTTCAATTCAAGACGTGGTCATTTCCATCGGTGGCAATCCACTTTACTGGTCGAATATGGATTACCGGCCCCGCAATCATTGGCATATCAAGATCGAGGAAATCGGGGTGATATCGTCAATGATCACGACTCTAAGTTCACCTCAGAACAAAATGTCCCTGCATTTTTAACATCGTCATACAAAGCGTTAGGCTCAGCCAGGGTAAAATATTTTTCATTAATGCTCAAGGTGGAACAGGAAAAACATTCATTGCCACTGGCATCCTTGCAGAAATAAGGTGACAAGGCAAAATAGTGATTGCAACTGCCTCTTCTGGAATTGCTGTGACACTGCTTCCAGGGGGCAAAACAGCGCTGTGGCTCTGTCCAGCACATGAGCCCCAGCATTTTGCTGAGCGCTGGCCGTTTTGCATGAATGTGTCGCATAATTTAACTTTTTTGTATAATTTGTTATATATGTATGTTATTATTATTATTTTTTAAGTTATGTGTCATGTTTGTGCAAATAAACTGTTTTACTTTCCTTTTCTTTCTTCTTCTAATGTTTAACATTCCCATCGATTTAGAGAGCAACGAAATGCCAGTGTGTGGGCTATCACGCAACTGTGACAAAGGTTGGGTACTCAAGGATTGCTCTTTAATCGTATGGGATGAATGTACTATGGCGATTAGAAAAGTAGTGAAGGATGTAAACAGAACCCTGCAGGACATACGCAGGAATCGAGATGTGATGGGAGGTGTCACTGTTTTGTTTAGCTGCGATTTTCGGCAAACTTTGCCTGTGGTGTCGCGAGAAATTAGGGTTGACGAGGTGAATGCTTCGTTGAATCGATCGAATCTATGGTCACGAGTTTATAGACTGCGCTTGACCATTAACATGCAAGCTCAGTTGGGCGGATATACTCAAGAATTCTTGGATTTTCTTTTAAAAGTTTGATGAAAGCAACTTACCAGAAGAGGGCTCTGAAGTGCGCCTACCAGAGACTCTAAGCAAAGTAGTTCCCACTATTGAAGAACTAATTTGTCTGGTGTAAGGGGACGTCGGTCGAATACTGCTACAAGAGAATTCTTGGGTGTGTGAACGGGCCATTTTAACACCCAAAAATGATCAAGCTGCAGCAATTAACGAAAGCGTTCTCTCGCAAATTGATGCGAACGAAATGGTATTTCTATACCTCTATAAATACTGTTGTAGAGCAAGATGACGCTATATATTCTTTCGTAGAGTTTCTGTATTGGAACGGCAAGTGGACTACCGGCGCACACTATCCAGCTGAAGGTCGGTGTCCCGATCATGCTGCTACGGAATTTAACTCCACCTAAGCTATGTAACTGGACCTAGCTCAAAGTCGTCTCTCAAATATTATTGAGGTGGAAATTCTAAAGGGTTGTGGCGTCGAGGAAACAGTGTTTATACCCCGAATACCACTAATCTCTCACAATTACCCCTTCTAATTCAAGCGTGTGCAGTTCCCTGTAAGCGTATGCTTCGCAATAATAATAATCTAAAGGCTGCAGGTGTTGATCTCAGGACAGCTGCTTCTCACACGGATAGCTGTATATCGTTCGCTCCCGCGTCACCAGTCCTGAATCTCTTTACATTTTGGCTCCTGAAAGTAGGACTCGAAATGTGGTTTACAGAGAAGTTTTATAAGAAAAGTAAAGTTTTGGTTTATGATTTATCTGCAAAAACAAATTGTGTTAGAAATATAATGGTTATTTGCGGACGAAGTCGCGGGCAACAGCTAGTTCTATATTTAAAGTGTCAAAAATTTTTTTGTTGTAGAAGTTCAATGGTCCACAACTAGTTTAAAAATCAATACTATAGATTCTAAGCTACAAATCAAATCAGGCATGAACCATAGTCCCTCTTCTACAAAGAAATTTTAGACCCTTTAGCATTGATGGAGTGCAACTGCACTTTTGACCCCTGACTGTACCTCAAAAATACCAATAACGCGCAGATACTTTTAGATTATTAAAACATTTTTTTTCCAACAAATAAACGTTATTATCATCATTATCATTTCAGCCGAAAGACGTCCACTTTTAGACATATACTTCCCCAAGTGTCACCACAAGTAACGGTCCTGTGAGTCTCGCATCCATCGGATTCCCGCAACCCTTATAAGGTCATCGGTCCACCTTGTAGGAGGCCTTCCAACACTGCGTCTTTCGGTACGCGGTCGCCACTCCAGAACCTTTCGGCTCCAATGGCCATCTGTTCTACGAGCAATGTGCCCTGCCCATTGCCACTTAATTTTGGTGGTTCTTCTTCCACCGTCGAATCGGACTCGGCTGGGCGGCGTTCGGGAAGCTGCGCGATATCTTCTCGTCCAACACACCACAGTGTCTCAAAACGAAAGTATATGACATATGGCTCTGAAACGTGGTCACTCACAATGGGCCTCATCAGAAGGCTTAAAGTCACCCACGGGAGAACCAAGGTTGCCGACATGGCACGAACAAATAAACAGAACAAATATTTCTTTTGTACGCGTTCTTTTTTAAGGCTTCGTACCTCAAATGGACAAAACGGAACTCTTATAGGATCGCTTTGTTGTCCGTTCGTCTGTCTGTCTGTCTGTCTGTCAAGACTCTTTATCTCGGGAATGTATGGAGGTATCGAGTTGAAATTAAAACCATATACTCAGGTCTGCGGTCCCTTGAAGCTGTGAAAAAATCAAACTTCTGAGTTAGCAAAAAAAACCAGATATGGCCATTTATGTTCCAAAAAACGTGTATTTCGACATTCTCAAGAGAAACAAAATTCATAGGGTACTTCCCGTTGACTTAGAATCTTGAAATTTTGCATGAAGCAAGGTCTCATAGCACAAGTATAGGAAAAATTCTGAAAACTGTAAATTTGTAGTTATGCCACAAATTTTTATTTTTGAGGGTTGTGCGCGAGTCCGACTCGCACTTGTCCAGTTTTAAGTACCACACGCCGAGTATCCGCTAGTCTTAAATACCTATCCAATAAACGCTTGCAACATTTTCCACTAAAACTCATTTACAGACCTATACTTACAAATAGTTATAGTAGCTGAAGCTACTCCACTTCGTTATTGATGTTCTTAAGTAATTAAGTCTCGCCCTCCCAGGAGAAACACTAGACTGTCCTGAGTTGGGCCTAATAAAATTAATTATGTGATATATTATATGAGTCTAACGTAACTTAGGCCTTTTGTAACTCAAACGGACTTTTACTATGCAATAAAGTAACGAAATAATTGTTCTTTTGTTTCTGTTGTGATCTCAAGGAAAACAGACGATATATTATATCTATTGTATTGTATGTCGGACTAGTGTCTGCAATTTCACGTCAAAAGCACGTATTTTTTATATAATTCAATGTATTTATTTCAGGTAACTAAGCCCATAGAAGTTTCACAAATTTTACACCTAATATAATTATCATAAGACAAAATTATCACATGACCATAACAAGATAAACAATTCCCTTTCAACTTTTCTCTTCTGCCTGAATCCGATGCAGGAACGTTTCTAACTTACCGAGGTGAGGACGCCGTGACACTTTCCCCAAAGAGGGGACATACCGCGATGATTATGGCGTACTCTGCATTGATTGACGCTAAAATGAAATAGTAACTTTTTCAACGTATAGAAGTCCAAAAATTACTTTGCATCTTACGCCCTTGACTTCAAAAGAACAATTAATTAATTAATGAATACCTTTAATTTCACTAAGAAACCAATTTCTGAGAACTTACTTCCCGATCCGGTGCGAAATCATAAATACAATTAGGGGAGAATCTAATTAAGTCCACCTGGATACCTTAGTAATTAGGCGATCACTTTACATTATCTTATGATGCTCGTAGAAGCACGAAATTAGTTCAATTATTTCGAATACAAGGTTTCTTTTGAATTTACTTAGACGAGAATTTACATTCTAAGACAAATGTTTTGGTTATGGATCCTTTGTGTTTATTATATACTAAGATCCCAGAGCTGTCAGACATAACTTATTTTCACATGGATGAAACCTTAGGTTCTCAGTAGCGTCTCATGTGCTTTGAATACCTGTGTACTTGTGGAGCTCCTCCTTGGAGCCCCTGGGCAGGTACCAAACCATTTTTTATGGCTGATTTTTATATATGTTTTGTAGAATATTATTCTAAAGTAGTATCATAAGTGTCAGACACTTTCCATGTATTCAAAGCACATGAGATGCTACTAAGAACCTAAGGTTTCATCCATGTGAAAATAAGTTATGTCAGTCAGCTCTGGGTCTATTAAGTAGTTTTTTATCATTATAAAAACGCAACCCTTTTTCTGCCGTAGTTGGGTAAAAATTACTGAATAGTTGAGCCTCAGATACATTGGGGGACAAAATGTCCACTAACAAGATGCGCAACGCTCATACAACGTGACGCTGTCCCGCAACTTGCACCTTTGTATGGGAACCCCTTTTAATTTTTAAAAGGAGAGTCCTTAACAAATACCTCTAATAGTTTTCAATATTTCTGAAAATACGCCGCACTGAATTACACAAAAAAATACATGAAGAACCTAAATAGATGTACTAACAGTTTCACCGCGAGATATTTGCAAACCTATCCTTGATTTCGAGAAAAACAAATTGTTGTAGCGGCAATAGAAATATATATTAACAATTTCAACTCTCCCTTTTCTACCTCTTACAGTTTGTGAGATATAGCCCGCTGACAGACGGACGAAAAGACAAATAGACAGACGAACGGTAGTACCCTTGCGTACGGAACCCTAAAAAGTAACTACAGTATTTCAAGCTTTCTAATTTATTTTCTCTCTTCGACAGGTCCTTCATCACCGATACCATCAACTTCCTCCTCCATAAAGCCAGCAGACCAGAACGAGCTCACGGTGACGTTTCCCCCCCTCGACGATATCTACGGCCATACTCCTGAGAAACACTTTGGTACAGAGAACAATACAGTTGTGACATCACAGACAGGGTCCACAGCACTCCTGCCGTGTGTCATCAGGAATATTGGGGATGGAATTGTGAGTAGCCTGTTTTGATTATTTAAAATCAAAAAAACATCATCAAAAATCACATAAAAAAAAATCAAAAAACATCGTCATCACTCAAAAAAAAAAATCACATCATCAAAAAAAAAAAAACATCATCATCAAAAAAAAAATCATCATCAAAAAAACATCAAAAAAAATCAACCATCAAAAAATAAAAAAAAAAACAAAATCATCATCATTTAAAATTTAGATGATTATTGTGAATCGTTGCGATGTTATATTTATATGAAATTCTGATGAATTAGCATAACATATTTTAATTCTTTCATAACATATGGTAAATATAGGGTTAATTTGGACCAAATTGGCAAAAGAATATCCTTTGAATTGTTTTAAAAAAAATTACAGGTTAGTCTATCTTCATCTGTAACTGGACCTTCATCATGCAACTGGAATCATGCACAACATTATACACTCCAATTAGGTAGATAGATAGATTTAGATAGATATATTTATTTATTTGCGTAGAATGTAGGTAATTAATACAATTTGGTGTTACAATATTTTGGAATCCTTGGGAATTAAGTTTCTATCATAATTTAAGCAATTAAATCTTAGGTAGATTTTTCTTGAAGGAATTTGTTATCGGCGAACTACATTTGTAGCGCATCGATATTAGTATTTATGAAAGCACACACAAACACGCTAGTGAAGTAATCAAGAATGTTAATAAGAAGAATGACATGTATCAAGAATTGATCAAAATATGTATTTTTTTATTCTAAAATAAATTTGGATTATTTTAGGATAAAAATGACTGCAATGGATAGCTCGCTGTCCGACTGTTCGGTGTCCGTCCTGATCGAACCCAAGTCGACGACGCGTAGTGTTACACGCGTGCTTCAAAGAAACAAAATCGTAGGAGCCCAGCAAGGCCGATGCCCATGGATTGACTTCTAAAACGGTTACCTGTGGTCCTCGAACGCAAAGAGTAGGTAACTAAAAGAACATAGATGTGGTTTTAGTCAGTAACAGTCTGACATGCCCTCGCGCTCCACCCTAGGGTAGAAATAAAATAATATAAAAAATATTTTTCCTGCTTTAGAACAGGAGAAATATTGTTGCTCATCATATTGTGGATTGATTTTGTAATGTTCAGAGAGACATAGACTACAAGAAAATTTATTAATAAAAAACTGGGCAAGTGCTAGTCGGACTTGCGCACTGAGGGTTCCGTACAAACTTGAAAGGTAAAATGCGGTTTACGATTTATGACGTACTAAAAAAAAACTACTGACCAGATCTCGTTCAAACCAATTTTCGTTGGCAGTTTTTATAGTAATGTACATCATATATTTTTTTTAGTTTTATCATTCTCTTATTTTAGAAGTTAGAGGGGGGGGGACACACATTTTACCACTTTGGAAGTGTCTCTCGCGCAAACTATTCAGTTTAGAAAAAAATGATATTAGAAACCTCAGTATCATTTTTGAAGACCTATCCATAGATACCCCACACGCATAAGTTTGATGAAAAAAAAAATTTTGAGTTTCAGTTCTAAGTATGGGGACCCCCAAAATTTATTGCTTTTTTTCTATTTTTGTATGAAAATCTTAATGCGGTTCACAGAATACATCTACTTACAAAGTTTCAACAGTATAGCTCTTATAGTTTCGGAAAAAAGTGGCTGTGACATACGGACGGACAGACGGACAGACAGACAGACAGACAGACAGACAGACAGACAGACAGACAGACATGACGAATCTATAAGGGTTCCGTTTTTTGCCATTTGGCTACGGAACCCTAAAAACCAAACATAATTAATAATGATACCAAAATCCTATCAGCCATAAAAAAACCTACTTTCCAAAAAACACAGCCAATTTCAAAATTAATTAAACTAATTACGAAAATAAACGCTCAACTCTTAACTCTAATTTAGAATAGTCATTAATCACGCCCAAAATCCAATCCGAACTTCAAAACAGCGAAATTTTTATCACAGAAAAACTTAATCACATATTTTATCTGGACCACAGCGGGCTTATTACCGGCTAAACTAATGAGGCGGCTATATTTAACCACCCCCGGGCTTAGTTTAAACCTCATAAATTTTCCGTCTTTTACATTCCAAAATAGAGTAGAATTTAGTAAAACTGAGGGAATTTAAGTTCTTTTTTAAGGTTCCGTGCCTCGAAGGGAAAAAACGGAACCCATATAGGATCACTTTGTTGTCCGTCTGTCTGTCTGTCCGTCTGTCAAGACCCTTTATCTCGGGAACGCGTGAAGATATCGAGTTGAAATTAAAACTATATACTCAAGTCTGCGGTCTCTTGAAGCTGTGAAAAAATCAAATTTCTAAGTTAACAAAAAAAGAGATACAGCCGTTTATGTCTCAAAAACGTATATTTCGACACTCTCGAAGAAATCAAAAATCATAGGGTACTTCCCGTTGACCCAGAATCCTGAAATTTTGCGTAAAGCAAGGTCTTATAGCATAGGTGTAGGAATAACTCTGAAATCTGTAAATTTGTTGTTGCGTCACAACAAAAAAATATTTTTCGATACGAAAAAATCTTCGAAATTCGGGAATTGAACTGTTTAAATAGGTAAGTTTGTACGGAACCCTCATTGCGCGAGTCCAACTAGCACTTGCCCAGTTTTTTTGAAGTGGAAGAGTGGTTCAAGAGGGCGTGTCAGATTTTTCTTGACTAAAATCTACCTATGTCCTTTAGTTGCCCTTTATATTTAGGGCTGGGTAACTCTTTCGGAGGTTCCCTGTTAACAGAAGAGCCGATGCCCACTAGGGCTCTAGCGGGCATCGGCTCTCTTTGTAACGCGTGCTGTCAACTCAGGCTCGGTCCTCACCAGGCGCCTGGATGGCTAGTTATCCATTGCTCGTGGTCCAAAAACCCGCGACTATGGTGGCCGGGAATCGCTCTGCGACCCCCAGTACGCGTGGCGTCTCCTGTAACGGTGGTTGGGACGTGAGGATGTTCGTTCCCTCATGGTTGCGGTTATCTCCTTCGCTTCGTAGAAGGAGGTGACCGCTTTCCATTCTCTCTCGCTCCATACAATAGCCTAAACTGGACACGAAAGTAGTGGTATTTAGGTTGGTGGGTAATTTTGGTGTGAATAATTTTGTAGCGGATAGCGGAGCGGAGCGGAAAGTGAATAAACAGAAACATTTTGATGCTAGTGGTCAAACTGTAGCTCACCGTCCGACCGTCCAGTAACCGTCCGGACCGAGCCCAAGTCGTCGTAGGCGCGTACTGTTCCACACGCGCCTCAAGGAGATGTCAGCAACCGTTGGGGCCCAGCTGGGTCGATGCCTACTGGGGCCAAGGGTCTAATTCTGAAAGGAAGACTCGGCCCTGCTATGAAAGGCAATGAAGGAACCGGAGTGGGTTTTTAGTCTGTAAAAGTCTGACACTATCTCCCGCTCCGCCAAGAGCGGGGGATGTCATTGGATGATTTTCCCACCGAAAAAAAAAGTGGTCAAACTGTGTCATTGCAGTCTAAACAGAATATATACCCAAACCGAAGGCGAGGTAGTTTAGAATCCAAGAAATTGCATCCACATGTACTATAAGACGTTTTTCAATATACATACTCAAAAATAATAAGTAAAACTTCATACGGAATCGAGACTATTGTTATTTTAAAGAAAGAAAGAAAGAAAAACATTTTATTTGGCGGAACAAGGAGCAAATTTAGAACTAACAAATTATAAGTATATTATGTATAAGTGTTTTTACGTGTGTGTGTGTGTGTGTGTGTGTGTTATGTATGTGTGTGTGTGTGTGTGTGTTGTGTAAGTGTATTATGTTGTATTGTGTTGTGTGTTTATTATGTTGTGTTTTAGATACTCAATCATTTCCAAATAGAGATGCCGTAAATATAAACAGTAATTACCCGACTACGGAGGGTTATGATTTTGACAGGCTATGTATGTATGTGAGTTTGTTCATCTGTTCCCTCATGGCTCCTAATCTACTTATCGGAACTTGACGTATGAGGTATCGTTAGAACCATCTTAATTGTCCGCTGAACATAGGCTACGTGACGTGTCACAAAAATTGATATGGCGCCCTCTAGCGGACAAAAAGTAATGTGTTAAAAATAAATATGGAGTAAAATACGCCGTGTTTGGTATCATTTGAAAGGGCTTCACTTGTACATTTCCAATATATTGCTCAAATTTAAAGTGACGCCCTCTAGCGGACAAAAGGTCATGCTTAAAAAAAAATAAGATAAATATACCGTGTTTGATATCATTTGAAAGGGCTTCACTAGTACTTATCAAAAAATATCATCAAAATTCAATGTGGCGCCCTCTAGCAGACAAAAAGTATTGTATTAAAAAAAATACGATAAATATGTCGTGTTTCGTATCATTTGAAAGGGCTTTACTTGTACATACTAAAATAAATAGTAAAGAAGCACAGTGATTTAACACCAAAATCTTTTAAATAAAAAAAAAAGTAAAAAACTAAAACCCGACTACGACAACGACGCTGAAAAAGTATGAAACAAGATTCTCAAGATGCTGAAATAGACAAGGTAACTGGAAAAACAAGAATAGAACAAAAAGAAAAGCCGTAGTCACACGTTATTAAAGTGTTTCGATTATTACCTACCTATAACGTGTGACTACGGCTTTTCTTTTTGTTCTATTCTTGTTTTTCCAGTTACCTTGTCTATTTCAGCATCTTGAAAATCTTGTTTCATACTTTTTCAGCGTCGTTGTCTCGTAGTCGGGTTTTAGTTTTTTACTTTTTTTATTTTATTTAGTAGGATGATGATGATGATGTAAGATGGCAATATCTTCAAGCCTCACATTTGCATTTTACTTCAAATGCATTATTCTTCTGTTGGCCATCACGCGAACCAGCGCGTTCACGTACGCGCCAAGAGTTGTCAAACCGGCTCAGCGAGTGGATAATCCCATTAACGTCACACTCAGTTGTTATGTTACACCGTACTATGCTATATCCTATGTAGCATAGTACGGTATGCCTATAGATTCCTAACTATGGGAATCATATTTAATGAAGAGATATTGTATACTGAGTTACATAACTCAGTACTAATTCTCCTGATTCAATCTTTCTACTCTGTTTTTCTATAAGGCCCAACTTGATTCTGACACTTTAAAACAAAATATAAAATAGTCTAGTATTTAACTAGATAATTTCGTTTAAGGATCACCATTGCAACTTTTGAACGTGATATCTCAGGTTTATCCTCTGCGATAAATTTTTCGATTAAGCAGCGTTATTAATTTGATTAAATATTGCGAAACTTTTAATGGCAGTTCGGAGGCGCTACACTCGTGGACTTACTCCTGTTCACATGTGATTTATTTCACATCCATCTATCTTTAGTGTGATTTCTGCACTCAAACCATGATGAAATGAAACTCAGCTATAACATATGATTTTCACTTGCCGTCATTATTAAACTGTGGACGGACCAGCCTTGCTATTCTGAAAAGTTTATTTGCGAAATCACTTCTGAATCCGCAGTGAAATCATGGTGAAATTAAAGTTTCGTATTCTGAAATGGAGTGAATTCGACACTGGCGCCACCGAGTGATGATCAAAGTGAGAGGAACTAAAACGGTTGAGTATTTTGACATTTATCTACAAATTTGTCTATAGGATTTGGTATTCTGAAATACAATTCGCTGAGTGTGACATTCGAGATGAATTGTGAAATGAGTTTCGAAATGATTTACCATTTACAGAATAGCACGGCAGAGCTAGACCAATATAAACACTGAGGGCATTGTGGGTTCTAAATCAGTTAAATCATTTCTCCGAAACTACTCGCGCTTCGTCGCCTTGAGGCTTTTCTGGTGAACACCACTTCTAATTCTGTTTTTCAGGAGTTGTAAGGTCGCAACTCCTTTAAGATTATAATCACTATTGTTGAGAATAGTGTGATGGACTGATCACAAACAAAAACATTCATCATCATTATCATTTCAGCCGAAAGACGTCCCTAAGTGTTGCCGTAATTCTTTGAGGAGTGGCTGGAGATGCACCACGGCGTCTTCTCCTTCCGCATGACACAGATCCTCACCGGACATGGTAAGTTCGGGAGGTTCCTGTTCCGGATTCAGGCGGAAGAAACGCCCGGGTGTCACAATTGCACTGACCGCCCGGAGGATACGGTGAAGCATACGGTAGAGGTGTGCCCCGCTTGGACGGAGCACCGTCGTGTCTTAGTGGAGAGGATTGGCGGTGACGACCTATCGCATTAGTTCAGGCCATGGTCCAGAGCGAGAGCGAATGGGATGTGCTCAGGTTCTACTGCGAAGCAGTAATTCCAGCGAAGGACGATACCACAAGAGTGAGGGAACCGCGACAGAAGACGCCCTGGGCGTCGGGAATTGCAGAATAATCTCCGGCCACCGTTGGCACAGGCTCGTGGACGACGAGCAATGGGTATTTCACTGTCCGCTCATCCTGTGAGGACCATGCGCGCCTTAAAGAGATGCCAGCAAACCGTATGGGCTCAGCAGGGCCGATGCCTGCTGGGACCATGGGCAGAAGTACGAAAATGATACCCGTGGTCCTAGAACGCAAAGGGCCACTAAAGGAGCAGAGGTTCGGCTTTAGTCAGTAAAAGTCTGACACGCCCTCCCGCTCCTAGAGCGAGAGAAGTCATTAGGTGATTTCTCACCTGAAAAATAAAGTGTTGCCATAATGACTGCTCTTGTGTATGTCGCATCCATCGGATTCGAGGTCATCGGTCCACCTTCTAAGAGGCCATCCAACAGAACGCATCTACTGAGGGCGGAGGGGACGGGGGCGGAGGGAGGGCGTATCTTTCGGTACGCGGTCGCCACTTCCAAACCTTTCGGCCCCATCGAGCATCTGTTCTGTGGTTTCCGCACGGAACAAATAATAGGGGTTAAAGTACGAAATTGCCGATTTTTAAAACGGGTTGTTTTTAAGTATTATATCTTAGGATTGCCTTGGAATTATAAGATCAAATAAACTTTATATTAAAAGTACATTATTCTTTTATCAAAATTAGGTATTTATTGGTTTATTTGTGTTTTGTATTTTGAACTTATAATTCCAAGTCAATCTAAAGATATAACACTTCAAAGCAACCCGTTTTAAAAAACAGAAATTTCATAGTTTAAGACCTAATATTAAAATTTGTATGACCTACAGATAGATGTTTAGGAGTGTGTTACATAATTCAGAAAAGTGTAACCTCGAATAACACGTTCCCGTAAGTTTACTAATACGAAACACTTAACAACGAATACACGTTACCACGAGAAACTTAACGCCGTAGCCACGCGATCTTGAATTACATGATTCAGAAACACTGTAATATCGAATAACACGACCCCGTATGTTTACTAATAGGAAACTCTTCACAACGAATGCACGCTGCTACGAAAAACCTAACGCCACAATCATGGAATCTCGAATAACCAAATCTCTAATTCACCAGTCTCAACTGACGGCGACCGTTCACGAACATTCACGAGCGACACTCTCTGCACGCCCACCCTACTGGTAGATACTATGTTAAGCATACAGATTTATAAACATTCCGCTACAATCTATCTTAGAAACCATACCCTTACGACTTGGCGACTACGAAAGATGTACGGAGCCTCAGGTGGGCAACATTTGGAAGAAATTGAAATATTGTCAAAAGCCGGAATTGAATTGTCAAACCTTTAGTCGGATTTAGACGTTTCAGTAATATTTGAATTTCCAGTGAATCAGGTGCCGGCTTGACATTTCGACTTATTAGTTATGCAACCTTTTCAAATTGAAAAATAAATCTGGGGAATGTCGATTAAAGTTTAATAACTTATATTTCTAATGTTGTCGTTTACACGTGACGTAGTGTTGCGCCGACTTCAAGTAACATGGGACAAGGGCAGGAAAATTATGATGACATTGACGAAAAATTGGTATTTCGTTTTGGGCTACAACAAAACGTGCATAGGTATACACAAAACGATTTGGGAACACATTAATTGTGTGTACAGCTAAGGAGTGGACTGTGGGACTCCCTGCCAGATTCTGTATATCCTAATAGCTATAACCTGGGGTCTTTAAGTTTAGAATGAATAGGTTACTTCTAGGCAAGCGAGCTCCATCGTGGACCACGTCGTAAATCATCGTCAGTCATCGTCAAAACATATTAAAAGCCACACATTGATGGATAGATGCAGTTATGTTATTCAATTCGACTCCTACAGTGCTTACTTTTGATTTTATATCAACAAGGACAAATTGTCGGAGTCCTTAATATATTTGACTAGCTTTTGCCAGCCGATTTGCTGCGCAAAATTGTCCCGAGAGAACATACTCCCGTGACAAAAAGTGCTATCTTATGTATTCGCCTCAAGGAGATGTCAGCAAACCGTAGGGGTCCAGCAGGGTCGAAGCCTACTGGGGCCAAGGTTTTGCTTCTGAAAGGAAGACTGGGCCCTGGTATGAAAGACAACGAAGGAACAGGAGTGGGTTTTTAGTCAGTAAAAGTCTGACACACCCTCGCGCTCCGTCCAAGAGGAGGGGATGTCATTGGATGAAAATAAAAGTGGTGATGGAAATAAATTACCCAATGTGATGCGCCTGGCTGGGTTTGAACGCGCAACCTACAACTCATAAGTCGGGACCATTACCACTCGGCCACCACTGCTCTCAACTGGAGAGCATAAAGTTTTAATTAGTAAAAGTCTCACACGTTCTCTCACTGTGATGATTTTCTACCTCAAAAATATGTGGTTTCATAATCCCGATTCCCTATTACTTTCTGTGAAAAAAAAAAACTTCAGGACCCCTACCCGAAAACGCAATTACCACAAAGAAAGGCTTAATCTAGCTTATAGAAGGGTTAAATCCGATAAAGGACTCATTGCGTCGACGAAACAAATGACGTCACATGTTTACCGTAGTCTATTGACCCGAAATGTTACTAAAGAAAGTTGAGATTATAAATTATTTATTTATTTATTTATTTTATTTATTTTTTATTTGGCTCTTCAACAATGAGTACACTATTAAATATAAAGGGAAACAATTCGAACTTAAGTCTAAGTGCCCCATCACTTAAAGAAGAGCACTACATGCACTATTAAATACGCCTTAACAGCTAATAATAATTAAAACACAGAAAAACAATAAAACAAACATCAAAACAGAACAGAACAGAATGAAAACAAAATTAAATTTGGACAAACAGAATTCAAAGGCTAATTGTGTAACGTAAGTTTTTTTACAGAGGGCACAGATGTATGGTACAAGTCGATATCTTCATCATGTTGTTTGTATAATTTATACATTTTGTGCAGTGAGCAATGTCGCCTCAAATTTGTAACGCTTTTTGGCAAGCAAAACAGTTTAAACTATTAAAACTATTTGCACTAGTAATAAACACTGTACAAAGGCGGTCTTAACCTTTTGAGTGCGTAATTAGAGACACAATAGAAAGACAATGGCGCGTGAACGCCGGCGTTAATGCGGGGATCAACAGCTTAATGCCTTAGGTATTTTCTACCAGTCGACCTTTTTCTTTCGGTGGGAAATAATTTGATGACTTTTCTCGCTCTTGAGCGGAACGGGAGGACGCATGTCAGACTTTTATTGACCATACCTATGTTCCTTCAATTACCCTTTGCGTTCTAGGACCAAGAGTTTCTCTTTCGGAAGTCAATACAGTATGCTTCGGCCCTGCTGGGCCCGTACGGTTTTGCTGACATCTCTTTGAAACGCGCGTGGAACACTACGTGCTGTCGACGACTGGGTTCGGTCTTTACTGCCCCCCTAGCCAAGTTACAACCGTTTCGTTTCGATTATCTTTTCGTCGATCACCTCGAGTAGGCCACGCCTCTGATTCCTTTATTCTGACGTCATTTCAACGTTAAGTCACGTGGTCAGAATAAAATAATAAGAGGCGTGGCCGACTCAAGGCGATCAACGAAAAGAGAATAGAAACGAAACGGTTGTAACTTGGCTAGGGGGGTGGACGGCCGGATAGCCACCCATTGCTCGTTGACCGCAAACCCGCGCCTACGATAGCCGGAGATAGGATACGAAGCTAGGGTGGAGCGAAAAGACGGGCGTGTCAGACTTTTACCGATCAAAACTCACCAGTGTTCCTTCAGTTGCTCATTGGGTTCAAGGGCCGCGGTAGCTCAGAACCAATAGCTTAAGTTTCAGTATACATACTATTCGTACGAATGGTCACCCATCCACGGACAAACCTCAGCGACAGTGTCCCAACCTAAGAGATTGAAACATGCGAGGCACATTAATTTTATCATCATCTTCCTGCCCTTGTCACATGTTGCTTGGGGTCGGCACAATCCGTTTTTCTCTTCCATTCCGAACTGTCACCCATCACGGTATCACTAACCCTCTTTTCTCTCACATTACTACTAACACAATCCAGATTAATTTCATCATAATCGTCATCGTCAACATTTCAGCCGATAGACGTCCACTGTTGGACATAGGCCTAGGTACACAAGGAACGGCCCTGGGGCCCAAGTCTGCTATTTTTATAAATTCGTCATTCCAACACGATCCCATTGTCATTTTGATAAAAGTTCGTAATCTGCTAATTCATAATGATCGATCATTGATCAGTCAATGGTCTCGAATTAGAGTTGTGGTAGAATGACAATATGTATCGAGCTTATTGCAAGCAATGACTACACAATAACGTTCTAATGGTAGGTCACTGATCAAAGGAACTGTCAAAATTTTAGCAGATTACCGCATATGTACGTCAGATATTCATTTGTCAGTATGTACGAGATTATCACTTCTTTCAATGGAGTGTCAGTGGTTGACCTTTGGAAAGTCATAATAACGCCATTATATTAATAGATTACCAAACTTGTCAAAATCAACAATTATGAAATCAATGATAGACCATTCACACTATTGTAATAGCAGACTTCAGGCCCTGTGCGTCTAGCATCCATCGCATTCTCGCGACTATCACCAGATTAATTTGACGGTGACTAAATCTATAATCTCAAAAGCTCTGTACGAAAGAAGTTTATTATAGGACCGCCTCACGTTTTATCTTAAATTCTGTGATAAATGACCTTCATTTAATGAGTTTCTTATAGTAATATCTTTTACTTGTCCCTGTCAACTGGGAATAGATTTCCGAAACTTCCATTAGCGTTGGCCTGCTCCTAACAGTTGTAGGATATATTAAATATAGCATTGAAGAAAATAAATGGAAGTATACTTTTAACCCTTCCAAGGTCGCGGGGATGAATATATCCATAGGTATAAATATAGAAATCGTTTTATTTTGATATTTCAAATATCAATGCTGTATATCCTAAATTAAAAAACTGTGCAAGTGCAAGTCGGACTCGCGCACTGAGGGTTCCGTACAAACTTGAAAGGTAAATTGCGGTTTACGATTTATGACGTATTAAAAAAAACTACTCACGAGATCTAGTTCATACCAATTTTCGGTGGAAGTTTGCATGGTAATGTACATCATATTTTTTTTTAGTTTTATCATTCTCTTAGTTTAGAAGTTACAAGGGGGGGGGACACACATTTTACCACTTTGGAAGTGTCTCTCGCGCAAACTATCCAGTTTAGAAAAAAATTAAATTAGAAACCTCAATATCATTTTTGAAGACCTATCCATATGATACACCACACGTATGGATTTGATGAAAAAAAATGAGTTTTAGTTCTAAGTATGGGAAACCCCAAAAATTTATTGTTTTTTTTTTCTATTTTTGTGTGAAAATCTTAAGGCAGTTTACAGAATACATCTACTTACCAAGTTTCAATATATTGTTCTTATAATTTCGGAAAAAAGTGACTGTGAGATACGGGCAGACAGACAGACAGACATGACGAATCCATAAGGGTTCCGTTTTTTGCCATTTGGCTACGGAACCCTAAAAAGTGAATCGATTATTTCTAGAAAATATTTTTTTCAGTCGTTAATTAATACGGCTGTTTTATTATTGTGATAAAAGTAATGAGAATATAAAAAAAGTTTCTTTGGGAAAGTTGTTTGTAATCATGAGTACAATCACGTGTTTAAGTATCGGTCACTAATTACCAGTCACCCTATATACAAAGATATACTTTTTTATGTTATCTGCGTATGAAAAAATAAGCGATATTGCGTATATGTGTAAACTTCTGCTATTGATAACATACGACTCAAAAAACTATTAAACAGCGTGTACTAAAGGAACCCTACCTATCCCAAATATAAACGCAAGTGTGATGATTATAACCACAGTAAGCCATTTGAAACGGCTTACATTTCGTGGTCGCCTGAGCGTCTCACCACAAGCACTAGGCCACACCGCGGAACTCAGAAGTGTTAACTATTACACACAACCAAGCTTGTTAGCTTCGCTAGCCACCAGCCACGAGCCAAGCTTAATACCACAAAGGAGATACGAGGATTTGTTACTGCATAGTCGCAAACATTGGCGTGTTTGGTGACTGTGTAGCGACATCTATAGCCGGGTATCCACCGTGTTCGCGAACTAACCATTCTGATGCAGACGGTACGTGCATCTCTATAAGAAACACGCATGCTCCACAGTCCCCTTGCGAACAGCTTTCATCAGAACATTTATCCTCGCGTGGAGCGTGATACACGACTGAGCTTCTCTTTGAGTTCGCAAAACACCACCACCGATTGGAATATGACAATAGCGGTTACATTTTTCCATTTTATAAAAAAGGCTCCGTGCGTCTTGCGTCCATATTGATTCTTGTGACTCTCACCAAATTATTAATCTTATCAAATAAAAATTATTAAATGAAATAAAAATTTCTCCTTATGGGAGGCCTTCCAACTCTACGTCTTCCGTTACGTGGTCATCAGAACCTTTCATCCCAATTGACCACTTCTTCTTCTTCTTCTTCTTTTCGGCCCCAACAGTTTGACGAGTTTACCATCGAATGATGGTAAACTCGTCAAACTGTTTGGGCCCAGTAGGTGGCTAAATTAATAGCAGCATCGGTAGCACTCATCAAATACTCCAAATATCCAAATATATGGAAAGCACTAAATCGGTTGCGAACCCAGATAGGCCGCTGTAAACACAACTTGGCAAAATGGGGTTTTATAGACCCGTACGGATACTCAATGTGAGTGCGGTGCTCCTGTTCAAAACATGAGCCACATATTAGAATGCCCCAAGTGCCCATACACCTGCACTTTGGAGGATTTGATGAGTGCTGCTGATGCTGCTATTACTGCCACTTAAGATTAAAGAATCATCGAAGCTGTGTTGGTAACCTTGGTTATCCTGCGGACATCTTTATTTCTGTTTCGATCACGCAAGGAAACTTCGAGTGTAGCCCTCTCCATTGCCCTATAGAGTCTTCAAACCTTTTGATTAGGCCCATTATGATTATAAGCTTAGGTACCTATAGGTATAAGACCAGCCAATTGATTATTTTGAATCCGGTTAAACTGGAAACCGAAACCAAATCAAGTTAAGATTACGTTTTTTGACGCTTTTTGCACCTCTTTATGCACGTGCAGTGTCAATAAATCGCGCGCAATCACTACATGTATTCAAAACACTTGTGAAGAAATATTACTTGTCCTTGTAATTTGGTTTCGTTTTTAGCTGTATTAATTTTAGTTGTCACTTGTTTTCTTGCTTATATAATTATTTAGTGTGTATATATTTATGTATGTATTTTAGTGTTAAGTATGTACTTTGTTTCTTTTTTTTTCTCACCAAGTGCAACCCCATTTTATGTCCGGACAATCTCTCCATACCAGGTTGCCTGGAAGAGATCGCGGAATGCGATAAGGCCGCCAATTGTATGTTTTTAAATATAAGGTAAAAAATTAATAATTTATTATCTTGGTGTACATTAAAGTATATAAAAATAAATAAATAAAATAGATTTCCTACACCCGAGCGGCTTACAGTGTCCTTCGTATGAAGTACAACAACGTGTTCAGGGTGGTATTGGGGCTGTCCCACTTCTGTAGTGCCTCGGACATGTTTGCTGAAGCGCGCACCAACTGTTTCTACACCACCATGCGCAAACAGTGCGCGTCTTTAGTGCGCAGGGTGCGGGAGAGCTCCAATACAGTTCTGGCGATGATTGCCGGAAGACTTACTGCCCTTATATCAGAGAATGCTTTAATAGACATATTGATTGTTGTGTCCGATAGTAGTTTTATTTATGAGCTCTGTATGTTATGTATTTATGCTGAATGATAGTCATAATTTTCTTGCTTCCATTAGGATTTACGAGTATTTGCAGTCAGCGATACATGCCTTTTATGTACGGTTCTAATACTTTTATTCATGTCAAAATACACTGAGATGAATTATTTACTGAGAGATTCATCATCATAATGATCATTACAGCCGAAAGATGTCCACTGAAGGACATAAGGCCTCCTCCTGACAATGAATAGTCCTAAGCGTCTTGCATCCATCGGATTCTCGCAACCCTCACCAGGTCATCGGTCTACCTTGTAGGAGGCCTTCCAAGCTGCGTCTTCCGGTACATGGTCGCTACTCTAGACATGGACCATCCGTTCTACAAGCAATGTGCCCTGCCCACTGCCACTAAAGTTTAGCGATTCTGCAGGCTATGTTGGTAACCTTGGTTCTCTGCATTATGAGATTATATTTGTAAATCTATATATAAAAAGCGAAATACAACTCACTGATTAATCACGAAATCTCAGAAACTATAATACCAACAAACTTAAAATTTGGCAGGTAGGTTCCTTATATGGTGTAGACATCCGCTAAGAACTCCACCCCAAAGGGGGTAAAACGGGGTTCCAAAGTTTGAATGGAGAAAATTACTTTCACGCGAGCATAGCCGCTTTCAGAAGCTAGTAAGATATAAAATATAATCATTTATCATCATCATCATCATCATCATCATCATTTCAGCCGAAAGACGTCCACTGTTGGACAAAGGCCATAATCATTTATGCTTGTGACAAAATTCTGAGCACACAGATATTTGTTTTTCTTGTAACATGTACTACAAAATTAATCAAAGGCTTCATTTTTTAGCGTTGACACTGTTTGCAGAATGGTGTTTATTGGAACTGTATTTTTCTTATTACAAGCATTTTATTAACTTGCAAAGAAAACTATCTATATTAACTATTATCATCTTAAATATCATAACTTAATAGGTATTTAAACAAACTGAAAATAAAATATTGCCTTCCGGATCGCTACATGCCTGCGTCTGGGTGCTCCTTGTGGAGCACCACATCGATGTCAGTGTGGCGAAGCAGTCGACCGCCTCGGTCACCATGGCCTATCATGCAGTAGAAGCGCTGGTCGGATAGCACGACATGCCAGTATTAATGACATCATCCGCCGAGCTCTTGTCACCGCCGGGGTGCCAGCTGTTTTAGAACCCAATGGTTTGGCACGTGACGATGGGAAGAGGCCAGACGGGTTGACTTGGAAAGGGTAGGCCTTTGGTGTGGGATGCAACATGTGTCGACACCCTTGCGCCATCTCATCTTCTGAGTATGGCGGGCTGTGCTGGGGCGGCTGCTGCAGTTGCAGAAAACCTCAAACGGCGTAAATATAATAACCTCATCGGAGGTTATATGTTTGAGCCGTTTGGGGTAGAAACACTAGGGCCATGGGGTCCGAGCGCTCATCGAGTTGTTCGGGATATCAGCAAACAGCTGGTCAACTCTTCGCGTGACCAGAGGGCTGGGCCTGTCCTCGGTCAACGAATCAACATTGCCATCCAGCGTGGCAATGCTGCCAGCTTTCTGGGCACTTTTCCCATTGACATCGATGTGGACGAATTTGTTGATGCCCTATGAGTTCTTTTTCTACCCGTTTGTACATATTATTATGGAACTGTTCATTATACTCGTAAAACACTATAGGTACAGCAAGTGGCAAACAAAACCAGTCCCCCTTCCTCTTTGCATCGTGTTCCTCAATGCTGGGGATCGTGACCGTGATCGTGCTTCATCACTTTCACTAGGATGATATTCCTCCATCTGTTTCGGTCTCTGGTGGTGTGAAAGACATTGTATATCGTATAGTCAAGAGCGGTGTGGATCTGGTCGGACCAACGTAACTGGTCGTACGGTATAGAAAAAAATATTCATAGCAACTTAACCTCATTAAAATATTGTAAAGACGCCTAAGAAAAACAAATTACACAGCGCTTTAATTAGAGACGATATTTTAAAAAGAAAAAAAAACATTTCATTGAACTAGAAATAATTGAGCAAAAATCTACATAAGATTAAATACCTTTAACTAAATGATCAAAAGGTCAACTTGTACTTAATTATACGTAATTACTCTAACGAAACTTAATTAGTATTACTCAATACGCTCCTAGTTTTTTTTTTAAAGAAAAAGTGATTAAGGTTTTTGGGTACTTTGTAATTAAAAAGTAAACGTTACTGACTTTGATAAAGTGAATCACAAGTTCGATAGTATAGTAGACGTAAGCGGATCCGGCTAAAACTGAAGGCTTTTTTTGAAATGGGTCATCCAATGACTTCTCTCACCCTAGGTGGAGCGAGATGTTGATCAGACTTTTACTGACTTAAACCCACCTGTATCCCCCATGTGCCCTTTTCGTTCTCTGAAATAGGGCGCTTCCAATTTATCCGTTTTCTACGTGCTGATGCGGTGCGTTAGTCGCACTGCGTACGGACGATCGTATTTTTCATAAAAAGCGCGCGGTGCGGCAACCTTGCAGCGTCGGTACCGCGAATTTTCGACAACAGGACGGCAACGTCATAAGCACCACGTGTTCAATTCGGTGTTGAATAGTGCGGTGTTGTACGTCTCGCATCCATCGGATTCCCGCAACCTTCACCAGGTCATCGGTCGACCTTGTAGGGAGCCTTTCAACACGGCGTCTTCCGGTACGTGGTCGCCACTCCAGAACCTTTCGGCCCCAACGGCCATCTGTTCTGCGAGTAATGTGCCCTGCCCATTGCCACTTAGGTTTGGAGATTCTGCGTGCTATGTCGGTAACCTTGGTTCTCCTCCGGATATCTTCATTTCTGATTCGATCACGCAAGGAAACTCCGAGCATAGCCCTTTCGATTGCCCTTTAGGTGACTTTAAGCCTTCTGATGAGGCCCATTGTGAGCGACCACGTTTCGGAACCATATGTCATCACTGGCTACAACTGAGATACTGTGATATGTTGGACGAGAAGATACCGCGCAGCTTCCTGAACACTGCCCAGCCGAGTCGGATTTGACGGTTGAAATCTTTCTCGAAATTACATCTACCTAACTGGACTGTCTGTCCAAGGTAGACGTAATCGTCCACAATTTCGAGTATAGAGTCTCCAATCTTGATAGGAGTGGGTGCTACATGATTGTTTATCATGACTTTAGTTTTGTCCATGTTCATTTTAAGACCCACTCTTTTGGAAGCTCTACTGAAGTCAGCTAGTAATTCAATAAATCAAAGTCCAGAAAGGGGAATTTATCACCGTAACTACCCAACCCGGTTCTAAAAGCATAATACTAAGGATATTTAACAGCACCCACATACATTTACCGGCAGCTCAAGTTAAGCTTACAAATTAGCTCACTTGTAAACTGCCAACTGGTAAATGTGTAACATTTATACCGCATTTTGTTGGTTGGTTTGCATTTATTGTTCTGGTTAGTTTCGTAACTCTAATTTACTGTTTAGACAATATTTTGGCTTGTTCTTTCGTGGAAGAATAAGGAAAATGCCTTCTGCATGATTGTTCCAAAGAGTTACGATGAGCAAAGGGTAGCTCGCCGTGCGGCCGTCGGGTAATTGACCGGACTGAGCCCAAGTCGTCGACATCGTTTGTGTTCCACACGCTCCTCAAAGTCAAAGTCGAAACGAAATATACGATTTTTGTGATATAAACGGCGGTTTCTTTTTTTCGTTAACTTAGAAGTTTGATTGTTTCACAGCTTCAAGGGACCACAGGCTTGAGTATATGGTTTTAATTTCAACTCGATACCTCCACGCGTTCCTGAGATAAAGGGTCTTGTCAGACATGCAGACAGACAGACGGACAACAAATTGATCCTATAAGGGTTCCGTTTTTACCTTTTGAGGTACGGAACCCCAAAAAAGACTGTAGCAACATCACTTAAACTGTTTATAAAGCTACTCACTCGAATTAGCAAAATGACCTTGTCCCATACAGCGAATGGTATATGTCAAAAAGGTTCTGAAATAATAAATCACCCACAACTGACATCAGCGAGGAAATAACATATTCCATTGTGCTGTATTATTGTGTTGTTTGGTCTACAAAGACCTATTTCTTAGGCATTAGTCTGTCAACGAGTATGGCTATAAATCAAATAAATAAGCTTCACAAGATCTTGTTGTCAACATTAATTATACACAGTTGGTAATAGTGGTATTTTTGACACCTAGAATTATCTGTAACTTGAGGAATAGAACATAATGTCAGTACTCCTTAAAATAGAATCATCATTCATCATCACCATTTCAGCCGAAAGACGTCTACAGATGAATATGGCCTTTTTCCAAGAAATAAGAAATTAGAAACGTTTATTTCAAATAGACCAATTACAGGCACTTTTGATTGGTCAAAATGTTGGTCAATAAAAAAAAATGAAGCTAAATTGCACGTTCCAAAGCGTAGATCTCTATGGAGAATAACGTGCAAGAAACTCCATCTTTTAAATCATATTATGAGTTACATCAATCTTGGTTACATATTTCTTGTCGCTTCTAATATGTGAGCACAATGTAGATAAGTAATAATATTTAAAAAAAAAAACTAATTAATAAATAGAAATTGAATTAAGCTACTGGCAGCTAAGAGATGACCAGTCTCAACTGACGGCACCTGTTCACGAGCATGACGCGTGCATGAGCCCCACTCAGCTCAACCATTTTGAAGCATTTCAAGTGTCGCCACAACGACCGATTCTATGCATCTCGCATCCATTGGATTCCTGCGATCCTTACTAGGTATACCGTATGGTGTCGGACGTAAAGAATAGCACCATTCCATATTTTTCCGTAGGTGTCTAAAAGATGACTAAAGGCCAGGTGATCACATCAGGAATGAAGATATCCGCAGAAGAACCAAGGTCACCGACATAGCCCGAAGAATCTCCAAACTTAAGTGGCAGTGGGCAGGGCTCATTGCACGTAGAACAGCTGATGGTCGATGGGGCCGAAAGATTTTGGAGTGGCGACCGCGCACCGGAAGGTGCAGCGTTGGAAATCCTCAAACAAGTTGGACCGATGGACTGGTGGGTGATGACGCACAGGATAGTTCGTTGTGGCGACACTTCGGAGGGGGAAGTCTATGTCCGTCTTCCGTGTAGTGGACGTCTTTCGGCTGAAATGATGATAAAAAATAAGAAAAATGTACCTTAGACAAGAAATTCACGAATATATGAGCAACTTCGTTAATATCACAATAGCTTACAACTGCATAAGCAAGACTAGCAGATCATAAATTGTAAGCTTAACAGCACACAGTAAGCGCATTACAATTTATTTCCTGTCAAGAATATGCTCAGCTGCTAACTACGTAGTTTCCAAGCAAGAAATGTCTTAGCACGACGATTATGTTTGAGAGAACAATACTGTGAACATCGGTAGTCTTTTGTTTTGTGTTTTGGAACGGTAGTAATCTGGCACCTGAATCATTGTTGTATATTTTATCCATGCAGTCTGCATATTTCATATTGGTTGGAGAGTTTAATAGATATGTGAGTTTAGGATGCCGATCAGAATAAAAATCTTCTGTAGGAATCTTATTTTTTGGGTGATGAAATAGTACATGGTGGACATCCTACCTATACGCCCAAAACCGTTTTGGGAGCACATTCATTGTGCGTACAGCTAAGGAGTGGAATTCCTTGCCGGAATCATCATCATCATCAGGTGAGATAGCGGTCAAGCGCGAATCTATCGAGAATAATAATAGTTCATTTATTGTTCACTAGCCGACCCGGCGAACTTCGTACCGCCTAACAAGTCAATGAATGAAGCATATCTTTCGATATAGTCAACCGATTGCGATGAAATAAAACCTAAGTAATATATCAAGTTACACACAATTTTAATGTATAAAAGTTATCTACATCGATTTCGTACATTTTACGTGATGCGCACACAACTGAAAAGGTCTACAGATTTATTATATGTTTAAGATAGATATAGATTACTCACACTAGCAATAAATAAAATATTATAGACCACGCAACTGACTTATTATGATGTGTATTTTTTGTATTTGTATTTTCGGTCTGGTGTCCGCAACTCTACGACTAAAGCGCGTATTTTGCGTACGGGTGGGACAAATGAGTCATTCGATCCACCTCAGCTCCTCCAAGAAGGCCAGCAGCGCCTTGGTGTTATGGATCATTTCGTGGAGGTTACCTGGGTTTCCGAAGTATTTTGCCCTGTATCCAGCGGAAACTGGGCAGCTTAGAAGCAGATGTGCTGCTGTCTCGTCCTCTTCCATGCAGGCTCTGCACAGTGGGCTGTCTGTAACTACTATGACAGCGAGGTGCTTATTAAAGGTCCCGTTGCCAGTTGTTACGGCCGTCACTTTACGCAACTGAGGTTTAGTCAGTCGTAGGGCCTGTTTCGTAAAGCGGCCATCTATGGAGGTAAGTGGTTCCTTGGCCTGCCTGCACTCACTATGGTCTACCCATAGTCTGTGATGTAGGCCTCTCTCTTTTATTATGATGTGGGCTTTAGGTATTCACTTCATGACAAGCCGTAGAGACTGTCCTTATACTAGCTGTTGTACACGGGGTTGATGATAGAGAAAAGAGGATCACATCCCTGTGATTGGAACTTCTTTCTCTTAGGCTCGCGCGAACGCTAGCCCAGATTCTGTGCTATCCTGACCTATCGGTTTTCTACCCGTTACATTTTGGCTAGTGTGCTTCGTGTCGCGTAACTTAATTCTGCCAAGCTCGTTTCTTCATTGGACCACCAGACGTACGGCGACGAACCACCAGATGTACGGCAATACACCACTGGTATACGGTGGATATCCCACCCATACGCACTAAATGTTTTGGGAACAAATTCATTGCGCGTACAGCTAAGGAATGGAACTGCCTGCCGGAATCTGTGTTTTTTGATAGTTGCAGTCAAGAGTGAATCAGTTACTTGTAGGCAAGCGTGCTCAGACGAGCCGTGCCGACGTCTTTATGTCGATACCGTTACCGGCCCACGCTGAACTAGCGCCGTAGACTCGTCGCATTTTGCGTGTAGTCACGGCATTATGCTGAGCGTTCGGCCGTTTTGCACGGATGTGGTGCATATTTACAAAACTAGTATAGATAATGCCTGAGAGAGATTAATGAAGATGCAATATTGTAATCAAATACATTAAAAGAGGGCAAGACCTGGTGACCTGGAATACAGGCCAAAAGCCAGGCTTGTGCCTGTGTGGGAGACTGCAAGTGTCTCCCACAGTATGAACCCAATTATTGTCATTGTCTTAGTTTTGTAATTATATTGTGGTGGGAAAAAAATAAACAAATTATTATATTTTTCACAAAATATACTTATAATCTGTTAGTTCTAAATTTACGCCTTGTACTGACAAATAAAATGTTTTTCTTTCTTTCTTTCTTTCTCAGTGCTCAGTTTTAAAATCCTGTTTTCAATTACTCCCATTACTTCTCTTTGAGCTAAACCCTTTGCGTTTTTAATGAATGGTTCACACTAGTCCAGTTTGTGGTTATTGGACCGCCAGCCTGTTGTCCATTAAAAGAAGATTTTAAACCTGACGTATGGGGCACAGTTTTAAAAATGGAAGCAACTGGTGGCCAGATTTTATGGCCTCGCTTGTGATGCCGTTTAAAAGGTGAGGTGTAAAAAATTTGAATATTTAATTTTAGGCCAGTCTTATTGTGGCGGGCATTGCGTTAGTTTAAAAGCGGCCAACCCCAGATACATAATATTATTTCCATACAACCAGACAACTTATATGATTATGACGTTATAACACATTTTTCACCAGATATTTTGGAAACATAGATATTTTGTACCTAGATTTCTAATGAAATCAAAACATTTTGTGTAAGATTAATCCAGTAAAGACCTCTGGAAATCTGCTATTTTGTGTTAAACTTTGGCCCTTCATAATGTTCTCATAAATACAAAGTATAAAAAATTAAATATCTGTGTGAGAGAGGGAAACCTTGTATATTTAATCGAGATTGTGAATGACGAAATTTTCATCCAAATCTTTTAGCTACCACTGCTTAATTTCTCGTAACAGAACATTATAATGAAGCCACACTATCGCAATAGAAACTTATTGGAACCATAATATATGATGGCTAAATTATTTTAACCAATTTCAACCAGTGTTGCCAGCGGGCAATTTAGCGAAATTAATACACGCTGAACTGTACTGTAAATTTTGATATATCAGGCATTATAGCGTTAGTATTGTTGATTCCCTTGGTGGTGTTGTGTGGTGTGCGTGTATCCTGGGTACGGTGGAACAGCACGCGCCATCGACGACTTGGGGTCGGTCCGGACGGTTACCGGACGGTCGGACGGCGAGCCACCCATTGCTCGCCGTCCGCAAGCCTGCGCCTACGATGGCCGGAAATCGGGATCGGAATCCCGGTGGCGATTGGGGCGTGAGGACCGTTGCCTCACGCGATCGGCCGCCTCCTTTGCTAGCATTACTGCTTCGCAGAAGGAGGCGACCGCCTGCCACTCCTCCTCGCTCCGGACCATGGCCTGTACCAAAGCCCGGCGCGAGAGATCGCCGCCGCCGATCGCCCTCACGAGGACACGGCGTTGCTCTGCCCAAGCGGGACACACCTCCACCGTGTGCTCCACCGTGTCCTCCGGGTGGTCCACACAATGGTGACACCCGGGCGTTTCTTCCGCACGAATCCGATGCAGGAACCTCCCGAGTCCTGACATGGTACCTACACGGCTCACCGTGTGTCTTATTTTCTAGACATGTTCGCACCACCATTGTGCGTAAAGGGCTGGCGCTCGCACACTCCACGGTCCCGATTTGCGACTATACATTTTGTCGCGTAAGCAGGTGTGGTGTGAGCCCTTACAGTATTATACAGAAAAGAATAATAGTCAATATCTAAATAGAATTTATTATTGACAGTGTGGCTGATTTTTTTTTTATTATGCACGCGTTTGACTACTATCTCACCTGATGGTAAGCGATGATGTGGCCGACGATGGAGCACGCTTTCTAGAAGTAACCTATTCACTCTTGACTTAAAGACCCCTAGGTTGTAGTTACTGGTGAAGTTTGTTAGAGGAAGTTTTATAGAGTGCCCAATAGGGAGAGATATCTTCCTAATTATTGGGCTACTCTGCAAGTTTTGGAATTAGACTTTAGCGTTTACCACAAATGACTACTTCTGTACATGTGGCTCCCTGATCACTCATTAATATTGTGTCTATTAACTGCTCCATCTTTGTTCTAATATGTACATTTTTTTTTTCTAACACATTAATAATAATAATAATATTCCACAACTATCACACAACGCCGTCTATTCCCAAGCTAAGCAGAGCTTGTGTTATGGGTACTTACTAGACAACTGATAAACATATTTCTAAATACATACATATATAGATAAATTACACCCAGACAGAACAAATGATCGTGCTCATCACACAAACATTTGTCCTGGGTGGGAATCGAACCCACGACCTCCGGCATAGCTGTCAGGGCCACTAACCACTAGACCAACAGGCCAGTCATTGCTTTTACAATATTTTTAAATTATTTAGACTTCAACTAATTGTCAATAATTTAGCGTCAACAACGTTGTCCGACAATCTGTTTCGGATTTTTGTAATAATACCACCGGACAAGAAGAAAACTCTCTTGTGTTGAACAGATGTCGGTTTAATTATATTTAAGGCTTTATACAGTAGTTTCAAATATCAATTTCGACAATCTTGTGTCGTCTCGAGTCTCGACCCGAAAGTCCTCGACTCGAGAAGACCCGGGACTCGTGACAACTAAAATTACGAAAATTCCCGGGACTTTGAGAGACGAGACATCCCGAAACCCAAACCCTAGTGCGCATCTGCACGTCACACAATTATTTTCGTTATACGCAGTTCCACAGCCAATTGCTCAACGTCAACAGTACCGTCAAAAAAATTTACAACAGCGCTGAAAAATACTTCATTTCTTTTTTTGTAACAAGAAGGACCCTGGTTTGTAATGGGACCACTACAGCTTGATATTATTAATATCCCCCGAGATCAAACGCTAGACTAACTAAACCCCATTTTCAACACCACCTGTTGCTGAATTGAACGAAAAATCAGAAAAAGATTTTCAATATAAAAATCGGTTTTAAATAACACCACTGTGGCCAATTTAGTTTTTTTTTTTTTCATTTTCTAGATTGTTTCATTTGTATTGAATGATTGATTGCACATTTCGATAAATCAAAGCATATTTTTTGGGGTTCTGTGTCTAAATGTCGAAATGAAATGCTATTCGTATTTTTTTAAGGTGGCAAATCATTTAATGACTTATCTCACTCTAGGGAGGAGTTATTTAATATATCCCCATAAAAAAACCGCTTCAGTGATTCTGAATCGTATTTTCAAATGTTCCTTAAAGTAGAAAATAATATTTTATTAGAAAAAAAATCAATCACTACACACGCCCTGTAACTTGAACTATTTTTCAAACTTACAACTTACAGCAAAAAACGTGTGAAAAATATCTTGGCTTAAGATTAGATAGCTCACTATCGTGGAATGCTCACCTAGATCATGTAAAAACAAAGCTTTCGTCCCTACTGGGATCTCTTCGACATATAGTAAGATGTATTCCACCTAAGTTGCGTTACACTATCTATAACGCCCTAGTAAAACCTCACCTGCTATATCTAGTTGAAGTCTGGGGCAGTGCGGCCAAAACCAAGCTAGCTAGTCTCCAAATTGCACAAAATAAATTAATAAAAATGATTTTTCGTTTCCCTTACTTATCACCAACAAGCACAATATATGAAAAAACAAAAATAATGAACATTAGGCAGTTATATATTTACAACACTTGTATTTTTATCCGTAAGGCTCTCAACAAGACTATACAGACTAACCTATCGTTTACTAAAGTGAAAGAATTAACACAACGTAGCAGTCGCCGGGCTAGTTTTCTGGTCTTACCAAAGATGAGAACTAAGTTCGGTAAAAAAAATTTAACTTTTGAAGGAGCACAGTTGTATAACAAAATACCCCCATTTATAAAAAATGTACGCTCATTCGATGCATTCAAGAACCAACTAGCACAATATGTAAGAAACAATTATAAAATAACTACTTAAAGACTGAATGCATTGGATGAGTTTAATAACTTACGTAGGTACGCGGTGACGAACCCTTGTTATATTAATTTGATATAAGGAAAAATTGTTCTCAAGTAAGTGACTTTGTGTCTTTTTTGAGAAATAAATATCTTTAAACCTAAACTCACACGCTTCAGTAGGCTTGAAAATGAACCCTAGGCGGGTGAATTTTCTAGTTTATTCTCGCAAAATAAATTGTAGGACCGGAGTTCATTTACCAATTAATTTAATGTGGGCCCGTAAGGTTCTGGGCTGGGCTTATTTCTAAATACGGTTCAATATTCAGTGAGCGAGAAAATATATTCTGAAATGGAGGGACTTAGGTTGGTGTAGTGTTTAGTAATGCGATTTTAGAGGGATTGTGTTGGGGTTGATTGAAGTGATGACTCATGAGTTGTCACTCATATGTCCAGAGGTCAAAATAGGTAGCGTATATTTATCTAAAGTTCGTGGAAATAAGTAACATAGAGTTGATAATCACCATATCCATCATCTCCTTAGCCTTTTTCAACTAGCTTTTTTGAGGTGGGAAATCATCTAATGACTTCTCCCGGTCTGGGTTGGGCGAAAGGGCAAGTAAAACTTTTACTGACTAAAACCACACCTGTTTCCTTCAGTTGCCCTTTGCGTTCTAGGACTACAGGTTTCCTTTTCAAAAAATCCTCACGGTCCTAGCGGGTGGTCTAGGCGGCCCCTACGGTTTGCTGACATCTTAGGTGAATACTTATAATATACTCTACCTATTCCGATCTCTATGACTCATCACTTAACAAGTTAAATAAAAGCTACACATCTAGTAGAATGACATTACGAATTGCCTCGTTAGTCTCGTGGTTGCAAGTGCGACTACTGAGCGTGGGGTAACTTAGGTGCGATTCACAGGTCAGGCCATCATCATCATCATCATATCAGTCGAAAGACGTCCACTGCTGGACATAGGCCTCCCCCAAGTGTCGCCACAATGAACGGTCCTGTGCGTCTCGCATCCATCGGACTCCCGCAACCGTTACCAAGTCATCAGTCCACCTTGTAGGAGGCCTTCCAACACTACGTCTTCCGGTACGTGGTCGCCATTCCAGAACCTTTCGGCCCCTACGGTCATCTGTTCTGCGAGCAATGTGCCCTGCCCATTGCCACTTTAGTTTGGCGATTCTTCGTGCTATGTCGGTAACCTTGGTTCTCCTGCGGATATCCTCATTCCTGATTTCCTGGTCAGGCCATAAGTACTATTAAGTTTTTCCAGCAGGAATGGATCTGTAGCAGTCCGAAGTTTGGAAGTTGGTGGTGTAACACCTCCATGCCTCAGAAAGCCCGCGCGTTGGTTCTGCTTCTGGGGCCCTAGTCTGCTATTTTTATAAATTCGTCATTCCAACACGATTCCATTATCATTTTGCTAAAAGTTCGTAATCTGTTAATTCATAATGGTCGATCATTGATCAGTCAATGGTCTCGAATTAGAGTTGTGGTAGAATGACAATATGTATCGAGCTTATTGCAAGCAATGACTGCAAAATGACAATGGAATCGTCCATTGTCATTTTGCTAAAAGTTCGTAATCTGTTAATTCATAATAATCGATCATTGATCGATCAGTGGTCACGTAATAGAATTGTGGTACGAGCTGTCTTGTAACGAATTAAATGCAATGACTGCACAGTGACGTTCTAATGGGAGGTCACTGATCAAAGGAACTGTCAAAAGTTTTGCAGGTTACCGCATACGTCAGACATTCATTTGTCATTTTATACGGGATTACCATTCTGTGCCATTTCTTTCAATGGAGTGTCAGTGGTTGATCATTGAAAGTCATAATGACGCCATTATATTAGTAGATTACTAAACTTGTCAAAATCAACAATTATGAAATCAATGATTGACCATTCCGACACTATTGTAATAGCAGACTTGAGGCCCTGGTGATAGTCGCGGGAGTGCGGTGGATGCGAGACGCACAGGATCAGTCGTTATGGCCTATGTCCAACAGTGGGAGTCTTTCGGCTGAAATGATGATGATGATGGTGTATTACGGCAATTTGAGTGCAGGATCTTACTTGGCCTGCGAAATTATTTGAAAGATTTACAACGGCCCTGGATTTTAAAAGGTAAATGAAGGAACATGGGTGAGCAACAACAGAAAATTCTGACACTCCTTCTCGTTCCATCCAGAGCGAGAGGAGTTATTTCATAAATTCCCATTGAAAAGACCAATAGAAATCAAGAACTAAGTCGAGTGTAAAAGTGAAAAATCTAGTATTAATCCCCGTATCATTTTAAATCTTCATGAATTCTGTATCTTAACACAGTTAATCTATACAAGTACCCAGTTTAACTTAACACATAGCAGAGTTCACTAGACATATCGACTTATGAGACGCCATTTAACACCGTTCGAAGTAACCAATAAATTGGTCTTAGTGCTACTTAAATGCATTGGCAGACACCCAGACTGCTCTCAATTGCAAGTTAAGAGAAAAATTTCTGGTACAAGAACGTGAACGTTTTTTTTTAGTTGATTTTTTTTTTTTTTATTCTTGTTAGGTTCGCGTTTGACCGCTAACTCACCTGATGGAAAGCGACGATGCGGTCGACGATGGAACGCGCTTACCTAGAAGTAACCTATTCACTCTTGACTTAAAGATTCCCGGGTTGTAGCCATCAGGAAAAACAGATTCCGGCAAGGAATTCCACTCCTTAGCTGTACGCACTATGAATGTGTTCGCAAAACGTTTTGTGCGTATAGGTGGGATGTCCACCATGTACCGGTGGCGCATTGCCGTACGCCTGGTGGTCCGATGATGGAACGGGCTAGGCGGAATTAGGTTATGCAATTCCGACGCACACTCCCCGAAATGCAACCGGTAGAAAACCGACAGGCTAGCAACTCTGCGTCGATGCTCAAGACTTTGAAGCCTCGACTCAACGAGTGCATCATTGCCAATGATCCTCTTGGCTCGCCTCTCAATTGCCTCAAGTGCATCAAGCTGGTATCGGGCAGATCCGTCCCAAAGATGAGAGCAGTTGATTTTTGGAACTGGCAATTTATAAGTTTCAATCTTAATTGCTGTAATTTATTTATTACTCTATTTATTGCTATTGATATCGCTACAGTATCCTCTGTGCTGTTCCAGAAAATGGTCTACCCGTGTGCTGAATTTTATCCAGACTCGGTCAGCTCATTAAGTTTGAAGGATTAAGACACATACCTACATGCATAAAATTAAATGATAAATAAATGATATTTATTCTGCAAATAGGTTTATAAAACACTTTTACACGTCAATTTTTTTATGTCGTTTTAACTAGATGAGGCCGGTGTTTCCTAGCTGACTACCCTAAGAAGAAACACCGAAACAAACTCAGGGGTCAAAGTCTCTTTTAAAGTCCATACAGTAAATATGTAATGGTCAAATCACATGAGAACCATGCAGATTTGTCTGAGATGGTCTTTTGAAGAAAGAACTATACAGATTTGAGTGGACCTGTCCAGTCAGTGCAAGCATTTGTCAGTATTCGCAAAGCTCAACTCAGGACTACTAAGGAGCTCAACGACTTGACGAACAATACCAAAGAAAGGACATTTAGGTAGGCCGCAGAAAATACTCAAATTGCCAGACATACGTTAAAATTACTGAAAAGGAAAAAAAAAGCAATCAACATAAAAACTGTCGTCTTTATAATATTTGTGTTATTCGTATCAATCCGATCTGAACTGATCTCGTTGTTTTGATGTTTTGCAAGCGCGACTGTAGACCACTTTTACTCAACCCTGAAGTCGAACCTATGACCCGCCTAGGTACAATTCTCGGGTCGGGCAAAAAGTACTATTGGGTTTTTCTATTAGGAGTTACTCTCATATAACCCGTAGTTTAGAAGTTGGTGATAAGACACCTCCATACCTCGGATTATTATATTGAAGAATCGTATTAGGTTTTTAGAGTTTCGCACTAAAACTGTTAAATTAAAGAGCTTTGTTTTAACCTTAAAGTTTTAGTAGACAACTCTATATCATAAAAAGACTCCCGGATTTAATCATCATATTTATGATTCCGGGATTTTAGAGGAGGTTTTATTAACTCCGTGTAACTTAATTCCTCGAACTTTAGATAATGTTATGATACTTGGCATTCCTTCAAATGTGTGACGGTAGCAATTTAAAAAAGTCCAAATTTTATGGAACTGACATTTTTTTTTAAGGCAGAAAGTCATCAAATGCTTTCTCCCGCTTTAAGGCAGTGCGCGAGGGCGAATTAGACTTTTACTGATTAAAACCACACCTATGTTTTTTCTTTACCTTTTGCGTTTCAGAATCACGGGTTTCCCTTTCAGACGTTTCAACCAACGACCCCAGTAGGGTTCGACCCTGCTTGCCCCCTACGGTTTTGCTGACATCTCTTAAAGGCATGCGTGTAACACTACGTGCCGTTGACAACTCGGGCTCGGTCCAGACGGTTACAGGACAGCTGGAAGGCGAGATACCTTTTTTCCATAGCCCATCGTCTGCAAGCCCATGCCTACGGTGACGGGAGGTTGGGGTCGGGGTCTCGGCAGATGGGGCGTGAGGACCTCAGTTCCCACACGCGTGCGGCCACCTCCTTTGCTAGCGTTAGTGCTCCGCAGAAAGATGCGACCGCCAGGCATTCCCCTCGCTCCGGACCACGGCCTATACCATGGCCCGACATGAGAGACTGCCGTCGTCGATTGCCCTCATGAAGACACAGCGGTGCTCCACCCAAGCGGTTACACTTCCGCCACCGCGTCCTTGGAGCGGTCCGCACAATGGTGACCTGGGTGTTTCTTCCACCCGGATCAGGTGCAGGAATCTCCCGAACATGGAACTGACATACGCTACAAAGAAGCTGACGTCTTGGTAGTTGACAACCGGCTGATTGTCTGTACTCTAATCGCGATAGCATTAGGCAGAAGTTAAAAAATATTGTTTTAGGGTACACTTTGTAATAAAAGTACAATATTAAAAATCATCTTATGACAAATCTCGCTCTTGGGCGGAGCGGGAGATAGTGTCAGACTTTTACTGACTAAAAACCCACTCCTGTTCCTTCGTTGTCTTCGTCCCAGGGCCCCGGGTTTCGTTTTCACACTACCCATGGCCCCAGTAGGCTTCGACCCTGCTGGGCCCCTACGATTTGCTGACATCTCCCTGAGTCGCGCGTGGAACAATACGCGCCGTCGACGACTTGGGCTCGGTCCGGACGGTTACCGGACGGTCGGACGGCAGGCTACCCATTGCTCGCCGTACGCAAGCCCGCGTCTACGGTGGTCGGAAATCAGGATCGGAATCCCGGCGGCGGTTGGGGCGTGAAGACCGTTGCCTCACGCGATCGGCCGCCTTCTTTGCTAGCATCACTGCTTCGCAGAAGGAGGCGACCACCTGCCACTCCTCTTCGCTCCTGACTATGGCCTGTACCAAGGCTCGGCGCGAGAGGTCGCCGCCGTCGATCACCCCCACGAGGACAACAACAACAACAAGCGGGGCACACCTCCACCGTGTGCTCCACCGTGTCCTCCGAGCGTTCCACACAGTGGCGACACCCGGGCGTCGCTTCCGCATGAATCCGGTGCAGGAACTTCCCGAACTTGCCGTGTTCGGTGAGAACCAGCGTCATGCGGAAGGTGACGACGCCGCTGAGGTCTTTCCAACCACGCCTCAAAGAGGGGACTTACCGCCATAATTGTGGCGTGCCCAACCTAACCTATTTAAGTGTTTAGTAGCTGTGTTTAGTGTTTAGTAGTAAATTTGTACCTTACAATAATCAAATTTGTCTAAGTAGGAAATGTTAAAATTTTATATTGAAACCATTATTTTTTTAAATTGTTTGATATTATCTCGAAAAATAAATGTTGTGCACACCTGCTTCTATGAACCTCTTTTGTCTAATGCAGACGTGATTGGAGTATAGAGCTCAAGATCATTTGCGAAAGTAGTCTAAACTGTTTATGATAATTTGTTTATCTCCATTGTTCCAGGTATCGTGGATAAGGAGAAAAGACTACCACCTCCTAACAGTTGGCCTGACTACATACAGCTCAGACCAAAGGTTTCAAGCCATTCATTTACAGCATTCAGAGGTAAGAAATCCATTTCCATTAAACACAAAGATACAAAGCATTTTATTTCAAATAAACCATTTACAGGCACTTTTGAAAAGTCAAGAAGTCAGTCAGTCAGAAAAAAAAAATTGTTTTCTCTCTCTGCCACTCAAAGGTTTGCTGGGAGAAAACTCATTTACGCTAAGCTCGCCTATGTACATGAATTGTCAAATCACTGTGTCTAATAAGTTTTCTGTACAATAAAGAATTAAAAGAAAAAAAGTAATTTAGAAAAACACAAATGTAAATAAATAAAAAGAAGGAATGTCTTCTAAAAAACGCTCTAAAATGTGATCGTTTACAATGGGCCTCTTCTTAAAATGGAAAGCTTGAAGTTAATTAAAAGGGTAATGAAAAGCGCTTAGAGTTGTCTTCCATGATCGAATCAGGAATAAAGATAACCGCAGGAGAACCAAAGTTACCGACATAGCTAGAAGAATTGCCAAAATTAAGTGGCAGTGGGCAGGGCACATAGCTCTCAGAACAGATAGTCGAAGGGGGCGAAAGGCCCTGAAGTGGCAAAATCGTCATTTTCATACATTTAGTGATTTCTGAAAATGTTAAAAAAAATTAAATTAGCATTTTTAATTTTCAGCACTTTCAGAATAGGCCCAAAAATGGTTCTATAGAGCCTGAACGATCTCCTTTAAACACAAAAAGAAATTCGCACTGTCTATAGTTTAAATCATCGTGACTATAGAATTATTTACTTTCTCTAACTGCTTCACTAAAACCGTAATCGTACCTCCATTTAAGATATACGGTTAGCAAATCTTGGGTTCCCGAAGTTTGATCCTCGTGACCTTTTACGAAAACCAATAATCCGGCATGACCCGTATTAATTCCACACACTAGGGTCACACACACCGAGAAACTAAACTAGAATGGAGTTTGACGGGATTACTGTACATAGTAGCGTGTTTCAATTGGTGTTTATTTATTTAATCTTCATACAATATAAAGGTATAGGTGGGTTTAATGCCCTAGACATTTTCAAATAGTCAACATAGGGTAATGCACAGACAATATGGTGCATAAAAAAGGAAACATTATTTCGAAATTAATAAAATTCTTTATTTTCTTAATAAAAAAGAAAAAAAAACAATCACACACATACACCATCACACACACACAATCACACGATCACACCACCACACACACACACACATACACATAAACGCATCTTCAATTTTTATTTTTTTTAAATTAGCTAACTTTTTTTTTCTTTTGTTTATTTTTACCTTTTAAATTCAAAGAATAATAATAGCAAAATATACACAAAACCTGCATTTATTAATTAATTTGTAAATTTACGGAAGGGACTGGACCTCACGACACAGGTTATCCTAGTGTGGGGGCCAGAGATATATTGTTCTCTTACATAAAATACATAAATAATAACTAAACTACAGTAACTATGTACATAAATATAATACAAAAACACAAAATACACTCAGGCGTCGAAATACTCCTCCACATCGCTGTCATCCGGGAATGTGCCCAGAAGACTGGCAGCATTGCCACGTTGAATGGCAATGCTAATTCTTTGGGCAAAGAACGACCCAGCCCTCTGGTCACGCAAAGTGTCGATCAGTCGGCGTGAAATTTCCTTAAAAAGGAGACGCGTACTCGGACCCCATGACCCAAGCGTTTCGACCCCAAACGGCTCAAAACTGTAATTACCAATAAGGTTACAGTATTTGCGCCGTTTAAGGGCTCAGCAGCCGCAGCGGCAGCGCCAGCACAGCCAGCCGTACTTGGAACATGGGATGGCGCAAGGGTGTCGACACAGGTTGCGTCCCACACCAGAGGCCTACCCATCTTCCATGGCACTAACGTCATACCATCTGGTCTCTTCCCATCGTCACGTACCAAGCCATTAGGTTCTAATAAGGCAGGTACGTCGGCGGTGACAAGAGCTCGACGAATAATAACGTTGATGCTAGCGTGCCGTACTATACGGCCTGCGCTCCTGTAGCAGGACAGGCCATGGTGTCCGAGGCTGTCGACAGCTTCGCCACAGTGACACCGATGTGGAGCAACACAAGGTGCGCCTAAGCGTAAACAGGTTGCTAGCCGAAACGATGCGTCGTCTTACATAAAATAAACATAAATGTAAATAAGTAAATTTATTAAAAACAAAAACCTTGTTTTTTTCATTATTACACACTAAAACATAGAAATAAAAAACAGGTTAAGTGCGAGTCGGACTCGCACACTCAGAGTTCCGTACAGACTTACGTTAGTTACAAAGACTTTTCCGAATCGCAAAAAATAAAAAAAAATTGTGACGTACAACAAATTTAAAGTTTTCAGATTTTTTCCTACACTTGTGCTATGAGACCTTACTTCATGCTAAATCTCAAAAATCTAGGTCAACAGGAAGTACCCTATGAATTTTGATTCCCTTGAAAGTGTCGACATACACGATTTTTGCGACATAAGCGGCCGTATCTTTTTTTTTCGTTAACTCAGAAGTTTGATTTTTTAACAGCTTCAAGGGACCGCAGACGCAAATTATATGGTTTTAATTTCAACTCGATACCTTTACGCGTTCTCGAGATAAAGGGTCTTGACAGACAGACAGACAGACAGACAAACAGACAGACGGACGGACAACAAAATGATCCTATAAGGGTTCCGTTTTTTCCTTTTGAGGTACGGAATCCTAAAAAGGAAAGTCCATGCGCAAAAGTGAGCTAATGGAGCGACCCAGCATTTGTTTTATTTTAGCAAACCTGAGATATTCTGTATACAAATACATAATTACACATCGAATAGACAAAAAGACACTGAACAAAATGAGTAACAGCACATTATAATTTACAAAAACATTATAGCAAGCCGAGCAATATATTTCTTTACTTTTACCGTGCTTTGAATTATAATTTCACCTTGTTGTGACCTCTGCTAGTCGATGTACATAATTATCTATATTTTACCTCAGTACCAGAGAGAATAGACACTAAGATAAGTGAATAAGCTCACTAATTAATTTGGCGTCGTTTTGGTCCCTTAACAACGCTTGTGGTCACCGTCAGACTAAGATATTAAAGTCAGGATACAAAACAGATAGGGACAGAAGGCTGGCTCTATACAAGAAGCGATAATAGACGCGCACATACATAGACGCGCACGTACGTTGATATGAAACAAATGCCGGTCAGGAGTACACTGCATTCGCCTGTATGTGAAGTCTATCTATGCGTGCGTGTATTTTCTTTCATTGCTTAGAGCTAGCCTTTTGTATTCATCTATTCTGCAACTGCTAAGTTCAACATACCTACGTAATTGATATTACATCTATTGTATACATAAAGCTAACGCAAGAGAGAGTTTGGTGGTTTTGTAGGCTTTCCAATATTGTCTCTGATGTTATTTACAACCACTGGAAACTGAGTAAGATCCTTTTCCTTTTCGATGAACAGGACGTTTAATAGTAGATGGTTCAGAAATATTTTAAATTTGGCCATTCTTAGTAGTACCTACCCCTCTAGCCAAGTTACAACCGTTTCGTTTCGATTCTCTTTTCGTCGATTTCCTCGACTCGGCCACGCCTCCAAATCCTTTATTCTGACGTCATCTCAACGTTCAATCACGTGGTCAATCAATTTGTATCAAATTAATCACTCTTCATTAAAACAGACCTGTAATATCAATTACTAACGCAAACATCATCAGATTGAACTACAAAATCAATCAAAACATTATCGTCATGGTCCATTTCATCATCAGCTCACATAGGTCTTTGTCAGATCGTTATAGAAGCGGTAACTACAGCGTATCTAGTTTCTCTTTCATCTTTTACTTCAAGTATCTCGATTTTCTTTGCTTGGGTGATTTTAGTATCCAATAAATTCCGAAGTGTTAGATTTTATTCTTTAGCACTAAAATATTTTAGTGCTTTCTGAGTACCTACTTATATTAAAATGAAAATCCGTCATAGATTTCGGCGACTGCCAAGGCGTTAGTCATAATTTGATTTATGTTATGAAATATTACTTCTTTGATGTTTTACTCATATTTATGTATGACATATACATACAAAAACTAGTAGTTCTTTTAAATTTCTCGACATCAAAGCATCGACATGTTCACTAAATATTTTGGTCTAGAAACGAATAGAAAATATATTTTTTTTTGTTTTTGTGAAATTCAAAAACAAAGTTATACCAAATCTGTCAATAAAATATTCTTTGAAATAAAGTGCCAGTTGCATATGATTTGAAAACGAACTCTATGTTAAATCTATCGGATGCACTTTGAGGCGTAAGGATTAGACAGGCGACATTATCGGTTAAAATTCTGAATTACTTAATATCAAAAATTATTTGTTCCATATACATTAGTTTTAGTTGCGAAACCTTAAACACGTGTCTAGTATTTTTATGTAAAGAATCTATGTACAAAATTTCATAATTAAACGATGAAAAATCACGAAGTTATAGGCTTGTCATGTTACCTAGTTGGCCGCACAAATACATGATCACCGGGCCATCCGGGTGCCTGAGGGGTTGTTTTACTCCCGCATCCAGCTATGCGCTAGTGTCTAATGTCCGCTATGACCTGCCGTGACTTTTTTTTTCTGTGGGAAAATCATCCAATGACATCCACCGCTCTTGGGCGGAGCGCAAGATAGTGTCAGACTTTTACTGACTAAAAACCTACCCTTGTTCCTTCTTGTACTTAGTGTCGGCGGTATCCAACTTGTGACTTTTTTCAAATATAGTATTTTTGGTAAAAAATATAACATGGTGTAAAAATTATTGGAGTCGATTCAGTTACTGATTCTGAACAAACTATATTCAGGTTTCTCTTATACTAAAAATAATTTTGTATATCATAATCGTAGTCGAAGACAAACAATAATACCTAATTCAAATATTTCAGACAAGTCAAGATAAATAGTTAGAACAACTAAAAATGTCGACAAGTAAAAGTTATGTAAGTTTATCAGTCAAAAACTCGTTAGTACTAGTAATAAGTTTTGTCTAACAAAACCTTTTTCAAACTATTTCTTAATTTTGCGGTTGTATCTTCCATCCAAGAGCAGTGGTGGCCGATTGGTAACGGCCCCGACTTACTAGTTGTAGGTCGCCGGTTCAAACCCAGCCAGGCGCATTACTCTGTGTAATTTATTTCATTACCACTGCTCTCAAAACGGTGAAGGAAAACATCGTAAGGAAACCGGCATGTCCTAGAACCAAAAATTCGAAGACATGTGACATTCACCAATCCGCACTAGGCCCGCGTGGTGCATTACGGTCCATTCCCTCTTCTAAAGAGTCCCAGCAGTGGGAACATTAAAAGGCTGATTGTGCTATGATTCCTTCCAATATTTTGGTAGGTAATTTATTATAAAGAATTGACGCTATACAGAATACACTCTTCCATAGTAATGCAGTTCGAGATCTTGGGATGCAAAGTTTGCTGTTGTCGCGTCTATTTCAAATTACTTTTTCTGATACTAGGGGAAAAAGGTTTGGGTTCATTTTAACAAACATAATAGTTTCAAAAATGTACATGGATAGAATGTTCAATATCTTATATTTTTAGGGTTCCGCAACTCAAAAGGAAAAGACGGAACCCTTATAGGATCACTTTGTTGTCCGTCTGTCTGTCAAGACACTTTATCTCGGGAACGCGAGGTGTTATCGAGTTAAAATTAAACCCTACACTCCTACTACCTATACTCAGGTCTTCAGTCCCTTGAAACTGTGAAAAAATCAAACTTCTGAGATGAAGAAAAAAAAGATACGGCCGTTTATGACGCAAAAAACGTGTATTTCGACACTCTCAAGGGAATCAAAATTCATAGGGTACTTCCCGTTGACCTAGAATTCTGAAATTTGGCATGAAGCAAGGTCTTATAGCACAAATATTGGAAAAAAACTAAAATTTGTAAATTTGTAGTTACGTCACAATTTTTTTTTTCCGATTTGGAAATTAGAGAATTGAACTGTTTTCATATATGTAAGTTTATTGACTTCTCGACTGGCACTTGTTTAAACAATGGTTTGCAACTGTATAATTTTGCTCATTACTTGTGGGTGTGAGGAAAACAATTATAATATCACAAACAGATTATCTGATCGCACGATATATTATACAAACTAGTAGCCGTGTGACCTGTCAATGAATCAGCGGACGGAACCTCCCTGCCACCCGTGCTAGAACCTTCAGACATTATTTGAATTTAGATCGGTCATACCCATAGATATAGTCATACATCACACGCCGAATCTTCCCATTCGGTCACTTCAGCATTTGTGGTTTTGGCAACAATATAGTTAGAAACCAATCTAAATATCTGCGCAACTATTCAAATGTATGTTGTCCATTTTGAACGATCCTATTGTCAACAAAACATCTACCAAACACTGTTCAGATCAAACGTGTTTGGCCAAACAGTTTGTGTTTATCAAGCCAGTTACTGGCTACTGTTTAATAGCATTATTTCATTAGTTCTATATAGGTTTGGGTACTGGTGGCCTGACTTACGATTTGTTTGTACGTTACAATTCAAAGTGCCTGAAGTCGCTTTATTTTGTGTAATTTTATTTCGTCACCACTACTCTCAAAATATTGAAGGGAAATGACATTACGAAAATAGTTTGTTTAAGAACAAAACTGTGAAAAATGAAGTACTCAGCACGTCTAAAGAAGTGTTCACTTTAAAAAATCGAAAAATCTTTAATAAACTAGTGCGCTTCACCATCGATGATTGCATCACTGCTTATCATCAGGTGGGATCGCAGTCAAGCACTGGTTTATATCAATTTAAAAAAAATCGAAGACATGTAACATCCATCAACCCGCACTCGACCCTCGTGGTGGATTATGGCTCATTCCCTCTCCTAGAGAAAAGACCAGAATCTCAACAGTGAGAATACTATAGGGTTGACAATGTTATAAGTTATATTATGATTGGGACACATTAGTGACACCAAATTTTGGCTGACTTAGGGTGGGTTTCCAAATTTAGTATTTTGAGTTGAGAACGTCTTAAACCCTATCTACTTAAATACCAAATTTTTACATATTTTCAGGCTAAAGTAGAGTTTGAAAAATACTCAACTTCACATGTTTAAATCAGAAGTTGGAGATTAGCCAAGTCAGAATTGTTACCGGCCAACAATAAAAAAAAACAAGTCAGAAGTTTTGGGATCTACAACTAAGCTTTAAAGTAAAATTATTTATAACATTTATTTATTACATTAATATTTTAAAGTTAGACCAATTTAAGACTCTTAACGTATTTCCCAAGGTACACATAAAAAACGTCATGGATATTGGTAAAGCGGGACTATCGGCATCGATGCGTAAATCATGGTCATTCAACAACAGACCGATTTTATGAACCAGAAAATTCCGTTGAGAGATTTTTTCAGGCTCAGCCATAAATACAGTCTTTTAATATCCGCATTTCTCTCTTTTTTGAACAAATATGTAGGTAAAGCAGAATGAGGTTCGTCGACAAATATGTATGTTTGCCAAAACTGTACACACACCAAAGAAATGTATGTGATAACTGGAGGGCGGGAATTTTCCAGATTTTTTCGACGTAGGCTTTATTTTTTTTCCTTTTTTTTTGGTTTGACGAAATATGTGTCTGCAAATGAGGTTTTTGAGCTATTTACTTTTGTTCTTTTTTTGTGTAGAGGTTAAAATAGTACTTGTATTTTGGCTTAACAAAACATAATAAAATTGATATATTCGTCTGGGTCTGTGAAAACACCAAGTCACCAAATCCGTTCCATCATCGGACCACTAGACGTACGGCGTTGCGACATCGGTACATGGTTGACCCATACGTACAAAGCGTTTTGGGAACACATTCATTATGCGTGCAGCTAAGGAGTGGAATTCCCTGCCGGAGTGTGTGAAAAAATGACAAAAAAAATACAAAAAAGGCGAAACACCTTTTGTTTAGGGAATAATTGTTTTGGCTTATTATATATTATTAACCTTTTGAGTGCGTAATTAGAGACACAATAGTAAGACAATGGCGCGTGAACGCCGGCGTTAATGCGGGGATCAACAGCTTAATCACGTAATTGTCATTGAAAAAAAAAAATAATAATGTTTTTTTTCAACTAAACTAATGCATTTAAAAATATTCGGAAAGAGAAACTCTTTTTTGAGTGTGTTAAAAATGCCTAACCCTCCTCCTTTGTTCAGCCATTATACCGTGATTGACAAACATCAAAATTCCCTAACAAACGACTTTTCTATACATAAAATTTTATAGTAAGAAGAGACAGGTTCCATATCTATAACACAAGTTATCACAAAATACTAGGATTAATATTTTTAACCAACAACCTAACTTTTAATATGTTCAGTTCAGAACGAGGTCTAATACACCTCGTATGTGTCTTTCTTGCGATGTGACTAAGAAAAACATAGTTTCTCTGCCGTGCGGAGGCCGTAACTTCAAGGAAAGAGATGAATAGGTATACATCTAAAATGCCCTATTAAAACAGAATGCAGTGGTGTATCTATATTAATACGGATTCAGTTTGACCTCGTACTGCACTAAGCCAAAAAAAAACTGTGTTTCTTAAACGTTACGGGGTCTAATAAGCCCCTTACTGCCGTTGTGATAATTTTCATACGAGGTCTTAAACGCCCCGTACCGCAGAAATGGTAATAATACAAAAATGAGTACCGCAGTCATCGTGTTAAATACAGTGAACTAGCAATAACGCAGATATGAACGACCCAATCTCAAAACCTATCAATAACTATAAATAAAAATATGTTCTAAAAATCTGTCTTCAATTTCAGGACTGGACATTAAAAGTGCGGTTCGTACAGAAACGGGACGCGGGCATCTACGAGTGTCAAGTGTCATCCCATCCACCCACAAGCATCTTTTTAAGACTCGACGTTGTCGGTGAGTGTATATCCCGCCATATATTTTATCTTATTCCAAATGAAATATGTTGCGTTAGCTTTAAAAGTTTTTAAAATGTTGGCGTATTTTCCGCTGGTTGGTTTGGAAAAGTGGACGTTGATTTATTTTTTAGATCAGTTTTATAATCACGCTTTTAAATGGATTGGTGTTTGGCACGTTGGTTAAACAAGTAGAAGTAAATAGCTTATTATGTCCCTCTGCTGGGCAAAGAGCATTGGAGGCCGAGTGGTAACGAACCCGAACGCGTTCAAAGCCAGCCAGGAGCATTACTTTGTGTAATTTATTTCATCACCACTGCTCTTAAAATGGTGAAGGAAAATATCGTGAGGAAAGCGGCATGTCCTAGAACCAAAAAATCGAAGACATTGTGACATTCACTAACCCGCACTGGGCCCGCGTGGTGAATTACGGCCGATTCCGTCTCCTAGAGAGAGGAGGAGGCCTGAGTCCCAGCACTGGGAACATTAAAAGGCTGATTTTGCTATACATGCTATGCTGGGCGAAGGCCTCCCTCTCACTTTTCCACACACGTCTAACCTCAGCAATTACGAGCCATCCCCTTCGGTAGTTGTTCAAGCACTTTTTACCATATTCGCCTTGGTCTGCCGCGTTGGCGCCTTGCATTTCATGAGACCCAATAGTTTATATTTCGGGGAGTGTACACTGGAATTGCAAAATTTGACTCCGCCAAGCCCATTCCATCATCGGACCACTAGAAGCACGGCGTTGCGCCACCGGTACATGGTGGACATCCCATCCATACGTACAAAACATTTTGGGAATACATTTGTTGTACGTACAGCTAAGGAGTGGAATTCCTTGCCGGAGTCTGTTTTTCCTGATAGCTACAACCTATGGATCTTTAAGTCAAGAGTGAAGAGGTTACTTCTAAGCAAGCATGCTCCATCGTAGACCACATCATCGCTTACCATCAGTTGGGATAGTGATAAAACGCGAGCCTATCAACAGTGAACAAAAAAGTAGCTCTTTCAGCCCAGAGCTCATCTGACAAGGTTAAACAAGCATTTATAAAATGATGGTAATGTAACTTTTTTGGTGTACAAGAACGTTTTAATATATTCTATATCTGTTCAATTATTCATAATCGTTTTTATACATCGTGTCTCAGACATCGACATTTTGTTGTACAAACGTGTTCTATGAATTCTGTGCTTGGTTCTGGAAAACCAATCAGAAAGGAAACCATTTCTGATTAGACTACAGTGACACTAAGTGATCTCAACTGAACACAGTTGAGAGACAAAGAAACACCAAAATAACTTTCACCGTTCCATAATTTATGACACAAAAATATATACGTTTACAATGATTACCGACTGACCCCTACGACGAAGGAAGACTACTAACTGTGCCGGGACAACCAACAATGGTCACACGTATCATATAGCTTTCACAACTTACTTCATGTTACATTTCTTGCCACTACAGTCTATATTAATAATAATATTCCACAACTATCACACAACGCCGTCTAGTCTCAAGCTAAGCAGAGCTTGTGTTATGAGTACTAGACAACTGTTAAACATACATAAATATTTCTAAATAAATACATATTATAGATAAATTAATTACACCCGGACACAGAACAAATAAGCGTCCTCATCGCACCAACATTTGTCCACCAGGTAACATAGTGAGGTAACATAGTGACAGACCAACAGGCCTGTCACTATGTTACCTCAAAAGGTCGCGAGTTTCAGTTCTGCTCATATGAATAACTCTAAGCAAAATAATTTAAGCTAAAATTCTGCACACCCCCTACAATTTGAGACTAGCTGGTTCTAGGTTTTACGAGCTTAATAGGCTTTCATCTTTATTACTTAAAGTACCTACTTAACACACCTGATACTTCTAAAAATTTTACCTCGGAGACATATTATGCTTTTCACAACATTATGTTCTCTATATGAATATAATGGTCCCCCACTTAGTGTTGACTGTGCTAAAGTTGCTTAAATTTATTTTAAACTGTCTAGTAATTAAGTATATTTTACATTATCTATTTTTTATAGGGCAATCAAACTAACTATAATCTTCCTTTTGAGAAATCATCAAATCGTCGTATCCTACGAATAGGGGCGTAACTGCATAATAGTATTTTTTCAGGAGACACTTTTTTGTGTTTAATTAAATTAGGTATTATCAAATATGTAATAATGATTTCATATAATGTGTATTGATATCTTAAGATTCGGCTAGGATTATTTTCAATAAATCATCTTTATATTTTAAACGCATTTTGTCCCTTAAATCCTTATTCTCTGTTGTGTTAATCAATTTTCAATATTGGGTACATATAAAAAAAACAATGGTGATTGTGGCCGTGTTCTTTGGAATGGCTATATTGCGAAATGAAGCCCTAATTACGTTTGTGTCTTTCTTCTATGTTTCAAATTATGTTTTTGTCTTTTATTCTTCCGCAAATAAAAGGCATAATGTAACTTATTGCTCAAGTCCAACACTACTTCGCATTATGTAATTAGAATAACCTAATTAAGTACAAACTCGTTGATGTTATGATACTTGAACTTATTCAATACTACAATTTAACAAAACGCGTTCCGGCGACTATTGGCCGAGCGGCGCTAGTAAACTCTTCGCGCCCGCGAACCCCCACTACTCTCGAAGAAAGAGGGCGCGACGGCGATTGTAGCTTTTTTCTTCGATGAAAACGTAGTGTTTAAAATTGTGGCTTTTTAGAAAACCTAATTATTTGATAACCTTTACCATTTTTAATTGTTTTGTTGAACTAGTTATATGTGGTATGATGAGCAGAATTGGATTATGCAATAAAAAAAGAAAGCTCATATGTTCGTTAGGGCACTATTCGTAGGATACGACGAAATATCTTCCGATGCCGATGTCTTGCTTGAATGGTTAATTTATTGTCGGACGACTATCGTCTCTAGGTCTCCCCATTATAACAACTGTTTGTCATGGCCACGATAGATAGTCGCAACAACGACACTTTATTTACAGTCTCTGTTAGTTTTAACGATTTCATGTCGTTTTACTACTGTCGTGCTAGCCGTTCCCACTGTCATGACAATCTGTTGTCACCGCAATAAAAGTCGCAGACGACAGTTAATCGTGTCGTAGCACTCAGGTGTTTATAGCCATCTGCCCCCCTAGCCAAGTTACAATCGTTTCGTTTGCGCCGATCGCCTCGAGTAGGCCACGCCTCCGATTTCTTTGTTCTGACCACGTGACTGAGCGTTGAGATGTAAAGACACTAATAATTATAGGCCGGTGTCCGTGTTGCCGGTTTTTAGCAAGATATTTGAAAAGGTGATGTTAAATCAAATGCTTTATCATTTTAACACAAATAACATCTTACACGATAAACAGTATGGTTTCACCAAAGGACGTTGTACAACTGACGCTGGTGTCTCCTTACTAAAACACATTTTTAATGCGTGGGAAGAGGCACAGGATGCTATAGGCATCTTCTGTGACCTGTCTAAGGCGTTTGATTGTGTGGTTCATGAAACATTACTCCTGAAACTTGAGCATTACGGACTAGGCAAAACAGCTTTAAGCTTATTAAAATCTTATTTGATTGACAGACAGCAACAAGTTCAAATAAACGGTGTCAATTCGTCGGGATTAAATGTGAAAATGGGGGTACCCCAAGGTTCAATTTTAGGTCCTTTTTTATTTTTAGTTTATATTAATGATTTACCCTATTTGTTGCAAAATAAACTTAATATGGTGTTGTTTGCCGACGACACTTCTTTGATTTTTAAGATAAATAGAAGGACTAATAATCTTGACGACGAAAATAACGCACTACTGCAGGTCCAAAACTGGTTCACTGCTAATAATCTAGTCTTAAACGGGAAAAAAACTAAATGCATAAGATTTTCCTTACCGAATGTTAAAAGTAGTGATTGTGACGTAATATTAAACGATGAAAAACTAGAATTTGTCGACAAAACTGTTTTCCTGGGGATAACGCTTGACTCAAGGCTACAATGGGGTCCTCATTTAACATCTCTTGCAGGACGGCTTAGCTCAGCTGCATATGCTGTTAGAAAAATCCGCCAATTTACGGATGTTGATACCGCTAGACTAGTCTATTTTAGTTATTTTCATAGTATCATGTCATACGGTATCTTACTATGGGGACGGGCTGCAGACATCGACTCAATTTTTATTCTACAGAAAAGAGCTATCAGAGCTATTTACAGTCTCCGCCGGTGCGATTCTCTAAGGGAACTGTTTAAGGATATTAACATCATGACGGTGCCTTGTCAATATATCTATGAAAACATCATGTACGTTAGAAAAAATCTTCATCTTTTTAGCAAAAGAGGCGATAGACATAATTATGTAACAAGAAATAGGGACCAATTAGTTCAACCAGGTTTCAGACTGGCTAAAGTGGCCTCTTCTTTCATGGGGTACTGTTTGAAATGTTATAATAAAATACCTCCCCAAATATTAGAACTCAATGAAACGAAATTTAAATCTTTTATTAAACGCACACTATGCAGGCAAGCATATTATAAGTTGGAGGATTATATTCAAGATAAAAATGCTTGGCTCAATGCTGGTCCAGCTCCACTACCACCGGGGGTACAAATTGATTAGTTTTGAAACTATTATTACTATTCTTTAATGTTTTTTTTTTTTTTGAATTTGTTAAATTTGTAAAGTATTATTGTAGTTAATTATTATTGTATTTAGTATTGTATAATGTAGAAGCATTTTTTTCAAACTTTGTAAATGTGAGTACCATGGAGCTATTTTATGGTTTTTAGGTTACTATTGGATTTGTTTGTCATAAATGAGCATGGCAGTTGAGAGTTTGTCATGCTCACTCAAATGTCTCTCTGATGGTGGCGCGTGTGTTGGATCATTCGGTTCCCTTCAAAATGGTTGAGCTGAGTGGTGCTAATATTCGCGTCAGGTCCGTGAACGCGCGCTGTCAGTTGAGACTGGTCATCTCTTAGCTGCCAGTTGCTATTTTAATATCTATATTTAGTTTTTATTTTTACATTATTGACATTGTTCTCACATGATAGCGACAAGAAACATGTAACAGAGATATTTGTAATTGCAAAACATGATTGAAAAGAGTGTCCATGGAGTTTCTTGCACATTCTTCTCCATAGAGATCTACGCTTTGGAATGTGCAATTAGCATCATTTTTTTTTTCTGACTGACTGACTTCTTGACATTTCAAAAGTGCCTGTAAATGGTTTATTTGAAATAAATGCTTTTGAATCTTTGAATCTTTGAATCTTTGATGACGTCAGAACAAAGGAATCGGAGGCGTGGCCTATTCAAGGCGTTCGGCGCGAACGATACGATTGTCACTTGGCTAGAGGGGCTGGCCAGTTTTACTTGGCCATATCATGAAGTGATCAATTCCTAAGATCTGGCCACAATATATACACCACTAATTTCTAAGTAGTACACATACTTAAAGGACTTATTAAAAAAGATCTTGTTATTATTTGAGTAGAGTCTCAATAAATAATATTCATAAACAGCAAAGTTATTAGCGTTTGTTTATATCCCAAAATTGTCACTCAATTTATGGAAATATTGTACAGGTAATTGATTATGAATTAATAAATGACTGACATCAAAATGGAAACACACTGCGCGTAGTATTTTCTAGTAGTAGTTGATATGAATGATTGATTCTATTATGAATTTACCAATTATGACGAATTTTCGTGGACAATTTTGGGGTTTCGTTGTTTTTTACTTTTGACTACAATAATATGATCAGTAATGGGTATAGATAGAGCCCCATTTTTTTTGTGATTATTAAAAAATAGGGGTGTATATGTATAAAACGCTGAAATTTTGTGTACCCTATAATCCACAATTTACTTTTAATTAAATTAAAATTAAATTAAAATTCATTTATTTCGGAAACCAGTACATATTGATTACAAAATTTGTAATAAAAATATTAAATTTAAAAAATAAATAAAAATTATACGCACTACAAAAATAGAAAATTAATGTCATTAATAAAAACACAATAAATTACAATTTGTCAATCACAATTAAATTAAATAAAATACACAAAATAATAAAATAAAATAAAACATACATACATGTTTTATCTTAGCCTAAATTTGGGTTTGGCTCCGGAGTGCTCAACGTGCAGCCTGGTCCAGTACCGCATTATCGGGAAATCCAGATCCAAATCCATCCTCCAGGCGAACAACTGAAGGAACTTTGATTCGTTATTTGAGTTTATCTGTTTGTTCTGTCTTAATCGGCTTAAATAATCGACGCTGTGTACATGGAATGAGGAAAATTGTCCCATCGTAAAACAGTTCAAACTAATACGGGGGTCCGGGTGAATCGGTTTGTGCTTTTTTTTTCGGTGGGAAAATCGTCCAATGACATCCCCCGCTCTTGGGCAGAACGGGAGGTGGTGTCAGACTTTTATTGTCTAAAAACCCAATCCTGTTCCTTCGTTGCCTTTCATACCAGGGTCGAGTCTTCCTTTCAGAATCAGACCCATGGTTCCAGTAGGTTTCGACCCTGCTGGGCCCTAAACGGTTGCTGACATCTCCTTGAGGCGCGCGTGGAACACTACGCGCCGTTGTCGAATTGGGCTCGGTCCGGACAGTTATCGAACGGTCTGACGGTGAGCTACCCATTTCTCATCGTCCGCGAGCCCGCGCCTACGGTGGCCGGAAATCGGGATCGGAATCCCGGCAGAATCAGTTTGTGCTGCGGAGTTCTTCGTAAGAGTGATCGCAGCCCTGGATCGCGAAGAGCAACTGAAGGTAACTTCAGTTGCCCTATCTTCTATTATCCAGTTTTTTTTTTTATTGTTATTGACTAGCTTCTGTCATTGGCTTCGCCCGCGTGAAAGTAGGCAATATATAGCCTATGTCACTCAGTGATAAATAAGTATTATTTGGTGTCAGAATTTTTAATATCGGCCAAGTAATTTTTGAATTTATTCATTACAAACAAAAATACAAATCTTTTCTCTCTATAATCTACCCTAATATAATCTACCCTATTATAAAGAGGTAAAGTTTTTTTTGTAGGTTGCGGGTTCAAACCTAGCCAGGCGCATTACTTTTTGTAATTTATTTCATCACCACTGCTCTCAAAACGGTGAAGGAAAACATCGTGAGGAAACCGGCATGTCCTAGAACCGAAAATTCGAAGACATGTGACATCCAACAACCCGCACTGGGCCCGCGTTGTGGACTACGGCCCATTCCCTCTCCTAGAGAGGAGTTCTGAGTCCCAACAGTGGAACATTATAAGGCCGACTATGCTAAAATTTTTTCACCGATAGAAAGCTGCTTTATTCTTGAGTGACATAGGCTATATTTTATGTACGCGGGCGAAGCCGCGGGCAAAAGCTAGTATTAAGTATAGATAGGCTCGCCTAACCTAGTGGTTACATTAGGTGAGATAGTTCTCACCTAATGTAAAGTGATGATGTGGACTAGGAGAATGTTCAGGTGGTTCTGTGGTGTATGGTTGTGTGGCGTGGTCATATAGTGTGATGGTCAGGTCTAGTTATCCCTAAAAGACCAAAAAAATCTAATTCTCAAATAAACAAAGAACAAAATTAGCCAAAACACAACAACAATTTACCTTTTTTGACTCTCCAAATTAAAAGATAGCTCATTATCTTTGTTTTTACGGTTTCACCAACACTTGGTATTTATTTACACAATCTAAATCCTATATTAATATGTAAATAGCCCGACCTTACCCCCAATGAGCGTCCACTCGGGACGGAGGACAGAAAAGGAATAGCCGTAAAATTTATTAAAATCTTTTAAATTTTACTGCGGCAACACCGTAACGGCTTTATTTTCTCGCCAAAACTGTCTTCTGTATTTAAAATATGGGCAAGTCTTTTTTATGTTACAAAAAAGGTATTTTTCGTTTTTTGTTTACGTGATTTCTGTTTGTTTACATGAAAGGAGTGGTGATGATAATTAATGTAAAGTTTTTTTTAATGTTTGTTTTAATTTATAAAGATTTTTCTTCTAATTCATTTTATTTAAAAAGAAAACGTTTCTTCGTGGATGTGTTTAGAAACATTACAACGCACACATACAAAACAAAACATGACACCTACAGCCTAAGTTGAATTGACTATCTTTATAATAATAATGTGATTATTTGATTGACTTAATGTCCCATATCCTCTAGATGGAGCAGAGGGCACATCGTATATAGTAGTCACATCCATCGCAGTAGTCTTCTATTGAAAATGGTCTTGAACTTTACGCTTCACGTCACTTCACGTCAATCCGATGTTCGTAGCTTCTGTCAAAACGATGGGACGCCATGTTTGATGGACATTTTTAATTCCCGATCAGGCTCTTGTCCACACAATGTAATCGGAATCTTTTCAGACCATGTGACCAATCCATCTCCATTTACGACGCTTGATCTGGTAATCGATCGAGATCTCGTTGCATTTGAAACAGCACTACGTTAGATGGCCTTTGAACTTCTGAGTTGCGTGAATATACAATAAATAAACAAATACCTGTGTAAATAAATCAAAATGAAGACCTCCAAGATACTTTTAGCTTCCACATTTTCCTCACAATATTCAATGCTTTTGTGTTTTCAAACAATGAAATAAAACGCTATGTTATAAGTAACGTTGAGGTCTTAATACTGATATCTGTTTATTTTAGAAAACAAAATTGTTTATTAAATAATAGAATATTATGAAGGTGGGTTTGTTTTGTGATCTTAATGTAATTTTGTTTTATCGGTCTATTTATATAGGTACGCATGGTAATGGGTTTCTACCCACGCGAATTTTAAACTTGTTATTCAGATATTTATTTTTTTTACCTTTGGAAGGTGTACGAAGGGACAAAAACTACTTGCAGAGGCCTCTTAAATACCGACGTTTAAATATCCCCCAACTAGTTTCTGACCTCAACACGTTTTATTTAAAAAAAAGAATAATTAACACTAGGAAATACTCCTGTATCGTGGGTACGTTCACACACATGTAACTTGAAACTTAAAATGCCAATGCATTGGACTACTTTCCTGGATAAGTCTTTTACTGTCTAGGCCGCTCGTCTATGGATGCATTGCCTGTGGTTATAAAACGTGCGCAAACACTGCCTGTATTTAAAAGGTTTGTAAAGGATCATTACTTGTCACTGTGATCATGTCTTCGTTTCATCACTTATTTTCTTGCTTATATATTATTTATATTTTGTATGTATGTATTTGTGCATCTATTTTAGTACCTATTAAGTATCAATTTTTTTTTTACTTTTATTTGCAACCCCATTTTGTGTCCAGGCAATCTCTATTCATGGGTTGCCTTCTGTACTGTATGTTTCTTTTGTATTATAATTTCAATTTGTAAAGTAATCTTGGTATGCAATAAAGTATATATAAATAAATAAACTTTAATTACACAAGACATTGAAACCCGGACCAACTATATATTTATAGTCCACACAAAAATTTGTTCAGGGTGGATATCGAACCCTCGATACGCAGCGTTGCATCTAATTATTATTCAACTAAATAATCGTACTCAACCCTATTGCATGGAGTGTATGGATCAGAATATTGGGCTGTGAAAAAGACTGATGAAAAAATATTGCATATAGCGGAGATGAGAATGTTGAGATGGATGTGTGGTGTGAAATGAGTATATTAGAGGAAGTTTGAAAGTGGCGCCAGTGACTGAAAAGTTGAAGCGGAATCGTTTGTCTTGGTATGGTCATGTAAAGAGGAGGGATGAAACGCATGTTGCTAAAAGAGTTATGAGTTTACATGTGGATGGATGGGGAAGGAGAGGGGGAGACCAAAGAAAAGATGGATGAATTGTGTGAAGAGAGATATGAAAGAAAAGAAAGTTAGTGATAGCATGACGAGTGACAGGGCAGAATCGCGCCGACCCCAAATAACACAGAACAAGGGCAGGAAGATGATGATGATGACTCGTACTCAAACCCTTTTTTGAGTTGGAAGATTTATTTATTTATTTATTATTAGGCTTTACAACAATAAGTACGCTAATAAATTATAATTCGTACAATAGTAACTTACGTCTAAGCACCTCATCACTTACAGGAAAGCACAGCGTGCACTACATTATGCGCAGTTAATAACCTAGCTAATTGTTTATTTAAATACATGGTTTGGAAATAAGAAACTATACATTGCCTAAAATATAGAAACGTACCTGTGTCCTTCAGTAGCTTTCAACGTTCCAGAACTCTGCTCTCATATTTTAACGAAAAAGTGATATAGTTTTCTTTTGACAAAGAAGATGCCAATTATATCACATTTCCCTTAATAAAACGTACCTACCTACTTAAATTTTAATAACCCACTCATCTCTCCTACATCTAGTTCAGAAATAAAATTAAAATGAATTCTATAACCTAGATGAGCTCAGTGAAGCTCTCATAAAAATATTTTTTTGTGATACTCCCGGCACGAAATTTACTCCCTGATATAACTTATTCATGGATCATTATAATAAAGTAAAATATATGAAAAACTAGTTCTTTCTCAACATTTTACTCGCATTTTAGAGGGAACTGCAGTGAGTGGTGTATATGTTACGGTACATCGAGTTTCAGAGAGACTCAAACTTTGTTTACAAAACAGGCACAGAATAATTAATAGTACCTGAAACAGGCGCTTTTGAATTTTCAAGAAGCCAGACAGACAAAAATCTGAAAATAGATAGATATATACTGTTTATTGTACAATGTAAATCATAAAAAAAAATAACAGGCTATTGCTACACCCTATAATTTTTTTTTATGATTTAATGACATGACACAATGACATGTTCACTTTTTAAAGCATAAATCTCTACGAAAATGAACATGCAAGAAACTCCATGGATACTCTTTTAAATCATGTTATGTCTTACAATATCACGTTATGTGAACAATATTAATAAATAATTTAAAAAACTTTTTAGAAAAAAAAAAATAACCGACTTCACTAAAAAAAACACTAAAAGGATCAAAATAACTTTAATTTCGGATGTCGGTGTTTCTCGGTATTGTTTGTTTCTTATTTAACACCGACTTCCGAAATTAAAGTTATTTTGATCCTTTTAGTGTTTTTTTTAGTGAAGTCGGTTATTTTTTTTTTTCTAAAAAGTTTTTATTTCACACTTTTTAGTTGCGATACACTTATAAACAGAGTGCCTATTTCTAATGACAATTCCAATTAACCCAAATACTGCTAGGTTACATTGTTTTATTATAAAGTTGCTGTGCCTACCTTCCTCCTTCCGGCTCCATCATCAGATCAGTTCGATAGTACCTTATAGCCAAAGAGCATCTCACGACAATTCTAATAAGCCCAAACACGGCTAGGATACATTGATTAATTACGGAGTTCCTGTGCCTACCTTCCGGCTCCATCATCAGATCAGTTCGATAGTACCTTATAGCCAAAGTGCATCTCATGACAATTCTAATGAGTCCAAACACGGCTAGGTTACATTGATTAATTACGGAGTTCCAGTGCCTACCTTCCGGCTCCATCATCATCATCAGATCACTTCGATGATACCATTTTCAACGTAACTATTCAGAATCATTCATTTATTTGTATTGTCATAGTCGCTTAACTATATCTTCAATGTGACATCTATTTGAGTATGAAGTTCCGTTGACCATTTCTGGTCTTCTTCATCAGTTCCACTTCATCAAATGTTACTTTTTGACTGTAAATGCTTAAGTTCTTGATGAAAATACTAAAATTACCATAGGGTTGCCTATAATTTTTGAGGAGTTCCCTCGATTCCTCATGGATTCCATCATCAGAACTGGATTTTGAAAAAAATGGGACCAATCTGGAAGCATATCCTATAAAGGGAAAAAAAATTTTGCAAATCGGTCCATAAACGACGGAGTTCTGAGGTAACAAACATAAAAAAAAAAAAAAAAAAAAATAATGATGATAAAAAAAAAAAAAAAAAAAAAAACAACCGAATTGATAACCTCCTCCTTTTTTTTGAAGTCGGTTAAAAATACAGAAATTAAAATAAGCTGCAAACACTTTAGAGCCAGTCTCAATTGATAGCATCCGTTCACGAACAGGACTCAGCTTAACTATTTTGAAGGGTACAAAAATTATAGGCGTCCAGTACATGGTCATGCAGGCGTCAATCAATTCCATCAATCATGAATGATGTTTGAATGACGGTATTTTATCGCCATTATTTTTTCGTCATGCAAACGACAATCATCGCATTAGACGGTAGGTTTTTCGTCACCCAAAAAATTTACTTTGGCAAAACTGACAGCAAAACCTATCATGTAATGGTCGCCAAAGATGTATGTAGATGAATAAAATCCAAGGAGTTCTTCCTTTCAATTGTGCAACACGGTTACTCATCATTATGATACTACTAATCTCGAGAACGTGCCATATGTAAGTAATAAAGAAATCATCATATCCCTAGCCTTTTTCTAACTAACTTTTTTTTTTGGTGGGAAAATCGTCTTATGACATCTTGGGCGGAGCGGGAGATAGTGTCAGACTTTTACTGACTAAAAACCCACTCCTGTTCCTTCGTTGCCTTTCGTACCAGGGCCGAGTCTTCCTTTCAGAATCAGGGAACTTCGGGTCGGCTTCCAGATTAACCAGATGTGATTGAATACCCATGTTTTATATGGAACGACTGTCTGTCAGACCTTCACAACCCAGTTACTGGGCAACACGATACTTTATGGATTTCTGGTGCCCCAACCATAAGGAGGCTTCAAAGCTCGTTTGGAAAAATGGCTTATAGAGCAAGCTTTTTATTCGTTTGACGAATTTATGATTTAATTTAATTTAACTTTGACGCGAATATTAATTTGAAATGAAAATTATTTTGACTTTTGATAGGATTGTTTTTATTTTAATTGTGTGATTTGACTTCGATTTATTTTGTTTTATTGAATTTTCTTTTATTTGTTTGACATTTTTTATTATTTGACATTGATATGTAAACTTTTGTTAACTAATTTTATGTAACATTCTGTATATGACTTGTAAGAATCCCTTACCAAAAAATGACTATGAATACTATGACTATGACTATGACTGATGGTCAGACCTTCTGGCATCTGAGTACCGTAACAACTGTCAAAGATTTACGAACAACAACCGGACCAACAGTTTTTTTCGCGCTTTCCGGGGAATGGGAAGTCAGTAAACTCCTAGATACACTAAGAAATAAATACAGTATAAATATAAAATCAAAGCTGAAAGAGTTGCCAGACACAAGCGGCAAACAGCGTGGTATATTTGCTTGTAGAAAGGATGGTCGATAGGGCTGAAAGAGACTGTTGTTTCGACTATGTCTCAGTAGACACAGCATTAAAAGACCTCCCAAAAGGTTGATGATGAAAACAATGATGTGCTGAAAACCACGGGAATGTTAGATGCGAAGTACACTGGATCAGTTGTTGTGGTGACGGTCATCCAGCTCAAACTCATTTCACACATTCACATAAACTTTTCACATAGGCTATATAAAACGTCAGAAGCTAGTGCACGGTTCCCAATTGGTCGTTTCCTATCGAGAAGAACCGGCAAGAAACTCCATGAAAACTTTAAAAAAAAAATTGTTTTTACAATATATCCGTATTACAATATTAATGGATATGAGAGGACAGTGTTGACCGGTCAGCTTTGTACCCAAAAGCTCATAAAGCTCATTTAAAATTGTAATCTATGAATCACGGAGTCTACAGTGTTCTCACATGAAGTATATTATTACGTGAAATTGTCTTTCTAAAGCTCAACATATGGTATATGGTAAAAATCCTACCCACACGTACAAAACGTTTTAGGAACACATTTATTATGCGTTCAGCTGAGGAGTGGAATTCCCTGCCGAAGTCTGTGGTTCCTACCAGCTATGACCTAGGGGTCTTTAAGTCAAGGTTACTTTTAGACAAACGTGCTCCATCAACAACCACTTCATTACTTACCATCTGGTAAGATAGTTCTTTTTTATTCTTGATAGGTTCGCGCTTGACCGCTATCTCACCTGATGGAAAGCGACGATGCGCTCGACGATGGAGCGCGCTTACCTAGAAGTAACTTATTCACTCTTGACTTAAAGATTCCCGGGTTGTAGTCATCAGGAAACACAGATTCCGGCAAGGAATTCCACTCCTTAGCTGTACGCACAATGAATGTGTTTCCAAAACGTTTTGTGCGTATAGGTGGGATATCCACCATGTAACGGTGGTGCATAGTTGTCAAACGCGAGCCTATTAAACACTTAATTTTATGCGCTCAACTCCACGCAACTTACCAAGCGACAGATACAGTTGGGATCGGGAATAATAAAAAGGCTTATTCGCGTAGGAGTTTATTTCCATGAAATTACTCTTTACAATAATATAAAAAAAAACTGGGCAAGTGCGAGTCGGACTCGCGCACTAAGGGTTCCGTACAAACTTGAAAGGTAAATTGCGGTTTACGATTTATGACGTATTAAAAAAAAACTACTTACTAGATCTCGTTAAAACCAATTTTCGGTGAAAGTTTGCATGGTAATGTACATAAATCATATATTTTTTTTAGTTTTATCATTCTCTTATTTTAGAAGTTACAGGGAGGACACATTTTATCACTTTGGAAGTGTCTCTCGCGCCTACTATTCAGTTTAGAAAAAAAATATATTAGAAACCTCAATATCATTTTTGAAGACCTATCCATAGATACCCCAGACGTGGGTTTGATGAAAAAAAATTTTTGAGTTTCTGTGATAAGTATGGGGAACCCCCAAAATTTATTGTTTTCTATTTTTGTGTGAAAATCTTAATGCAGTTCACAGAATACACCTACTTACCAATTTTCAATCGTATAATTATGTCTTATAGTTCAGGAAAAAAAGTGGCTGTAACATACGGACGGACAGACCGACATACATGACGAATCCATAAGGGTTCCGTTTTTTGCCATAAGGCTACGGAACCCTAAAATGGCTTATTCGCGTAGGATTTATTTCCATGAAATTACTCTTTACATTAATATAAAAAATCACTTGCGCCTATCGGCCTGGGAGCCGTCGTAAAATTCTCTTTGATATAATCTTTCTTTTTCGTTTCAAAACTCGAATTAGTTTTTATGTTTTGTTTTTAATGGACCATTAGTTCTAAACATTATAAAGAGGTACTGATGAAAGCAGTTCTACAGTACCCCCGTTCAGACATCATTAAACTTTTAACCATTTGCGTCGCATTGGTCGGACGAATGTTTTCGTGTCCTATTCGCCAGGGTCGTGTATTTGCGACTGGGTACTCCATCTCGTTAAAAAAAACTGGCCAAGTGCGAGTCGTACTCGCGTACTGAGGGTTTCGTACAAACTTACCGATGAAAATAGTTCAATTCCGTTAGTTACGAAAATTTTTCCGAATCGCAAAAATTGTTTTTTTTTGTGACGTAACTAAAAATTTGCAGTTTTCAGATTTTTCCTATACTTGTGCTATGAGACCTTGCTTCATGCCAAATTTCTGGATCCTAGGTCAACGGGAAGTACCCTATGAATTTTGATTCCCTCGAGAGTGTCGAAATAGACTTTTTTTGCTACATAAACGGCCGTATCATTTTTTTCCTTTAACTCAGAAGTTTGATTTTTCACAGCTTCAAGGGACTGCAGACTTGAGTAGATGGTTTTAATTTCAACTCGATACCTTCAATCCAAAATTTGAAATGGAATACTCTGGTTTTGACGCGGCTGATTGGGAATAATTCAAGTTTTGTTATGCTCTAGAGGAAAAAAAAATGACAGTTGACAATAATGATAATGACATGACTTTTGTGGCTAAACTGTCAAGCAAACGCCACGTACACGAGTGTAGTGTAATCGTCCAAAAACAAAAATTTTAGCTGGCCATATTAGAAAGTAAAGAACATAAAGTTCTGACTGAAAAATGTAGCGATAAAACATGTGATGTTGTCATTTTCAATTAAAATAGTTAAGTAACTTCTGGACTAATCATATTTTGTTCCAAAAATGTGTATTTGTAATGGCTGTTTTTTCTGGTGTAATTATCAAGTTTTGGCTCAATTTTATTTTCGCGGAGTGTAAATTTGAATGTTCCTAAACAAAAACAAACAGTTTTATCAAAAGTAGATTAGTCAAGTTTTGAAAACAAGTTTCTCAAATTAATGTCATGTACAATAATCACTTTGAGTGCTCAAATTGAGTGATTGCTGCGTTCTGTGTTTAGTGATTGCAAATAGTGAGAGAATATTTATACAAAATGTTTGTAGTAATATTTCTAGCGTACTCTATTGCAGTAACTGGCTGAGTCACTGCAGCCTAATAACCAAATAATTTATTACACAGGTCAATGGTATTATTTTATTATGGATGCGTATCACGTTTATGTGTAAGCTGTTGATCCCCGCATTAACGCCGGCGTTCACGCGCCATTGTCTTACTATTGTGTCTCTAATTACGCACTCAAAAGGTTAAACAAGAAATCTTATTTACATTTAAAAATACTTAACTGTAATTAAAATAAAAAAATAATAAAAAAACCGTACGCTAATTACAACTAACTAAAATGAAACTAAAATAGGGGGTCAAAAAACTCTTCCTTATCGCTGTCCAAAAGACTGGCAATAACAATATTCTTTATTTCGAGCAACAAGACTCATTTAGTTTTAGTAAAAAAAAACAAACTTACAACTACGTTAGTGACACAAATACAACTACAAATTACATTCACACACACAATAAAACAATCATTGCTTCAGCATCCCAGCTGAGATACTGGAGCAATGATTTAGAATACAGCAGTCCAGTCTGTCAGTAATCATGCCCAGGATGCCGCTGGGACTGGCTCGCACCCTGCGCACCAGGGATGCACTTCTTTTACGCATTAATGCATAAAAGAAATCAACTCGAATTTCCGCAAAAATCCCTGATGCGCTACAGAAGCGAAGTAGCCCCATCAACACCCTGAGAGCATTATTATACTGCACGCGAAGGGCACTGTACGATGCTGCAATGCTTATCCTCTGTCCGAGGTAAAAGCCAGCCCTCGGGTCACGCGAAGTGTCAACTAGACGTTTTGACAGATCTTTATACAACTTGTGAGCACTCGGACCCCACGATGGATGCTTTGGTTTAAATAATAGTCAAATATATTAATTTGGCAATAATACTAATAGTAAACAGCAACTTAGTTCGGAAGAATATTTTTGAAAAACTTTAACACCCTTTAAAGCGTATTTGGGTGTTTTTGAAAAACAAATTATTCTTCTTCTTCCTGCCCTTATTCCTTATTATTTGGGATCGGCGCAACACGTTTTATCTTTCCATTCAGTCATGTCACCCGTCACACTATCACTAACTTCCTTTTCTTTCATATCACTCCCCACACAATCCTTCAACTTGAGGGGCATCCATGGGTCACAAGTTGTTCCCGAGACCTGTCGCTATTTCATCCATCCTGCGTACATTCGATGTGTTACATCTCGGTCTACCTCACCATCTCCTTGGACGAGCGACCCGAGTTACCGAAAGTCAGAGCAGATCGGTATGGGCGTTCCAGCAAGAACTAAAGGCACTAGATTGGAGAGACCACCGAAATCGCAGAAAAAGTACTCAGTACACAGAATCATTATAGTCTTTATTTTTGATTAGAATTTGTGTTAAGTTTCAAGTTTAGTTATGATGTGCTTCATCGTTAAGCACATCATAACTAAACTTGCATGCTTGCCTAAAAGTAACCTATTCACTCTTGACTTAAAAACCCCTAGGTACGAGCTATCAGGAAACTCAGACACCGACAGGGAATTGGATTCCTTAGTTGTACAGGCATAAGAAGAGCTCATAGTTAAATATTTACAGCCACACAGAATGATCGTCGAGGAGAACCAAGGTTACTGATAAAGCTCGAAGAATCGCCAAACTTAAGTGGCAATGGACAGGACACTGCTCGTAGAACAGATGGTCGATGGGGTAGAAAGTTTCTGGAGTGGTGACCACGTACTGGAAGACGTAGCGTTGTCTCCGACAAGTTGGATCAAAAAGCTGGTGAGGGTCACGAGATTCCGATAGATTCGAGACGCACAAAACTGGTTATTATGGCGAAACTTGAAGGAAGCCTATGTCCAGCAGTGGACGTCTGTCTGCTAAAATGATAATGATAATGATACTGGTATGTTAGACTGGTCAGTCTAACATGAGGAGGTTCCTCCATGCCTTGGAACGCACGTTATGCTATTGGTCTCGGCTGTCATTTGTAGATCTTCGACAGTCCTCGTGGTTAGTCTAAAGCAAGCTGACTCCGGTCCTACGATGTCGTGTGATCCATTTACTGGATTTAGGAAGTCTAATATACTGCTGCTCCATTTAAAAACTGGTATCCAGCTGCATACAGTTCCCGCCGTAGACACCTCGTTCGTTGGAAGATTAGCCGTAGGAGGATTTCCGGACACCGTAGGCGCGGGCTTGCGAACGGCGAGCAATGGACAACTCGCCTTCCTGTCATCCCGTAAGCATTATACCCGTGGCAACGGTGCGTTGTGTTTCAAACCTCAAAGAGTTAGAGCCAATGCCTGCCAAGGGTGCGGATTGTTCGAAGGCGTTACCATAGCCCTTGTAAAAAAGTGCAACTGAAGGATTTCGGAGGTATGCGGAACAGAGTGTAAAGTCCCGCAAACCTCCGTTGAAAAGGGAGGTTCCTCCGGCCAGACGAGTATTATGTCTGGTGGGTTACTGACCGATAGATGATTTCGGGCTGTTCTATATGTTCCAATCGCGTGGAGAACTTTAATTGCGCGATGCAGGATTAGTTCTTATGTGACGCCATAGATGTCGCTACAGGATCATTATGGGTTTCAGTCAGTAAAATCTTACACTCCCTCACGCATACCTTTTCTCCTCTGTCAATGCCATCCAAAGGTTGTCTATAAAAAATCACTTTTAGCGATAAAACAACCCTTTTGATTTCAAGCACCAGTATTTATATGGTTAGACTGGGTACCAACCCTAATATTCTTGAGAAAAAGCTAAGCAGATTTACTGTTCTGTTAGCGGAAATTTCCAGAAACTTGTTCTGGAGCCAAAATTATTACAAAATAAATGAGACCAACTGCCAAACGCATGTCAGTCACAAATAGCTTGACTTACATTTAACTTCGAAGAAACTAGGAGCAAATAACCTAGAATTTTCTATTAACAATGAAGCTACATGGAATGTTATATCATGAAACACGGTACAATCTTAGAGTCATTGTGCTTACGAGATTTTTCGAAAGAAACATCGTGGCCCTGCAACATATAGGAAATCGGGTTTTTTTTTCGGTGGGAAAATGATCAAATGACGTCCCCCGCTCTTGGGCGGAGCGGGAGATAGTGTTTGTCTTTTTCTGTCTAAAAACCCACTCCTGTTTCTTCGTTGCCTTTCATACCAGGGCCGAGTCTTCCATTCAGAATCAGATCCTTGGCCCCAGTAGGCTATGACCCTGCTGGGCCCATACGGTTGCTGACATCTCTTTCAGGCACGCGTAGAACACTACGCGCCATCGACGACTTGGGCTAGGTCCAGACGGTTACCGGACGGTCGGACGGCGAGCTATCCATGGGTTTTAGTTAGTGAAAGTCTGATACTCCCTCCAAGTGGGAGAAATACCCACAAAAAGGACTAGAATAATAATTTGACAGGCAGATTTACAAATAAAAAAATAATGCAGTTAGTATGATGCCATGCTATTTCCAAGTAGATTTATTCTTTTCTGAAAACACAGAAGAACTTAAAAATGAATATAGGAAAAGAACAAATTAATCTAGATTTGGCACAAGCTTTCGACACGGTAAGGGACTTCAATCTGCTTGCTTTGATTAATCCATGCTACTGGAAACCCCTCTCCTCATCTCAATTTAAATAATTCCCAGGAAATATTCCAGCCTGTAAATTTGGAATATGTAAAATATTTAAAAAATATTTTCAGCGTCAAAAATACCGTTCACATTTTCACTTATATGAGCGAAAATGTCAGTAAAATAAAATGAAACCGGCCGACTAATATCGCCATCCACAGTCGCGCAAAGGAACGAATTCTGTGTCCCTCCGGATGACGTCACGCGAGAGTAATGTCGGTACCAACGCAAACGAATTACGCTAGAATTTCGTGGCCCGGCATTTTGTGAAACATATTTTGTATAAATCTCCTTATTGACCTAGTTCTAGGAAGCACTCTTTGGGATTGTCAACGGACTTACTCGCGACAAAGATATAAAAACTTTCGCAGTACTCGAACATAAACATAATGAGAACTTTGGGCTCAGACTTGAACGTTGTGGTTCTGGAGTTACGGGTAGGTTAAAACATGAATTCTGGTGTTAAAGAGATAAATGTATGTTTTGAGACAGTAAAAATATAGTGGCAGTGCAAATGTGATTGTAAGGTTAGTTACTATTTTTCGAAAGAGTTACCATGGTTCTGGAACTCAAAAGGCAACTGAAAGAATACTATTGGATTTTAGTCAGTGAAAATCTAATACTTCCAAACTTATGTAGTAATAGGGGTTAAAGTATGAAATTGCCGTTTTTTAAAACGAGTTGCTTTGAAGTGTTATATCTTTGCATTGACTTAGAATTGTAAGTTTAAATACACTTTATATTAAAGGTACGTTATTCTTTTTCCGAAATTAGGTATTTATTGGATTCTTTGTGTTTTGTATTTTCTGTAATATCGCAGTTTTTATAACCATGAAAGCTAATAAAAAAACTTTTTTTTTCATATTAAGAGTTCCAACGTAAAACCTATGCATTTCAAAGGGGAAACAATATCAATTACGTATACCTACGACTTTTTTCTAACAAAAGAACTTTGTGCTCTTGGTTTAATAGCTTTCGTTTTGGAAATTTTGTCTTGTTGCCGCACTGAGGAGAAAAGTTATTCGTGAGATAAAATTTCCCACGTGAAAGTGATTGAGACATAACTAGACATCCCATTCATTAGCAGTTTTAAGTCCATATATATATATTATCAATATTGCATACACATTGAAACACATTGTTTCCACGGTAGAACTCATATTACAAAATAATGCGAGTTTTCTTATATATCATACAAAAATAGTTACAAGTACTGCAATATTACAGAAAACACAAAACACAAAGAAACCAATAAAAACCTACTTTTAAAAAAAAGAATAATGTACCTTTAATATAAACTTTATTTGAACTTATAATTCCAAGCCAATCCAAAGATATAACAATTCAAAGCATTTTGAAAAACAGCAATTTCATATTTTAACCCATTTAATATTTTATCAGAGTTTCAACGGGGCTAGGAAATATAAAGTACAAGCAAGCCAATTGGGTTGAAAGGATAGCGGTAAGACAACTTATTCAAGGAATAATACACACATTAAAAAAATAATGCACCTGTTTATTTCTTCAGATAATCACAATATTTCTTAATAATTATTAGTACAAAATATAGACTGCTAAGTAGGTAAACTTATCGTAGTTGCCACTCGAATTTACGTCTGAACACTACCAGTGCTCTGGTCCAACTCCCTATTCTCCAACATAGGGCTTATTACCTTCCCTCTTTAATATTTTAAAACCGTTATTTAAACGACTTCCAGTCTAGCACTCAAATCAATTTAAATGTTGCCCAAAAAATAAACTTGAAAATTAAATTGAAAACTAGATAGGCTTTTATTGAAACCTAACACTTACTCTATATTTTCCAACTCCTTCAAAAATTGTTTGAAGATTCCTACCCCAAAAAAATAGTTAAAAATCCGTGGTGCAACTACTTGACTAACATCATTTTAAGCATACATAATAGTAAACTCATGCTTTTTTCGCATGATTATCGCTAAAATTACAGACAAAATGCCTCTTGCTGTGATCCTTACACACTCTTTATTCTTTGTTTACATCATTACACATACGCCAGTTTGAGTATCTGATCTTTTCTGTACGATATCAGACTGATTAGCGAGGTTACCATGATGTTCAAAGTAAGATTGTTTCATTCTTATTTCAGTGTGGGTAAGAGACAGAGCTATACAGGTTGTCTAGCGCCATCTCTTACCCACACTGGAAATAAGAATGAAACAATCTTACTTTAAACGTCATGGTACAGGTCCAGATCTTTGATCTCATTTATGTTTCCTTATTTCAAATACAAAAGTTAGATACTACTATCACACAATTTGTAGCTATACATATAACATGTTACTGGAATAATACATACACAATACACCCCAATCAGAAAATTAAGTTGCTAACATAATTTAAGCACTGAAATACTTTGATGTAGCGTTTTGCGTAGTTTTTTTTAAAGAAGTTGGACGTAGTTCCTGAAAAACGTTCCAACCCACAAAATAATATTTTGAGATAATTATGAGGGCGTCCAACTCGAGGTACATTTTCATACAACCGCTCTTACGTGATTATGATATTAGATATTTTGGAAATACTTATAGTACAAGTATTACACCTTCTGGCTCTATATCTTCCTGCCTTAATCCCAATTTATTTGCGACTTTGTACCAATACGTCTTCATTTGCCGTCATCTCAATAATCACCTCATTTGAAAGAAGACTTGATTTGTCTTACTCGTTGCGTAAATTCAAGTCTGTCTTGCATAAAGCATTATCACAAGAGTGAAAAGATAATTTTGTCCTTTTCACGTACTTTAAGTGAGTGAAAAGGACAAAATTCTCATAAATAAATAAGTAAATAAATATTTATAATTTGTAAATGTTCAAATATTCATTCAGAATTTGTTTTTGTTGCCATATTTCTTTTTTATTGGTTGGCTTAACGTCGAACAAAATGTGAATAGATACGTTAGTTCATAACTCCTTTTATGTTTATTGCATGCCGTGGCAGCCTTTAATTAAGGCTACACTATATAATGTAAGAATACTGAATCTTTAGCATGTATAATGGTGTATGCTTTGTTGGTTGTCCTAAAAAAAAAAAAAAAATAAAGACCATCCCATCTCTCACTCAGCTCACCTATCGTTTCTTTGGGAATTTGTCTACCCCTATAGCCACTATTCAAATCGTTCCTCATTCAATTGACTATATCTTAGAGCTCATACACATAAGTGGCATATTGTCAACGGCAGCGGTAACTGCTGCCATAGACCTTATAGTGACAGTTGACACATACGACGGCTGTCGCTGATCTTCAAAGTTATAATATCGACGGCCGCTGTCGACACGTCAAAAAGAAAGAAAGAAAAACATTTTTAAAAGGAAAAGGCGCAAATTTAGGACTAACAAATTATAAGTAAGTATATTTAGGAAAAAATATGCGCCACATCCGATCTGCCCGATACCAGCTTGATGCACTTGAGGCAGTTGAGAGGCGAGCCAGGAGGATCATTTATTTATTTATTTATATATTATTATACTTTATTGCATACCAAGATTACAAATTTAAAAATTTAACCCACACATTTTGCCCACAGGCAATGCATTCCATAGACGAGCGGCCTAAAAAAAAAAAAAAAATGACGAGCGGCCTGGACAGTAAAAGATTTATCCAGGAAAGTAGTCATACTAGGACGCAATGAGTGGATCATTGGCAATGATCCATTCATGAGGCTTCAAAGTCTTGAGCATCGACGCCGAGTTGCTAACCTGTCGGTTTTCTACCGGTTGCATTTCGGAGAGTGTGCGTCGGAATTGCATAACCTAATTCCGCCTAGCCCGTGCCATCATCGGACCACCAGGCGTACTCTCTGCATAATGCCGTGACCATACGCAAAATAAGACGAGTCAACAGCTGCCGTTACCTCTACCGTTGGCAATATGCTGCTCGTGTCTAAGAGCTCTAATTGGTCATAATAAAAACACAGTCATATCTGCTTCAGCCCCAATTTCGAGAAGACTGTTGATTTAGGACTGATTGTTCCTTTGAGCTACAGTGATTGCTTTGTCTGAGCCTTCGTAAAGTATAAGGGTAATATCATAAATGGCTAGAAAATATCATGTTACTTCCTCTCCAATTGCATTATGTAAAGATGGTTTTATGTCTTTTTTTATGGAATCTTTGTGTTGCCTTGACTCGATATTTAGGCATTTATCTTGTGTTTTACTGAAAATGACGTGACCAATTTCGTTGTTTTTTTTTTAGGTTGGAAAATCATCGAATGACAAATCCCGCTCTTGGGAGGAGCGTGAGATAGTGTCAGACTTTTACTGACTAAAAACCCACTCCTGTTCCTTCGTTGCCTTCGTCCCAGGGCCCCGGGTTTCGTTTTCACACTACCCATGGCCCCAGTAGGCTTCGACCCTGCTGGGCCCCTACGATTTTCTGACATCTCCCTGAGGCGCGCGTGGAACAATACGCGCCGTTGACGACTTGGGCTCGGTCCGGACGGTTACCGGACGGTCGGACGGCGAGCAATGGGTGGCTCGCCGTCTGACTGTCCGGTAACCGCAAGCCCGCGCCTGACCAATTTCGTTGTGCGTTTTTTTTTCTTTTGAGGTGTGGAATCATCAAATGATTTCTTCTGTTTTAGATAGGGGCGAAAGGGCGTGTCAGATTTTTACTGACTAAAACCCACATGTGTCCTTCAGTTGCCCTTTGCATTCCAGGCACTCACTCTGACATTAGAGCGTACTAAAAGGCCTTTTTTTAAATTAATGTTCGTTAATTCATCTAAATTCATTTATTTCATAAATTTTTGATTATGTCTAAAAATACGTAATAATCACAATACGAGTCCTCTCCGGGTGTATCGCTTTCTAAATCAAGCTCTTGATCCAACCTCCTAATAATAGCCTTCTGAGGCTCATGGCTGACATGACTATTGTCACAATACTTAGTTCAAATTGCAAGAGAACCAAGTCAAGGTCTACCTTAGTTTTTACGAGGTTTTCGTCATCTAGGACGGTTATATCAATAATCATATTGTTGACTCCGGCAATTCCACTCCTTAGCTGTACGCACAACGAATGTGTTCTCAAAACGGTATATTTGTATGGGAGGGATGTCCACCGTGTACTGTTAGCTCATCGCTGTATGTCTAGTGGGTCCGATGACGGAACGGATGCATGATCATCAACGTTGTTAACTGTCTGCTTTCTTGCTAAGTATTTGGATTTAGGTATAGCTGAATATCATTCATCTTTTAAGATACTGTTACTGACAATCTTCGTTGCGTTAATTATAACATGTAATTATTATTTTTTATTCTTGATAGGTTCGAGCTTGACCGCTATCTCACCTGATAGAAAGCGACGATGCGATCGACGATGGAGCGCGTTTACCTAGAACTAACCTATTCACTCTTGACTTAAAGATTCCCGGGTTGTAGCCATCAGAAAACACAGATTCCGGCAAGGAATTCCACTCCTTAGCTGTACGCACAATGAATGTGTTCCTAAAACGTTTTGTGCGTATTGTGGGATGTCCACCATGTACCGGTGGCGCATTGCCGTACGCCTGGTGGTCCGATGATGGAACGGGCTAGGCGGGATTAGGTTATGCAATTCCGACGCACACTCCCCGAAATGCAACCGGTAGAAAACCGACAGGCTAGCAACTCGGCGTCGATGCTCAAGACTTTGAAGTCGCATCATTGTCAATGATCCTCCTGGCTCGCCTCTCAATTGCCTCAAGTGCATTTTGTTTAAGGCCATTTTTATTTTGACGGCGCGCAGCGTTTGAGCTATAGGTGAATAGGCTATTGCGTTATGTCGCGGCTTTCTGTCCCACATGAAAAAAAAGAGTGTTTTCGTATTTGTAATCGTTCCCACAATACAAGAGTATTTCCTAGTGTAAGCCAAAGTCATTAAAAAAATTACAGTTATTGTGACCAATTGTTTGCAATTGAGATTCAATCACTGAAGATCTAACTTTATTGATAATGTTAACTTTCTAATCCTACCTATATCTTCTTGATTGTTCACAGAGGCAAGAGCACAGATTTCCGGGCCCACAGAAAAATATCTGAAGCCAGGGTCGACGTTACGACTGCAGTGTTCCGTGGTACAAACTACAGAAGCTCCTGCTTTTGTGTTCTGGTAAGTGGTCATAAACTTTGTACCAAATTATAATACCAGTGACGTATTATGAAGTTTTAATGTCATAGCGATTCGAAAGTGTGAAAGATAATAAAAATACATTCAGCCGAACATAGAACCTCCTTCTTTTTGAAGTCGGTTAATAAAAATACATTCAGCTGAACATAGAACCTCCTCCTTTTTGAAGTCGGTTAAAAAGAGCTATGCTTGTCCAAAATAGCACCATTTCATAACACCATAATTATTATATAGAGTCAAATACAACAGTTATGCATTAAGGATCTACATATGTATATTAATTATAAAATTTACAAGTTATCGTAAGACCTGAGATGCTGTATGGATCAGTATTTTAGGCTGTGAAAAAGATGGATGAAAAAGGATTGCATATAGCGGAAATGAGAATGTTGAGATGAACGTGTGGAGAGGCGAGAATAGAGTGAAAAATAAGCACACTAGAAGAAATTTGAAAATAGCGCCAGTGACTGAAATAGTTGAATGGAACGTTTATCAAGTTTTTATTTTATTTTATTTACATATGGAAATACAAACAGTAGTACAATAAGGGATATTTATAACAGCTTAAATATTACATTATAAAACAATCATGCTTCCCACTACGTTCTCCACAGATTACAATTTCAAATACTGTAAATATATTTGCACGCCATGTTATGGCAGGATATGCTGAAACAAATATACTGTAACACCTTATGTACCATATTCTAGCAAATAAATATTATGCTTGATTGATTGATTAAAATTAGCTATTAATACAGTTTATATAAATAAATATCTAATTCATGAGTGATCATCTCTGCGATAATATATAACATATATGTGTGTAAGTTTTGTGTGGGTACAACAGACAATAACGCAATAAACATTACATTATTATCCGTAAAACAATGCCATGTCAAACTAATGCGCATCTTTAAGGGTTGCTTGGACTTGCTTCCTAAAGGCATTTTTACTGAATATACTAAGATCTCAGAGCTGTCAGACATAACTTATTTTCACATGGATGAAACCTTAGGTTCTCAGTAGCGTCTCATATGCTTTGAATACCTGTGTACTTGTGGAGCTCCCCCTTGAGGAACTTTGGCAGGTACGAGGTGAGAAAGGGAACTAAAAATAACGAGTTACTTTTTTTTTATACGAATTTTATTTTATTTTGATCATACGATATAGACAAGACAAGAAAAATAAAAACACTTAACTAATTAAAATTACATAATATATACACAATAACTCCTACCTAAAATATGGCGTCAGAAAATTCCTCCGCATCGCTGTCGACTGGAAGTGTGCCCAAAAGACTGGCAGCATTGCCACGTTGTATGGCAATGCTTAATCTCACGAGTTATTTAACTTAATGTTTTATGGCTGATTTTTATATATGATTTGTAGAATATTATTCTAAAGTAGTATCATAAGTGTCAGACACTTTAAAGCTCAAAAAAAGTAAATGAACTTTACTTATTTTTACATGTCTGATTTTTAAATATGCTATTGAGGTAATTATTACAAGGTCCCTTAAAGCTGTGAAAAAATCAAACTTCTAAGTTAACGAAAAAAAAGATACGGCAGTTTATGTCGCAAAAAACGTATATTTCGATACTCTCAAAGGAATCAAAATTCATAGGGTACTTCCCGTTGACCCAGAATCCTGAAATTTGGCATAAAGTAAGGTCTTATAGCACAAATATAGCAATAAATCTGAAAACAGTAATTTTGTTGTTACATACGTCACAAAAAAAATTACAATTCTGAAAAATCTTAGAGACTCGGAAATTTTAGTTTGTACGGAATCCTCAGTACGCGATACCGACTCGCACTTGTCCAGTTTTTTTTTTTATACAGCATCAAAATTGGTTATTAAATGAAGCAGCAATTAGCATTCCAAATATTTATTTGAGGAAGATCTCTTTTGAGCACACGTACAGATAGCGGCATCTTGAGCGCTCGGCGAAAGAGCGGGGATCGCTTTGCGCATCGTACAATATCGGCGAGCCAATGCTGAACAAGGGTTGCACTCCCCGCCCCCACATCTCTCTTCATACCACTAAAGAGACCCGATATTTCACTTCTGCGTGCTTCTGCGCAAGTAGAACTGTAGAAGTCAGCGCTCAAGATCCGTGCCGGTATCTATAACATGTATATATTGTGCAACCTTATACTATGATTTGACAGTTTCCCCTTCCACCAGATTTGAAAGGTTTCTAAATTGATTAATATTGAACGAATTTGTTTTTTTTTTTCTATTTGCGATTTTGGATAATGATACGTTTTGATACAAATAAAAGTTGTAATCAAGTACGCAATTTCATACATTTCACAACTGTTATAGTTTAAAATAACCTTTTTCTAATTAAGAAAGATACGATTCGTTACGAATTGATGATGTCTCAGATTTAGAAATCTATCTTTTGAAACACTTTGAGAGTCCTAACGATTCTTTTAAAAACTTATTTATGTTTCAGTACTAAATGAACTTTCTGCTGAAATCGTCTGAAGGCATTAAACCGTTTATTACTTTTGTTTATTTTCAAATTTCAGAGCTTAATTGCAATCCATAATGTACCTATACCCTAGATGTGAGTTATTAAAAATTGTTTCAATAAAAAAAAAATACTAAAAAGTACTAAAAAATTTTAATTTTTTGAAGTTGGTGCGTCTGGTTTTGCTATTTCGTTATTTAATAATAGTACCTATATATAAATAATGTAAAAACATCATAAAATACACAATTCTCACATCGGGATCACCAGTTTGGAGGTATATGGAAAAGAGTGTAACATCCCATATACCTACCTCCATTAAAAAGAGAGGATCCTCCAACCAGATTGATGTTATTGCCTGATCTGGGCAACTGCCCGAAAGATGATTTCGGGCTGTTGATATGTTCAAATTTTTAGTTCCCACGTGGCGCCATAAATGTCTCTATATCTCTTTTCCTCAGGGTAAGTCATAGATTTAGTATATTAATTAACTAGCTTCTGCCAGCGGCTTCGCCTGCATATAAGATTCTTCATACAAACTTTGGACCCCTTTTCATTCCCTTAAGGGGTGAATTTTGGAAAATACTCCTTTAGCGCTCGCCTACGTCTTAAAATAAAACCTTGTGCTAAATTTCACGGTCCTAGGCCTTGTAGTGTCGGCTGTGAGCTAATAATGTCAGTCAGTCGATTTCTCCTTTTATATACAGCACTAATTTTTAATTAGTACAAATACTTAAGGGGGTTATTAGAAAAGGTCTTGTTATTATTTAAGTAAAGTCTCAATAAATAATATTCATAAACAGCAAAGTTATTAGTATTTGTTTATATCCCAAAATGACACTCAATTTATGGAAATATTGTACAGGGTATCGATTTAGGAATGAATGAATGGCAATCAGAATGGAAAAATACTGCGCGTAGTATTTTCTAGCAACAATTGTTATGAATATTTGATTCAATTATGAATTTACCAATTATGACAAATTTTCGTGGACGATTTAGGGATTTTGTGTTTTTTAACTTTTGACTTCACTAATATGATCAGTAACTGGTTCGGATAAAACACCATTTTTATGTTTACTAATTAAAAAATAATAGGGTATATAGATCTATCTTTATATATATAGAAACAATATCAAAGTATCAAGCAAAGTTTGAACACGAAACCTCCAGCGCAATATACTGCCTTAGGTTTACGCTCATCTTTAGATGTGCCAGGAGAGTTGAGGTTTCTCGCTTACGGGAATTAGGTCGAACCACATTCTGATCGATCCTTAATCGTATAGGTTCAGCTCTATAGACAGAATTCCATTGGTATAATGAAACTCATGATAGAGATCTTTATTACTTCGAATGAGTGGTTTTTTTTTAGGTTGGAAATCGTCCAATTACTTTTCACACTCTAAGGCGAAGTGGGAGGGTGAGTCAGACTTTAACTGACTAAAACCCACTCCTTTGTTTCTTCTTCGTCTTACGTTCCAGGACCCCGGGTTTTCTTTTCAGAAGAGAACCCATCGCCCCAGTAGGCTTCGACCCTCCTGGGCCTCTACGGTTATGCTGACACCTCCTTGAGGCACGCGTGGAACACTACGTATCGTCAATGACTCGGGGTCGGTCCGGACGGTTACCGGAGGGCTAGACGGTGAGTTACCCAATTCTCGCCGTCGGTAAGCGCACGGTAACGGTGGCTAGAAATCAGGGTCGGGATCCCGGCGGCTGGGGCACAGCTCCACAGTATACTCCACTGTTAACTTCGAGCGGTCCACACAATGGTGACACCCGGGCGTTTCTTCCACACGAATCCGGTGCTTAAAATGAGTAGTGGCTTTTTGACTGCGTTTTTAGGGTTCCGTACCTCAAATGAAAAAAACCTTTATAGGATCACTTTGTTGTCCGTCCGTCTGTCGGTCTGTCAAGACGATTAATCTCGGGAACGCGTGGAGGTATCGAGTTGAAATTAAAACCATATATTCAAGTTCGCGGTCCCTTGAACCCACAGCAACAGCGTGTAACTCAGTTGTAATTCCATAGGAACAATGCGTAAGTCAGTTTTTTTTTCTCAAGACAGAGTTGCGTGCTAATAAACAGTTTATTTGCTCTCCTGAGAAGTTTCCGATTTTGACTTAGTGGTGTTAGAAATAATGCGATGATATTTAATATCAACATTTACAAAAGAAGAGTCAGCTGAACTAGATCAGATATATGTCTTCATCGATTTGTCGAGAATCGGGTGTAAATTCAATTTGGAGTCTCATCAAGGAATGCGAGTGCTGACGCGGTGTGTTGTTCGCTATTTTGGATCAATATGACAGGAAAAAAAGTATTTCTTTTTCTTTCCTATATCTTTTTCTATTGTGATTTATTTTATTTTGTTTTTCCTGTATGGTCCCTCAGGATAACATGGATGGGGTTGTGGAAATCGAATGTCATGCCAATTCGTTGAATAGAAATTGAAATATGTTTTTTTTAGGGTTCCGTACCTAAAAAGAAAAAAAAATGGAACCCTATAGGATTACTTGGTTACGTCTGTCTGCCTGTCTATCTGTCAAGACCCTTTGTCTCAAAAACCGCTTGAAGGTATCGAGTTGAAATTAAACCCATAAACTCAAGTCAGTAGTCCCTTGAAGCTGTGAAAAAAATCAAACTTCTAAGTTAACGAACGAAAAAGAGACGGTCGTTTATGTCGCAAAAAACGTATATTTCGACACTCTCAAAGGACGCAAAATTCCCGTTGACCTAGAATCCTGAAATTTATCATAAGACAAGGTCTTATAGCACAGATATAGGAATAAATCTGAGAACAGTAAATTTGTTGTTACGTCACAAAAAACAAACTTTTTGTGATTCGCAAAAATCTTCGAGACTCCATTTGGAAATTGAACTATTTACATAGGTAAGTTTATTATGGAAGCCTCAGTGCGCGAGTCCGACTCGCACTTGCCCAATTTTTTTTCTTACCGATTCTTCTTCATCAAAAAAGACGAATTAGAAACATGTAATAGCTTCTGAGTTTTATGTAAGCCTGTGTAATTTTTTATGAGTTTGAGAAATAACTTTGCATGGATTCATTACAAAATTTAGTTGAATATTGTCAAACGTGCCTATGTATTTTGTCAATGGACTTTTGTAAGCTGCCTAATAACAAATAAGCCAGAAAACAAACATACTCTTCCACATATAACCTTTCCAAGATTCCATATAAACGTACGTTGGTAAGAACAATACGTAATACTCTTTCTTGGTCGAGATTTATTACGGTTCATCTGGATGAGCTAAGTGCTTCCCCAGATGTGCATTTTATTTACACACCACCAGGGTACATTTGCAGATGGAGGGTGCGAGGGTGAACTTTTGTTTTTCTTGCAGAAATTCTTACCTATTCTTGTTGTTATCGCCAAGGCGTGTTTATTGTACATGATTTAAATGGAGCTTTGGCAATTAAAAAAATGTAGTTAGTAGTACCTTAAAAGGAAAAAACGGAACCTTTATAGGATCACTTTGTCTGTCTGTCAAGACTCTTTATCTTAGGAACGCGTGGAGGTATCAAGTTAAAATTAAAACCATATACTCAAGTTTGCGGTCTCTTGAAGCTGTGAAAAAATAAACTTCTAAGTTAATGAATAAAAAAGATACGGCCGTTTATGTCGCAAAAAACGTATGTTTTGATACTCTCAAAGGAATCAAAATTCATAGGGTACTTCCCGTTGTCCTAGAATCCTGAAATTTGGCATGAAGCAAGATCTCATAGCACAAGTATAGAAAAAAATCTGAAAACTATAAATTAGTAGTTAAATAAAAAAAAATTGCGATTCGTAAAAATCTTTGAGACTCGATTTGGAAATTTAACTGTTTTCATAGGTAAGTTTGTACGGAACCCTCAGTGCGCGAGTCCGACACGCAATTGCCCGATTTTTTAATTTTCCCAGAATTCATTATTATAAAACGTAAATCGAATAAAAGATTAATGTGCTCATTTATAGCAAATAACAAATGAAGTAGTATAGATATAATTTAACAATTATTAAAAGTAGTTAAAAATTATAAAAATAAAAATGAGGCAAAATTTAAAAAAAAATGTAGATACAAAGATAAAATGAAAAATGTATAAAACTGATACTGAAATTGATAACAATACTTAAATAATGTTATTTATAGCCCCTGTAACCTTTCAACTTTCCACCTCTTTTCATACGAATAAGAAAAGAAGATCTGAAAGGTAGATTCAAAGATGTGTGTCAGTAAGGTTCGCAAGCTTGACACATTTTTGAAACTGGACCAGTTTTAAAAGAGCAAGTTGGAAAAGCAATTGAACGAAGTACCATCCGACTGGCTCGTTGGCGATTGGCCAGAATTCTACTTCTATTTGATTTACCATTGTTGATTTGAAACTGAATACTTAATTCGATGTGCGTCAACATGACGGGAATGTTAATTGAAGGACTAATTTCCTGAATATAATCTGTTCCATCTGTTCCTGAACTATTGTTGTGATTTAGGTTTGGTGTCGATGGACAGGTGTGTATTGGGCAGTGTGTTTTGTCTGGCATATGGCGCTTTTGAAAAAAATTAAGGTAATTTTTTCTGCATACACATTATGCTTTTGGGTAAATATTCTTTGGCAGAATTTACGTTTTTAAAATCGTCGTCTTTCATAGCCAAATCTTAAATTTTTAGGGTTCCGTACCTCAAAAGGAAAAAACGGAACCCTTATGGGATCACTTTGTTGTCCGTCTGTCTGTCTGTCTGTCAAGACCCTTTATCTCGGGAACGTGTGGAGATATTGAGTTAAAATTAAAACCATATTCTCAAGTCTGCAATTCCTTAAAGCTGTGAAAAAAATCAAACTTCTAAGTTAACGAATAAAAAGATACGGCTGTTTATGTCTCAAAAAACGTATATTTCGATAGATATCAAAATGCATAGAGTACTTCCCGTTGATCCAGAATCCTGAAATTTGGCATAAAGCAAGGTCTTATAGCACAGGTGTAGGAATAAATCTGAAAACAGTAAATTTGCTATTACCTAGGTACGTCACAAAAAAAAAACCTTTTTTGCAATTCGGAAAAATCAGGTCATGTTTGCCCCGCAAACATGATCAGATTGTCACACCACCTTCGTCGCGGTCGACCTCATCGACATTGTCCTCCCTCAAGCATCCAGTGAGTAACAATACTAGCCCACCTGTCCGGGTACATTCGTGCGACGTGGTCAGCCTACTCCTACCATAGTGCAGAATTTTTTTTCAACCAATAGTCGACTGGTACAGAATGCCTTGTTGTATTAGGTCTACTATTATACATAAAGTTTTAATTACACCAATAATATGAAAGCGAAAATTTGTGAGTGTATGTGTGTTCTGTGTGTGTCTGTTTGTTACTTCTTTACGGTAGATCAGGTCCAGGAAAAGCACATAGAATACTATTTATTCCAGCCCCCCTAGCCAAGTTAGGTACAACCGTTTCGTTTCGATTCTCTTATCGTTGATCACCTCGAGTCGGCCACGCCTCCTAGTCCTTTGTTCGTCGAGATGACGTCAGAATAAAATAATCGGAGGCGTGGCCTACTCGAGGCGATCGACGAAAAGAGAATCGAAACGAAACGGTTGTAACTTGGCTAGGGGGGCTGGAGTATGTTCTCGTAAGACAGTTTTCAACTTTCACGCTGTGCAAATCCGCTGGCAGCAGCTAACTACTAAATAAATACCAACCATATCTAAAAACTATCTAGCTACGGTCCGGAGTAAGCGTTTCATCTCGTTGTTTATACCGCGTAACGCGCGCAAGAAAATTTTTAACAATCTGCCTGCAGCAGCCTTCGCGTCCATAATTTAGGTGTTTTCACGGCTAGAGTGAATAGGCTCTTCATAAACTAGTGCGCTTCACCATGAACGATTGCATCACTGCTTACCATCAGGTGGGGTCGCAGTCAAGCACTAGTTTATATAATTAAATAAAAAAAACTTCATCATCATCACGTTTCTCAAAGATATAGATAAAGGTTATTGCAATGTGATAAAGTGAGTTAGTGAGTGAGTGTCTGAGTGTGTCGCGGGAATGCGGTGGATGTAAAACACACAGGATCGATCGTTGTGGAGATGCTTGGGGAGGCCTATGTCCAACAGTAGACGTCTTTCGGCTGAAATGATGATGATGATGAATGTGATAAAGAAAAGACGTATAACCAATCTTACACAAACTTTCTCATCCGCATCCCACGTCGGAAAGCAATATCAAAATTGCCGCCTTCGTAAGAGAAAAATATATTTTAAAGGTCATACTGATTAACCTTAACAAGATCGAAGGTTCAAAGACGGCTATGACAATTTAATTTGGTTGGCAAAGTGGATTTGGCAGCAAGAATTGGCAACGACGCCTATAGACTGATGTCGCCAGAGCAGCGCATCTTTTATAGCCATTCAGGTAGGAACGTCGCTTGATGTTTTGCTTCGCTAGGTGCTAGGTGATAAGCTCTAAGGAACACTCTTTTGTTTTTTTTTTTTTAAATAATAATATATTTATTTGTGAACATAAGGTATGGTTAAAGATGTTGTACAAGAAATCATCATCATCATCATTTCAGCCGAAAGACGTCCACTGCTGGAAATAAGCCTCCCCCAAGTGTCGCCACAATGAACGGTCCCATGCGTCTCGCATCCATCGGACTCCCGCAACCGTTATCAAGTCATCGGTTCACCTTGTAGGAGGCCTTCCAACGCTACGTCTTCCGGTACGTGGTCGCCATTCCAGAACCTTTCGGCCACAACGGCCATCCTTTCTGCGAGCAATGTGCCCTGCCCATTGCCACTTAAGTTTGGCGACTCTTCGTGCTATGTCGGTAACCTTGGTTCTCCTGAGGATATCCTCATTCCTGATTCGATCAAGCTTATAAGCGACCGCGTTTTGGAGCCATATGTCATCACTGGCAACACGCACGACTTTCATCTTGAGACACTGTGGTATATTGGACGAGAAGATACCGTGCAGCTTTCCGAACGCTGCCCAGCCGAGTCGGAGTCGACGATTGATCTTTCTCGAAGTATAATGACAAGAAATATGATGTCCCAATAATGTCCCGCCAGAAGGCATACAAATATTATCAATATTGTAATGATTCGAATTTGTAATATTTATAAATTGCAAACTGATAATTAAAATACAAAATAATCATTAAAAAATAAAATGTCAACAATTAAAATAAAGTCTAACTAGTCACAGTTTAATTAACAACTAATTGCATGTCACATTCAAATGTGACAAGCGTGTGTGTGTGCGTACGTGTATGTGTATGTCTGTAAGTAATAATCAGTCAAAAAAGTAAATAATGTCAATATATAAAATGATAAATGTAAAAGGAGCTTTTGTTTAGCAGTAGAACTCAATATAATCTAATCTAATTAGCCTATTATATTCACTGCCGGGCGAAGGTTACTCTCTTCCTTTTCCACACACGTGTCTTTGGCCAATGCGGGCCAGTCCCTCCGGTAAAAGTCAAGTTCATCACTCCATCTTCGTCTTAGTCTGCCGCAATAACACCTCGCTTTTAATAGGATAATACTGATATTTTTTGGCTTACAGCTCATCTGACATGCGGCAATCATTCCTGGCTTAATCCCACTTAATAATAGCAGCTTAATAATAAAAAATCCGGTCAAATGCGAGTCGGACACGCGCACGTAGTTATTTTATTCTGTTTTCGTATACAGATAGACAGACAGACGGACTGCGGTGTCTTGGTAATAGGGTTCCATTTTACCCTTGGGTACGGAACCCTACAGTCATAATAAATAACCATGTAGCACCCACTCCTATCAAGATTGGAGACTCTATACCTACTCGAAGTTGCGACGTTGGACGATTACGTCTACCTTGGACAGAGAGTCCAGTTGGGTAGATCTAATTTCGAGACGATGCGATGTGAAATTTGAGGGAGGACTATGTCCAGCCGTGGACGTCTATCGGCTGAAATGATGACGGAACCCTAAAAAAGATGCATGCTGAATCAAGTATCTACCTATTTTGATGATTTATGGAAACCCAGTTTTAGACAAATATAGAATTTCTGCCAAAAACGTAGAAATATTTGGGACGGACCACGTGATGTTTCAATTGTGTATGTTCGGCAATGTCAGAAGGCTATTCTAGTTCAGCATACCATTATATGTACAGTCAGGGGTCAAAAGTGCAGTTCCACCTTACCAATGCTAAAATGTCTATTATTTCTTTGTAGAAGAGGATCAATGGTTCATGACTGATTTAATTGGTAGCATAGAATCTAAAGTATTAAATAAACTAGTTGTGGACTATTGAACTTCTACAACAAAGAAATTTTAGACACTTTAGCATTGGCAGAGTGCAACTGCACTTCTGATCCCTGACTGTACATTACATTTGCACTCCTGACAGTGGTTTTAACCAACGGAATCTCACTTGGTTTATAATGCGCTCTAGTAGTTTCAAGATCGTAGTTAGTGGCTGTGAACAATTTTTTTCTTGTTTTCTATTATCGGTGTGTATTTTGGAGAGTGTGCGAGAGAATTGCAGGACTTGATTCCGCCATCTCATTTCTACAACCAGCCAACCCAACTTACTGCGAGTATCTACCCTTACGTTGTTGAAACCTCTACGGTCCAGACTAAGCGTTTCGCCTCGTCGTTTATACCGCGTACATCGAAGGACTGGAGAAATTTGCCTTCTGCGGTCTTCCCTTCCGAATATAATTTAGGTGTCTTCAAGGCTAGAGTGAATAGGCTCTTAATAAATTAGTGCGCCTCATCACACCAATTGCATCATTGCTTATCAGGTGGGTTCGCAGTTAAGCACTAGATTATATCAATTTAAAAAAATATATATGTATAGGCGAGGTATCTTGACCACTATCTCACCTGATGGTAAGCGATGATGTGGTCAACGATGGAGTATGCTTGCCTAGAAATGACCTATTCACTCTTGACTTAGTCTCTCTAGGTTGTAGCTATCAGGAAACACAGACTCTGGCAGGGAATTCCACTCCTTAGCTGTACGCTGATAAAGGTCGTATTGTTTACAGAGGCGATCTATACTTTCATTAATAACTTCTGGTAGCTATGTCAGCTTCAATGAGAATTTGTTCGATCCTAAGAGGTATTTTCTTATAAGGTAGGCTACTCTCTAAGTAAAGTTATTTTCCGTGTGATCTCAGCCTTACACGTTCCGTTATGTAACACATCGATGCGCTCGAAATTGGTTTCTGTTTGACAGTTATATTGAATTTGATGTCATTTATTCTTGTTGTTTTTTTTTTCTTATTTTATCGCATATTTTTTTTTAAATGCTATTATAACCAAGTCACTCCTAATGTTAAGCAGTGATGCAATCGTTGAGGGTGAGGCGCACGAGTTTATTAATACCCTATTCACTCTAGCCTTGAAGACACTTGTAACGTCACTTAAAAGATGACCAGACGGTTGCAAACCAACGTCGCAACCAAGGTGACCTTGCTAGTTTCAATCCGTGTAGACAGCAGTTGTTATCCATGACCTTAAACGCCCTTGGTTGGAAGGTGCGTTTTCCTAACCACCGAACGTGTTGGCGCGTGGTTTACATCCATGTAGCCGCAACACAAAGCGAACACATAAACCAAGGTCACTTGGTTGGAACGCTAGTTTGCAACCGTCTGGTCACCCCTCCCCTAGTAAATCTGGGGGTTCAATCTAAACCCCCAGATTTACTAGAGGACGTGTCCCCCAAAATGACGCACAATGCTGTCAAATTATCCAACAACATGTACCGAGTTAAGGAAATGCATTGTAAAATGTTGGAGACAAATTGTGGAACACTGAGCATCGTTGCACCGTGACTTATAAAGGACATTTTTTCCTTTAATGTATATGAGGCTTGAAGCACACAATGTTATTGTTCCCTTAAGTTTCTATTTATTTATTCTTACACTGTGTGTTTGTGTGCCATATAAATATGTGTCCTTTCTTTCCTTACATGTAAGCTATGCAATTTTCAAGATTAGCTTCGCTTTGTCTTGACATCCATTACTTCAAAATCGTGTATGCTGATTCGTCTCTTTCCATTTAAGGGTCGCCGCATACGGACCACACTCCACAGCCACAAACCACGAGAAGCTAGAAGCGGCCACAAAGGAAGCTGAAGCGCGCGACAGTAACTTGTGGCCGGTGGCTGCTTCTTTTTTAAACCCATGCGTGTAGTATCATAATGTCGAAGAAAGTTTAAATGCGCGAGTGGCGTGTGACGGCGCTTAGTGGCAGCAGTGCGGGTCACAAGAAGCGAGCAGCGGCATTTTGTAGTGTGTGGCGGGCACCGGCGTCAACCGTGTGCGGCGAATCCATATAAAATGTATGAAAGCTACAGGAAATATGCCGATGGCGGCGTTTTGTGGTTGTGGCTGGTGGCCCGTGTGCGGTGACACTTCGCATTCGTTTCGAGTTGTTCTTTTGTTTCTAATTGTAAAATTTTGTTTTATTTGGCTGTCCTCGGCTCATTATTATTGCGTGTTCATTTTGGTTTTGTATTTTCATCAAAGCTACTGTGGGCTTTAATGGGATTTCCTGTTTCAAAGCAATTAATTAGTTTGGTTAGGGTTTCCTCTGTTTTTCTTTAGCGTTAATTTTCCAAATTTTAAAGACAAATTTGTTAGTAGAATGGCGTAATTAGAGGATTTGTCTAAAAAAAAATTGCACCACTATAGTCTAAATTTTTGAGTCTAGAAGCAAAAAACAAAATTCGTTGCTTCTATAATTTGTAAGCATTTCCATTATACCATTATTTTTAGGTGGGTAATAAAAAAAAAATTCTTAAACCTAAAGGTAAACCTCAAAAGGCTCATCATGTCTGGTAAAATGGATGGGAAAAGGCCTCGTGGACGCAGCCCAATACGCTGGTGACCAGATCCGCACCGCTCTTGACTCTACGCTATACAATGCCCTTCACACCGCCAGAGACACAAAGAGATGGAGGAATATCGTTCAAATGAAGTAATGAAGCAGGGAAGGCATGACCCTTAGCATTGAGGAGTACGACTCAAGGAGGAGGAATCATCTAATGACTTATTCCACTCTAGAAAAGTCTTAATAGAATTTTTTCATATCGTCACCGGAAAGCCAATACTACTTAAGCGCCATTTTGACCAAAATGAGTTATATATATCGTTGGATTGGATTTTTTTTGCTGCGTCGATTAGTCGGGGTTTCGTAATAATCTGAGCATTTTTTTGGCGCTTAAGCACTGCAAAAGTATGGTATTTATCATAATTTTGATGTTTTAATAAATACTTACGTAATGCAACTTATGATCATATTTTAGTCGTTGTCAGTTTAGTATTTTTCTATACTGACATCAGCCACTTTAACTTTGTTCAGCAACTCAAAATATTGTAGTTTGAGTCATTGATGTCGCTTTAGTATTTTTTTGCCGACCGTAAATATGAGTTGATATGTAGCTAAGTAAATTTGCTTTACGTAAGAATTGACAAGCATGGCGCGTTAGTATATTTTGTCTTCGCAGTTTTCTGAGAGGGAATGGTTTTAGTAACTTTGCTTTTCATACCTAAGTATTTGAGTGTCTATTTAGAATGTTTTACATTCAATGAAATCGAATAATTATTATATTAAGCATGGACTATTTTACTCGACAAAATATTAATAGTTTGTTTAGCATTTAAATGTGTGAAACACGTACAAAAAATATTCAGTTAAGTCTTTTGAAATAAAATTTTGTTTTGATTACGATTCGTTGAGTACATAAAATTTATATATCGCGCACGAGTTGTAGGTGGTTCAGTCGATGAGTCGATCTTGTTTTTTCTTGTAGTCGGATCCCCGCAGCGACAAAAGAGTGACGCGTGTATGAAGTTCCCGCAGCAAACAGTTAACAAGTTAGGGGGCTGAGTCACCCGCGTCCGTAGGAGAATACCCATAGCTAGGCCCTACACGTGGTCCCCGGGTGGTGCTAATCAGGTGATATTAACTGGTGGTAGGTTTCGACCGACGGCTTGTGACCACCCACTGGGCAAAGACGTACCGCCAAACGGCCTAGCCGTGTTCCGGTACGATGCCCAGTGTAGCCAATTTAGAGGTATTGACGTATCGGGAGACTAGTCGCGGAGGGTAGCGGGATCCGAGGCACGGTGCACCGCTGGCCGACCGCAGTTAGTAGGGGGCCCAAGTAATGTGCTAGCCACACATGAAAAGCTGCCCCGCCAACTGACGAAAAATCCCGGAATGCACCATCGTGCTGGTTGGCGACCAGATGAGAGGGCCCAATGGTCCTTTCCGGGGGGGGGGCTCGGGCGTCCCCGCAGTCTCCAGACTAGTACCCCAATAATGCTGTCCTGCCAGTGCGTGACTGAAGGTTAGCAGCATGGGACTCCATTTCACTTCCTTCTCCTCTCCTACCTCACTCGTAATATGACAGGGTTGAAAAAGAGAAAAGTAAAACAGCGGCTGCACTCCCTCTCACTTAAAGTGCACCTCAGCAATATTAGAGGTCTGCACTCCAATATCGCAGCAGTCCATCATCACCTGGAGACTGAAAAACCTTCCCTCTTTTTTCTTTCGAAGACGCAGATAAGAAGTCCGTCAGACGTGTCGTACCTGTCTTACCCAGGGTTTACACTGGAGCAAAATTTTAAATCACACGCTGGTGTGTGTTTGTACGCCAGGGACGACATCTGCTATCGGCGTCTCCGCAACCTTGAAGATTACAGGTTCTCAACGCTTTGGGCTCTGGTGGACACAGGCATGGATAAAATTATCTATGCTTGTGTTTACCGTTCGCACAGTGGTGATCAGGAGACGATCAGGCTCACGCAGTACCTTAGTGAGGCGGCGGATGTGGCTCAGCAGAGGTACCCTTCCGCACAACTGGTGTTACTGGGGGATTTTAATGCCCACCATCAGGAGTGGCTTTTCCCATACCAGTGCACAGACCATGCTGGTCGAGAGACGCGAAAGCTTGCGCTAGCGTTAAATCTCACCCAGCTGGTCCAGGGAGCTACGAGGGTACCGGATGTTGATTCGCACACGGCCAACTGCTTGGACCTTCTGTTGACAACAAATCCAGACCGCTATTCAGTGTCGATATCATCACCGTTAGGTAGTTCCGACCACTGTCTGGTGAAATCTATATCAGTCTCCTCTCCGCCCGATCCCTGCCCTAGAGGCACCAGGCGGGTTTTGCGATATAGGTCAGCAGATTGGGATGGCATGCGATCTTTCTTCGCATGTTATCCTTGGCAGCCTACTTGCTTTTCTTCGGATGATCCATCGTCGTGCGCAGATGCTGTGACAGATGTGTTGTGGCGGGGGATGGAGTACTATATTCCATTCTCTGACGTAACAATGTCTGACCAGGCTCGCCCTTGGTGTGGTGCGGAGTGTGATCGTGCTAACGCACTTAAGCACACCGCATACTAGGCATGGGCCGACGCTCGTATGCACAAGGCGAGTGACATGAGTCAGAAGAAGAGAGTCTTCAACAGAGCTGCCAAGTCTTGCAAGAACGTGATGCGGAGGTCTCGGTTCGACCACATTAGCCGCATCGGGAACAAACTTGCTTCATACCCTGCTGGTAGTAAGGCGTTTTGGTCCCTGGCTAAGTCGGTTGAATTGAACTTCTGCCGTCCCTCACTACCGCCACTGCTGAAACCCGACGGGTCGCTGGCCCATACCGCTGAGGAGAAGGCAAACTTGTTTGCCTCACTCTTCGCGGAATCTTCGCGTCTAGATCCTAGTGACACGCAGCCCCCTGTTAATCCTGATGGTTGCGAAACGAGTATGTCAAATATTCGCATCCATCAGAAGGACGTCCGTAGGGTGCTGCGTAACCTTGACGTGAACAAGGCTAGCGGTCCAGACGGGATACCGGCAATTGTTCTGAGAACGTGTGCGCCTGAACTGTCTCCGACCCTGACACGCCTATTTAGGCTTTCATTTGAGGCTGGAAAAGTGCCGATTGCATGGAAGCAAGCTAACGTACAGCCCGTGCCCAAAAAGGGTTGTCGGGCTGATCCAGCTAATTACAGGCCAATATCAGTAGCGTCCATTCTCTGTAAGACTATGGAACGTGTACTCAACACTAGAAAGAAAAGAAAGAAGAAAAATGACATCCTAAGTGACCGACAATACGGCTTTCGCCGAAATCGGTCAACTGGTGATCTTCTATCGTATGCCATCCACATCTGGAGTGAGGCCATCGAGAAACACGGGGAAGCGCTTGCCGTCTCCCTCGATATCTCGAAGGCTTTCGATAGGGTCTGGGCACGAAAGCCTTATTAGTAAGCTTCCTTCTTTCAGTTTACCTGCTGGTTTGTGTGCTTGGATTGCAGACTTCCTGAGTGACCGGTCCATCCGAGTGGTCATCGATGGCTGCTCGTCCGGTCAAATGGCCATTAATGTCTGGGTCCCTCAGGGGTCAGTGCTCTCGGCAACATTGTTCTTGCTGCACATAAATGATCTGCTTAAGCCCGGTACCTTTGGGTATGCAGACGACAGCACTGTTACTGAGAGTTACATATCCAGCGCGCAAGCTAGTGGGTCACAGATCCAGTCTCTCCGAGAGGCTATGGTCGAGCGCTTGGACTTGTCCTTGGAGGCAGTCTCTGAATGGGGCGATGCTAATTTGGTCAAGTTCAATGCTGCTGAAACCCAGGCGTGTCTATTTTCCGCTAAAAGGAGCCAATTCAGCCCTGCTCCAACTTTCCGGGGCGTAACCATGCCGATAACCGACCATCTTGATTTTCTTGGTGTCACGCTGACGTCAACTCTCAACTTTGGGCCATACATCGAAGCAAAGGCTCAACTGGCAGCAAAAAAGCTGGGAATCCTCGCGAAGGTCAGACAGTACTTCACGCCGGAACAGCTGCTAAAACTTTATCAAGCGCAAGTTCGATCGTGTATGGAGTACTGCTCTCATCTTTGGGATGGATCTGCCCGATACCAGCTTGATGCACTTGAGGCAATTGAGAGGCGAGCCAGGAGGATCATTGGCAATGATGCACTCGTTGAGTCGAGGCTTCAAAGTCTTGAGCATCGACGCGATATATGATACACAGGTATTCAAAATCTACTAGAACTAATCAATTTGATCTCTTCGAAAATTGCGCCAAACTGTTACCCAATACATAATATTGTATTTAGATTAATAATAAAACTGTGTTGCGTTTATTATTCGTAGTGTGTTGCGTGACTTTTGCTATAAGCAATTAAGTTTTAAGACTGACAAGAAAACTGTCAACAATTTTTAAAAATTTTTCATTTAAAGTGATTTATATTTTCCTTTTTTAACCAATATAGTAAAAAGATGCAGTCGAATTCAAATTAGGAATTACAATAGTATTCTCATTTATTTTATTCGCCGCTAGTACCATTGTTAGCACTTACTTATTGTTGTCTATGTCCGATAAGAATAATATATTTAAATTTAAATGATATATCTTTTACATAAGTCTTTTTGGCATAACAATGGTATCAACTTTTAATGCTATACACCGTTTTTCTGTACGGTCCTAAGACATTATTATAACGTTTAAGTAGTTTTATCCTGAGACTACATCAACCCGTAATGCGTGTTAGTACTTTTTCCTTTCATACATTTCAAAGGACTTGACTTGTCAGTACTTTTCGACAACCGCACTTAAAAAATATTGCAAAGATAAGTACTTTCTCCTTAAGAAGAGTACAGAGCATATGTACTTAAGTGACAGCTATCTCCTGAATTACATTAAATATGCAGAATATCTCGATTCCAGTACGTAGATAATAGTGTCACAATTATTTTTTGCCTTTACTGTATTTCGATTACTAAATTAGAAAAAAAGTTAGACATGGTTTTGTAAAAAAAAAAACTTAAAATGTCTCTATTGTAAAATGGCCTTTTGGCGTTTAAGTAGTATTGGCTTTCCGGTGACGATATAATTTTTTCATGAGAAATCCCACCCTACATAGGTTATTATTTTAACAGTGATAAAATAAAGGCTAAATAAAAACATGTCTTAAGATAAGAGAGAAGATTAAAAAGAGGTTTATTGTGATCAAACTGAAAGCATTATTATTGCCGTAGAAGCCGAGAAAGGATAATTTACTTACAAAAGGTCACGGCCACAAATCGACATAAATATATCCACCAACGATGATGAATCTCGAATATAATGGAGTTTGTGTAAATCTGTTACTAAGCATGAAGAATTTCCGGAAATGTTTGAAAAAATGACAGTGACCCTAGAATGCAAATGATAACTGAAGAATATAGGTAGAAAGGTCTTATTCAGTAAAAGTCTGGCACGCCCTTACATTCCACCCTCGAGTAAAAGAAGACATTCGATTCGATGGTTTCTCATCACAAAGAAAAAAAGCTTGAAGGATTTGTTGTTACTCATCCACTTAATAATAGCATAATATATAGCATAATTAGCCTTTCAATATTCCCACTGCTGGGACTCAGGCCTCCTCTCTAGGAGAGGGAATAGGCCGTAATCCACCACGCGGGCCCAGTACGGGTTGGTGAATGTCGCATGTCTTCGAATTTTTGGTTCTAAGGCATGACGGTTTCCTCACGATGTTTTCCTTCACCGTTTTGAGAGCAATGGTGATGAAATAAATTACACAAAGTAATGCGCCTGGCTGGGATTGAACCCACGATCTACAACTCGTAAGTCGGAGCCGATACCACTCGGCCACCACTGCTCAGATCCATTTATTTTGCGTATAATCTAATAATGAAGATATTTTATTTTGTTCTTACTTTCTGGTAGCGGCTTCGCGCGCGTAAAAATCGAAAATTATCCCATGAATACCTACTCTCGGGATTAAACCTATTCTATGTCCTATTCCAGGACATGGTTTATTCGTGAACCAAGTTTTACATAAATTTGTTCAGCAGTAAATACGTAACTACAGACGAAGAGACAGACGGAGTTATTTTCACATTTATAATCCATAGTAAATATTATAATTATGTGAAAGTAACCCTGTTGTTGATGTAGCAGCCAAAAAATGATTATAATAGGAAATAAGGAAATAATAATAATATTCCACAACTATCACACAACGCCGTCTAGTCCCAAGCTAAGCAGAGCGTAATGGGTACTAGACAACTGTTAAACATACTTATTATTTCTAAATACATACATATATAGATAAATTACACCCAGACACAGAACAAATGATCGTGCTCATCACACAATCATTTGTCCTGGGTGGGAATCGAACCCACGACCTCCGGCATAGCAGTCAGGGCCACTAACCACTAGACCAACAGGCCAGTCAGTCAGGGCCACTAACCACTAGCTTTTATTTTATTATTATATTATTTCATTAAAATTGATAATCCACAGATAAAAAAGGTTCGTAAGAAGATATCAATACACCAACTTTAGCTACTACAGTTCCTATTTATAGTTCTAGCAACAAAAACTTTAACTCCAATTTTGTCCCCAGGTACCACAACAGCAGAATGATAAACTATGATGTGGAGCGAGGCATCAACGTCACTACGGACCCGGTGGCTCGCCTGTCTGACCTGCTCATACCGGCGGCCAGCGTGGCCCATGCTGGCAACTACACGTGTGTCCCGAACAATGCTGTTCCTGCTAGTATATACGTCCATATATTTAATGGTAAGCTATTTAATTTTTCACACAGTTTTTTTTTTAAATTCATTTGCATCCCGAACAACAAGAGCCGGTAACGCGGTAGGCCCAGAAGGAGATGGCGTGATGAAGAATCCTACCTAAACACCTGTGTTTGTTTTGGTGTTTCTTCTCAGGGTAGTCAGCTAGGAAATATCGGCCTCATCTAGTTTAAAAAAAAAAACACAAAAATAATTGACGTGTAAAAGTGTTTTTTAAAATCTATTTGCAAAATAAATATCATTTATCATTTAAAGAGTATAAAAGTTAAATCATCTCCCTACCATTTTTTCAACTAATTTGGGGCCAGCCTTCAGTCAAACTGGATGCCGCTGGATACCTGTACATGGAGCGACTGCCTATCAGACCTCCATAGTCCTCGGAGAAGCTCAGTACAAAGCTTGGTGACCTCAGTAGAGCTTCCGAAAGACTGAGACTTAAAATGAACATGGACAAAACCAAAGTCATGGTAAACAGCCATGTAGCACCCACTCCTATCATAATTGGGGACTCTACACTTGAAGTTGTGGATCACTACGTTTACCAGGGACGGATGGTCTAGTTGGGAAGGTCTAACTTCAAGAAAGAGATCAATCGTCGAATCCGACTCGGCTGGGCAGCGTTCGGGAAGCTGCTCGGTATCTTCTCGTCCAATTATATACCACAGTGTCTCAAGACGAAAGTCTATGACCAGTGCGTGTTGCCAGTGATGACATATGGCTCCGAAACGTGGTCGCTTACAATGGGCCTCATCAGAAGACTTAAAGTCACCCAAAAGGCAATGGAAAGGGCTATGCTCGGAGTTTCCTTGCGTGGTCGAATCGGGAATAAGGATATCCGCAGGAGAACCGAAAGGTTACCGACACAGCACGAAGAATTGCCAAACTTAAGTGGCAACGGGCAGGGCACATTGCTCGCGGAACGGATGGCCGTCGGGGCCAAAAGGTTCTGGAATGGCGACCACGTACCGGAAGAGGTAGCGTTGGAAGGCCTCCTACAAGGTGGACTGATTACTTGGTAACGGTTGCGGGAGTCCGGTGGATGCGAGACGCACAAGACCGTTCATTGTAGTGACACTTGGGGGAGGTCTATATCCAGCAGTAGCACATAGCGGAGATGGGAATGTTAACATGGATGCGTGGTGTGACAAAAATGGATATAATGAGAAATAAGTATATTAGAGGAAGTTTGAAGTGGCGCCCATAAATGAAAAGTAGAGAGGGTGGGAAGAAATAACAAATATATTACTAAAAGAGTTATGAGTATGCATGTGGATGGATGGAGAGAGAGAGGAAAGCCAAAGAAAATATGGATGGTTAACTGTGTGAGTGATATGAAGGAAAATTGAATTAGTTATCCCTAATTCCCTTTTGCGTTACGGGTAACAGGACAGAATGGAAGAAAAAAACGTGTTGCTCCGACCTCCAATAACAGGGAACAAGGAACATTTTTGTCCATCTGAGGCAATATAAAATATAGGCTCACTTCCCATAACACGGAACTCAATATTGCTGAAATGTGAATATGGATCCTTCGGGAATATTGTGTTATTCTTACATTTATTCGACAAGCAGCCTTGCCGTACGTTAGCGTTATGAAAAGTTCAGCTTAAGTTCGAAACTAGTCGGGTAATATCGAAACATACATATGAATATAAAAGTAAGTGATAAACATTAATAAGCAAGATTATTTCAATGAAGACATAGAACCATAGAATCTAATGAAGGATAATTGACATGAAAAGAAATATATTATTTACGCAGTAGAAAAAATTAAGGCTGCTATAAGGCAAATACACTGTACTGAGATATGCCCACGAGATATCAAATGATAGAATAGAATAAACTTTATTGTACACCAAAAAAGTACCACATCTTATACATAAACTGAAATCTATGGGTACAAAGGCGGTCTTATTGCTGACAGCGATATCTACCAGACAACCTTAGGATGAATCGTAAGAATTTAAAACTAATACAGACAACAACGATAACTATGTTTTTCATACGAAAACACAGAAATATAAGATAGTAACATTTAAATTATTATTACTATTTATACAATTAAATTATAATTATTACTTAATTATATATATAAATAAGGTAATATTTAGCAGAGGGCATTATTTTTATATTCCGTGCTCATTTCTTCCAGAGGCTGTCGACGAACAGTCTAATGCTACAGTTAACATATTATTTACATTTTATTAAATATTTAAAAATAAATATATAAAACATCTTTCAAAAACAGCCCACTAATATTGAGAATAGTATCCAAGCTAGCAGAGGACAGGGTCTCAAAGAGATGGACCCTAATAATTATGAAGCTATTGTTACTATTAGCGAGAGCTGGCTGACGCACTTTTCCGCATGAGTGCGAAATAAACTTCTTTGTTAGTCTCAAAAAGCAGTGGTGTTAGAAGAGCAGGTTTTCTAGTGTATTGAGACAGATTTAGCACCTCCAACTTTGTAATTAGCAAAAGTAATGAAAGAAGAATTTATGCATGACAAAACTTAGAGGACAAATAATAAAGTAATCTTTGATGAGAACAGAAAAAGAGGAAAAGCGACCAAACTTAGTTCGAAGCAAACTTGGCACTAAGCCAAGGAAAGAGGGAAAAAATTGTACCGTCCGCCTCTAGGTGATCAAGAATCTAGATTTTTCATGGCAGTAAGGGTAACCTATTTCCAATCAAGCAATTGGATTTTAAATCTTACAACCGAAGGCAAATTTTAAAGTAAACTAAAATTTTACTAGAAATAAAACTGTAAAAGTCTGCAGACACGGGTAGACAACATCCTATTATTAGGAAGGCGGATCCTTAGACCCTTTGGTATTATTTTGGAATTTTACGAGGGCGAATTTTCTGTCAGTAGCTAATATAAAATAATACAATATTCATCATCACCATCATCATCATCATTTCAGCCGAAAGACGTCCACTGTTGGACATGGGTCTCCCCCAAGCGTCGCCACAACGACCGATCCTGTGCGTCTCGCATTCACCGCATTCACTCTCACCAGATTGTCGGTCCATCTTGTGGGAGGCCTTCCAACGCTGCGTCTTCCGGTGCGCGGTCGCCACTCTAAAATCTTTCGGCCCCATCGACCATCCGTTCTACGAGCAATGTGCCCTGCACACTGCCACTTTAGTAAGGCGATTCTACGGGCTATGTCGGCGACCTTGGTTCTCCTGCGGATATCTTCATTCCTGATGCGATCACGTAAGGAAACTCCGAGCATAGCCCTTTTCATTGCCCTTTGGGTGACTGTAAGCCTTCTTATGAGGCCCATTGTAAGCGACCATGTTTCAGTGCCATATGTCAGTGATGACTAGCAACACGCACTAGTCATAGACTTCCGTCTTGAGACACTGTGGTATGTTGAACGAGAAGATACCGCGCAGCTTCCCGAACGCTGCCCAACCGAGTCAGATTAGACGATTCACCTCTGTCTCAAAGTAAGACCTACCCAACTGGATTGTATATACAATATTAGAAAGGTCAAATTACCTTTAGAAGTTTATAAAAATGATAAAATGAATATAAACATTATTTATAAGTCCAAGTCTGTTAAAAGGTTCAATTTAATTTGAAACATTATACGCTGCGGAGGTCAAAAGCCATAAACTTCCCTTTAAAAGTAGCTAATACATTATGCCACACCGAATTAGAGAAAATTATCCTTATATGAGAGATGATCATGTCTTTGTTCGTGACATTATTTTTAAGTACCTATTTTGTTTATAGTTTTCGTTACCTCATCTTCCTTGTGCCATGTATTTTTGGTTTTCACTCATTTTAGTTTACACACACACAGTTTACACATCGCTGTCATCCAGAAATGTGCCCAGAAGTCTGTCAACATTGCCACGTTGAATGGCAATGCTAGTTTTTTGAACGAAGAACGAGCCAGAGCCAGAAATGGCTAAAAACTGTAATTACCAACAAGGTTCCAATATTTGAGTCATCATCTTTAATCATCACTTCAGCCGAAAGACGTCCACTGTTGGTCATAGGCCCATCTGGAGCATTTCGCATCCATCGGATTCCCGCAAGCTTTATCAGGACATCGATCCACATACATCGGCCTTCCAACGCTGCGTCTTCAGAAACACGGTCGCGATTCCAGAACCTTCCGACTCCATCAAACACCTATTCTACGAGCAATATGTACTGCCCACAGCCACTTAAGTTTGGTGATTCTCCGCTTTAGTTATTATGATTAAGTAATAAGTAGCCATTAGTGATTAAGTAATTTAAAAAGTTTTATCATTCAAATTAACCCTAACACAGGCGTGGGCTGACTACAATCCACCATCTTTATAAACAACTACCTACTCACTTCTTAAAGCCTTTAAGCAGCCTCCTACGTTTCTAAATATTATTCAAAAGCAAAAAGAAATTCTTCCTCGTCTAAACGATTCATCAAATAGGCTTATTTCCTGTACTAATAACACAAATTCTTCACGCAAACCCAGCTTATGAACAAACTCTGATCATACCCCCATCAAAGATCAAACTATTCAATTTGAATCGTGGGAAATGGTTGAGTGAGTCAAAAAGAGGCTATCCGGGCACGACATGTATGAATAGACTCAGAAGGCCGACTTCATATAACTAGCGTAAAAAAACGCACGCACACTTAGAATCGCCGCACACGGATCACACGCGATAGCCACAAACGCCGCCACGAGAAGCTAGAAGCGGCCACCAAGGAAGCTGAAGCGCGCGACAGCCACTTGTGGCCCATGGCTGCTACTTTTTTTTTTAACCTATACGCGCAGTATCATAATGGACTCTGACGAAGAAGGTTTAAATGCGAGAGTGGCGTGTGACGGCGTTTAGTGGCTATTGCGGGCCACAAGAAGCGAGCAGCAGCGATTTGTAGCGTGTGGCGGCCACCAGCGTCAATCGTGTGCGGCGAATCCATATGAAATGTATGAGAACTATACGAAATATGGGGTGGCATTTTGTGGTTGTGGCTGGTGGCCCTTGTGCGGCGACCCTTAGACGCGTATGTACCGTGATCTCAAACAAATGCCGGTCACAAAATCACGAGTGCGCTTGCACTCGCTGTACGTGCAGCGTGTCTATGTGTGCGTGTGTTTTCACTCGTTATATGAAGTCGGCCTTCTGTGTACTTATCTGCGTTTTGCTCGGTCGGAAGAGAGTCAATCAGGCGTCCATTGGTGCGTGAATATTTCAAACATCTCACTGGGTTTAGGTTCGCACTGCGCTTGTGAATTGAGGCGAATGGGAAATTGATTTTATTTTTGTACACTTGGTTGAATTTGTTTCCTGGTTTTAATATTTATTGTTTAATTAAGCATATTTTCTTAATGATAGTTGCTATAAAGCCGGACAGTTCTTCAAAGCATTTCCTGAGTCTCTTCTTATAATACAGAAGACATGAGCATTGATAGCCTTCACTTTATATTGTAAGTTTTCTCACAATATTTTCCTTCACGAATGTTGAAGTAATTAGAAACTGGCAAGACAAACACGACAATTTAACCACTAATTATGGAACACAGTAAAACACACTCACGTCTTGATCAAAATTAATTACCTGTCTTCAGGGTAGAACCTTGTTCAAAAGAATAACCACAGACGTAGAACACAGAAGGTCATTGCAAGAACACGAGGGGTTTTAATCAGGAAAATACTGATGCCTTTCGCTGCGATCCCAGAGAGGAAGTTTTCGGGAGGTTCCTGCATCTGATTTGTGCGAAAAAAACGTCCGGGTGTCACCATTGTGTGGACCGCCCGGAGGACATGGTGGAGCATGGTAAAGGTGTGCCCCGCTTGGGCGGAGCAACGCCGTGTCCTCGCGATCAGTGGCAACGATCTCTCGTGCCGGGCCCTGGTACAGGCCATGGTCCGGATCAAGGAAGGAATGGCAGGCGGTCGCCTCCTTCTGTGAAGCAGTAATGCTAGCGAAAGAGGCGGCCGCACGCGTGAGTGAACGACCCTCACGCCCCAGCCGCCGAGATCCCGACCTTAATTTCCAGCCACCGTAGACGTGGGCTTGCGGACTTCGAACAATGAGTAGCTCGCCGTCCGGCCGTCTGATAACGACTCGTTGACGGCGTGTAGCATCGTTAGCATACGCAGTATAGGGGAGGTGGATCGAGCTACAGTGCGACAAAACGGGACATTAAATAATTTATGCGTTGTGAAATGTGTCCTTCTATCTTGGATGCAGATCAGCTGGACTGTTCCCGCATATTTAAGGAACGTTTGTCAAAGCTAACTCTATTTCCGTATTTTTGACAAGTTTTTGAAAGTAATTGTCACAAAGAAGAGATTGTAACTTGAATTTAAACTTAAGAGGGTCCTTCGCCTATCGTTAACATCGAGCATGGTTTAAAAGCTTGTTGCTTCATCTGACGCAATCCAACGCGATGTTTGTTGAAGAGGCAATGCAAAAAAAGAGAGATAACGCCTGAAAACTCTGTCGGCATTCGGTGATTCCGTGATTTACTCGAATATTTCACAAAACTTGTTCCAAGAAATAAGTGGGTTTTTTTTACCCTTAAAAGTTTTTCAGAAAAAATGTCGTCATTCAGAATCTCGATTAAATGTGCAAGGTTTCTATTGATGTACTTTTTCATATTTTTAATATATGAGTACATTAAAGAGGGCCAAAGATCTCGTAAAATAGCAAATTTTCAAAGGTCTTTACTAGATTAGTTTTACACAAATTTATGTTTTGATTTCTATAGAAACCTAGATAATATCCACAAGATAACTGTGTATCCAAAATATCTAGAGAAAGATGTGTAATAACATCATAATCACGTAAGAGCGGTTGTATGAAAATATACCTCGAAAAGGACGCTCTTAATTCTAAAACAAGGATTTTAGTCCACAGAAAATTCTTTTCCAAAATATAAAATGCTGCGTTTATTCAGCCCAGTGCGTAAATGGGTTACATCCGCCCAATAATTTAGTATTTCGATATGCCATCGAGATATTTTTCTTCACGAATGAATTTTATGACATCAATTCACTTAAGGGTTGAGCATAATTTATTAGAAAAAATGATAACTGAATTTTAGAACCACTAGCTTTTTTTGCGGCGTTGCTCTCATGGCTTAACCTAAGGGATCTGTGTAATTTACGATGGTGAAAACTTGCCTATACCACTGGACGACAATGTTTCTTTCAATCAGAGAAAGTGGGCATGCATTACCATGCCCTAGAGGTGTGCTCCGCTTGGGCCTGCTCTGTACTAGTGGGGGATATCATTTAAAAAGGAGGAGGTTCTATGTTCGGCTGAATGTATGTTTTTTTTATTTTATTTTTTTATGTATGTTCACCGATTTCTTGGTCAATTGTGGATCGATTTTGAATTTTTTTTTTTATTGATAGGTTATGCTTCCAAGTTGGTCCCATAGAAATATTGTTATGATCTGATCATGAACTTCGAAGATATGGAACAGAACTCCTCATAGGATCACAGCAGAACCGTCGTAACAAGTAAAATTGCTTTATTTATACGTGTAGTCGATGACTGACTGAAAGAATATGGTGAATATATCGAACTGATCTGATGATGAAGCCTGAAGTTAGGCACTGGAACTCTGTAATAAATTAATTTAATCTAACTGTGTTTGGTATTATTAGAATTGTATTGAAATGCATTCTGGCTATAAGGTATTTAAATATGACTGAGGGGTACGTCTTAGTGGTGGTACCATAACTAAAAAGTGTAAAATAAAAAACTTTTAACAACAAAAAAATACAACCGACTTCAATTTAAAAAAAAACACTGAAAATTGCAAAATAACTTTAATTTCAGAAGTCGGTGTTAAATAACGAAGAGACAAAACTATTATAGAAATACCGACTTCCGAAATGAAAGTTATTTTGCACTTTTCAGTGTTTTTTTTTACGTTGAAGTCGGTAGTATTTTTTTTTTCTTTGTAAAAAGTTTTTTATGAGATATATAGGGTGACTGGTAATTAGTGACCGATACTTAAACACATGATTGTACTCATGATTACAAACAACTTTCCCTAAGAACCTTTTTTTATATTCTCATTAGTTTTATCACAATAATAAAACAGCTGTTTAAATACGAGCGCGCGCCTGCTACCGGCGACCGCTCAGCTATTAGCCGCGTGACGCCGTCGTACCTACAATAGTGATAGAACACCCGCGCAGCTTGCAAACCCATAGTTGTACGTACCTAATCAGTGAATATACCTACAAACTAGTGAGTATATAGACAAGTTTCTTTGGGAAAGTTGTTTGTAATCATGAGTATAATCACGTGTTTAAGTATCGGTCACTAATTACCAGTGACCCTATATAAGTACCTACAATATAGTGTATATCCTCTCAAATTGAATTTTGACACTACAATGAAGAGATTAGTGTAGAACCATCTAATTTAAGAGCAATAAATATCGATCACCACCCACCCATACCTCCAATACCCATACCTGCCCAAGAAAAAATAAGAAACAAAATTTTATTCGTCTTTTTAAATGCTCTCTGAACGCGAACAGAATTACCACCGCTTCGGGGCACATTAGAGTACTGTTATCGATGAAACCATTCACTGTAGAAACCGCTTCAGTAGCAATGAAATTAAAATTTACTTTTCAAACAATTTGAGCGGAACCTATCAAGAATCGGCGATACAGATACCACTTATTTACTCTTTATTATTTCGCTCTCTGCTAGACAATTACTTTTGGAATTTCATATCTTTGACTTAGTTGTGAGAATTGCGGTGGTTGTTAAAGTTTATTAAGTTGCGCGACGCCGACGTGGAGATAATAATTTAAAGAATTTTATGGAATAGCTTGATTAAACCACATCCGCACTATTCTTAGTATTACGAGTACTATAATGGCCACGGGAATTTTTGAAAGAGATACCGTGGTTCTGCAACGTAAACAGTAACTGAAGGACTCCGGTGGGTTTTTTTTTAGGTGGTAAAATCATCTAATGACAAATCTCGCTCTTGGGTGGAGCGAGAGATAGTGTCAGACTTTTACTGACTAAAAACCCACTCCTGTTCCTTCGTTGCCTTCGTCTCAGGGCCCCGGGTTTCGTTTTCACATTACCCATGGCCCCAGTAGGCTTCGACCCTGCTCGGCCCCTGCGATCCGGTGGACGGATGCGGCGCCTGCGGTACCTGGCATACCGGCGTCGCGCTGCATTGCACGCGTCGCGCAATGCTGCAATCTCCGGCGACCACCAGCCCCCCTAGCCAAGTTACAATCGTATCGTTCGCGCCGAATGCCTCGAGTAGGCAACGCCTCCGATTCCTTTGTTCTGACGTCATCTCAACGCTCAGTCACGTGGTTAGAACAAAGGAATCGGAGGCGTGGCCTACTCGAGGCGTTCGGCGCGAACGAAACGATTGTAACTTGGCTAGGGGGGCAGTATACCTGGCGCTGAGCACGTCCTTGATGGACTCGGGGCATTGCCGCATCACAGATTTGCGACTCCGGTGGGTTTAAATTTCTTTCCCCTAATGTATCCCACCTTGTTTATTTTAGGCATGGTGGGATATAATGTACTTAGAGTAAGAAGGGAATTTACTCTTGTACTTTATATTTTTGAAGTTCTAAGAGGAAAACTGGATAATGCAGCTTTGTTGGAGTTGTTGTGTCTATGTGTCCCTGACAGATATGTTTGGCGCCGGCTTTGGCCTCCACTGCTGGTGATGCGAGGGCAAGGACAAACCTGCTCAAAGAGTCGCCTCTGACGCGTGCACTTCGCACTTTCAATCTCATACACGACAAGTCAGACCTATTCATTTGTACTTTGAGTGAATTTAACAGAGTGGTAGTTATGGTTATATACTATTGCACAGTGTGTTATTTTACCCAAGTTGCGGACATGTCTGGTTTATGTGTCTATACGATAGGTCTAGGTTTGATAAGTGTTCAACAAAAATACCGACCGTATAATTATCTATATTTATTGAGTTATTATTTTTTTTGTGAGAGTTGAATGACCTTTAGAAAAATTAAATTTAATTATGATTCCAAAACTAGTAAACTTATTAATTTTATTTGTTACATAAATAAAGTAAGAGCTCATTATCTACTAGTATTAAAAAAAATAGCTTTGTAGCTTTCATATTTTAAGAAATATGGGCTTTTTCCCGATTTCAACAAAACATTTTTTTTTAAATTAAGTGGTACTGTTGTAGCATGTTATTTTTAATAAATAACATGCGCAATAATATTGTTGAGTATGTTCTAAAATATCATATACGACAATCGCCTTATATAGGAGATACAGCGTTTCTAAGTATTTATGACTTTTCTATGGAAATAGGGTTGTCAACTAGACGTAAAAAAAATAAGTTCTAGTTGTTTACGAAATACAGTCAATAGACCTATAATTCAAATTGTTTAGTAATTTTAAAACCGAAAGTGAATAATCTTGATATGTCTTTTATATGAAATATGCTTTTAAAAATGTGAACGTTTCGTAACATCAGATCGTTGTTTTTATCATTTAGATGTTTTAAAATTATAGATAATTGATTTATTACTAGTAATATGCATTTTTTTAAACTAGCCATCCCCCGCGGTTTCATTTGCGTCTATGGTTAAAAAAATATAAAGACTAAAACTACACTAACAAAGTTTTGTATCAGAAAACATAAAACATATAAAGATTGGAGAGAGACCTGCAGTGGGACAATACGGGTTAGTTACAATAATAATATAATAATGGGCAACTTATAAAACGTCTGAATTAGTGCACGGTTCCAATTGGTCGTTTTCTATGGATAAGAACCGAGAAGAAACTCGTAACTTTAAAAAAAATATTAATTTTACAATATTAATAGGTATGAAAGGACAATATATACCAGTCAACATTGTACCCAAAATCACAAAAAAAATATTATAAATAAAAAAGTGGAATCAATATCTCTAGTATAATGCGACATCTGGTTTTTTATGATGATACTTATTAGTATAATAAATCATAGAAATTAAAAACACATGCGAACATGTAATAATTATTCAGAAAAAAAACTTAAAATCACTGAAAACATTTTTTGATGTCTTTTTTTTTAGGTGGGAAAATCGTCTAATGACAAATCGCGCTCTTGGACGGAGCGCGAGATAGTGCCAGACTTTTACTGACAAAAAACCCACTCCTGTTCCTTCGTTGCCTTCGTGCCAGGGCCCGGGTTTTCACATTACCTATGGCCCCAGTAGGCTCCGACCCTGCTGGGCCCCTACGATTTGCTAACATCTCCCTGAGGCGCGCGTGGAACAATACGCGCCGTCGACGACTTGGACTTGGTCTGGACGGTTACCGGACGGTCGGACGGCGGGCTGCCCATTGCTCGCCGTCCGCAAGCCCGCACCTACGGTGGCCCGAAATCGGGATCGGAATCCCGGCGGCGGTTGGGGCGTGAGGACCGTTGCCGTTGCCTCACGCGATCGGCCGCCTCCTTTGCTAGCATTACTGCTTCGCAGAAGGAGGCGACCGCCTGCCTCGTCCTCGCTCCGGACCATGGCCTGTACCAAGGCCCGGCGCGAGAGATCGCCGCCGCCGATTGCCCCCACGAGGACACGGCGTTGCTCTGCCCAAGCGAGGCACAACTCCACCGTGTGCTCCACCGTATCCTCCAGGCGGTCCACACAGTGGCGACACCCGGGCGTCGGTCTGTAAAATCTTGATCAAAAAATAATTTGAGGATTTATAGATATTAGGTTCTTTTGGTGAATTCCTATCATACCTACTACAAAACATTTAATTTAAAAAAGAAAACACGAGAAGAGAAGATATTTTTTTTTGGTTTCTATGAACTATCTCCGATTTTCTATATATCCAGAAAAATATCATAAATGAAGGCACGAGTTTTATTAGAGTTTCCTTTGAAATGTATCTTTTTGAAAAGCAAAAAATTTATATTAAACTTAAAAACTTCTTAGTTGACAACCCTAACCTGAAACTTAAAAAATCAATATCTCAAGTATAAGGCGTCTGACGCATCTGAAATTTTTAATGAAGATACTTATTAGTATAACAAATATATAGTACTTAAAAACTTATGCTACAACGTAGTAATTTGCCAGAAAAAAAATAAAAACGAAATCACTGAAAACATTTTTTTGTGGTCTGTAAAAGCTTAATCTAACTAGTATTCGTAGATTCATAGGTTCTTTTGGTGAATTCCTATTATACTATAAAACATTTAATGTAAAAGAAACACCCGGAAAGGAGATACAAAGTTTTTTTGGTTTCTATGGACTTTTCTCGATTTTCTCAATAACTCGTAAACTATGATAAATGGAGTCACAAGAGTTTTAATAAGAGTTTTCTTTGAAATGTATCTTTCCGAAAAGCATATAAAATGGACATGTCCGCAACTCGGGTGAAATAACACACTGTGTATTGTAATTAAGTAGGTTAAGTAATCAATTATATGTACTCGTATATTGGCTGTATTGTCGCATTATGTTTTCCTGTTAACAATGTTATAAGTTTGATAAATAAATAAATAAAAAAGGTAGTGTAATCTAACATGCCTTCTGGCTCCACCTTTGAGCAGAAGAACTCATTTGATGATATCCTAGCTCAAAAAAAAAAATACTGCAATCACACTATCACACTATAATGGTCAAAATTTGTATGAGTGGATGCATGTATATGGCTTACCTACTTCTTCAAGCTCAAACCGGTAAAAGGATTCGAATGAAATCGATACAGTCCGTAGAATTTGATGATCGAAAATGGTACACGGGAAGACCATATTCTGGACCTATTTCGGGACATGCTCTACCAGTGTACCAAATTAAGTGTTTTTATGTTCTAACATATGATATGGCTTTTTGTCCCGAGAGTATGTTCCCTTTGGTTAATTTTCGGCATTTGGCTCAAGCTACTATTATTAAATTTGTCTTTAAAGTTTGTCTCTATACACCGTGTCACTGACATTGACTCACAAACCAACCACCAAAACACACCAAACCATGGATCCAGTACACGATTCTGAATCCCTGGTGATGGAATTTTTTGTCGGCTTTTTCCTAATTTAAAGAAAAAAAATCTGTATTTTTTATAATTTAAACTGTATAAAATTATTCTAATATTATTAGTATACATTTATAATATTTTTAGTAAAAATAAATAAATTAAAAAGTCATCGGGGTTTTTTTTTTTTTAAGTGGGAAAATCATTTTATGACAAATCTCGCTCTTGGGCGGAGCGCGAGATAGTGTCAGACTTTTACTGACTAAAAACCCACTCCTGTTCCTTCGTTGCCTTCGTCCCAGGACCCCGGGTTTCGTTTTCACACTACCCATGGCCCCAGTAGGCTTCGACCCTGCTGGGCCCCTACGATTTGGTGACATCTCCCTGAGGCGTGCGTAAGTCATCGAGGTGGATAAAATCGTTATTCTAATCAATCCCAATGACATTTTTAATTCTGAAAGTAATTAATTTAAATAACGATTTTATTCAGTTTAAATTAAAAAGAACGTAAAGATTTTTTTTAAAAACCGATGAAAAATTCTACCACTGGGGGGGGTCCAGAATCATGTACTGCATCCATGGTTTCGTTCGTTCGTCGATGTTGGTGACACTCTGTATGATGGTTTGGGTTAAGCTCGCCTTTGCGCATCAACAATTTTTTTTTTGTGAAAAAAAAATAATAAGAAAAATAGTCTGTTTCACCGTTACCAAATATAGTTTCTACGGATTACAAATAATAAACTTCATGTGAACACACAACTAGGTTGAAAATAAGAGTATCCTGAGTCCTCACTTGTATTCAAACTTTCAAATCTTAAGGTGATTTATTTAAAAAAAAACCAAATGTATATAGGCTTACATATCTGAGAAGGATAAGATGTTATAAGAACAATTAATGCGTTTTGGAGAGTGTGCGCGGGAATTGCATGACTTGATTCCGCCATCTCCTTTCTACCATCGTACAACCCAACGTACGGTGAGTATCCACCCTTACGTAGATGAAACTTCAATGGTCCGGACTAAGCGTTTCGCTTCGTCGTTTGTACCGCGTACATCGAAGGACTGGAACAATTTGCCTGCTGCGGCAGTCCCTATAATTTAGGTGTCTTCAAGGCTAGGGTGAATATGCTCTTAATAAACTACTGCGCCTCACCATCAATGATTGCATCACTGCTTACCATCAGGTGGGATCGCAGTCAAGCACTAGATTATATCAATAAAAAAAAAACTTTCCTCGAAACTTTTTTAAACTTCGTTCTATGGCCGATCAAATTGGACCAAAAACATTTGACAAAATCAGCAGGACAAAGTCCTACATCCTCCTTATTTAATATCCATCTATTACTTCTAGAGAACCATTTTTCATTAAGATTAGAGTTCCCAGTATTAATCACGTCCTTGTCCCAGAAATTCTCGACTAATTTCGGATTCAAACCGGGCACCTCACTACGACTTGATTACGCAGCAAAAGCGAGAGTCGAAGCTAGACCCGCATTGAATTAAAATCTTGCGAGATCATAAATATCTGTCATGCTATAGGAATAGACCTTGTTAATTTCATGGTTGCAGAGACTTTCTCAGGCATTAACTTGATTATCTCATGATAACAGATTATAAAAAAAAGAACTAGTTGTGTTTAGCAGCCTACAGAAAGTGTGTATTTTGCCAGAATGAAACTACTCTTGGCGATAGTGTAGCTTAATGAAAGATTTTTCGTATCTAATATAATATTCCACAACTATCACACAACGCTGCCTAGTCCCAAGCTAAACAGAGCTTGTGTTATGGGTACTAGACAACTGATAAACATACTTATATATTTCTAAATACATACATATATAGATAAATTACACCCAGACACAGAACAAATGATCGTGCTCATCACACAAACATTTGTCCTGGGTGGGAATTGAACCTACGACCTCCGGCATAGCAGTCAGGGCCACTAACCACTAGATCAACAGGCCAGTCAAAATTAATTCAGTACTTCCAGTGATTTTTTAAAGATAAGTGCACAGTAAATTCACGAAAAAAAAGCATTTATTTCAATAAAGCTATTCAAAGACATTTAAAAATTATTAAGGTCTGTCAGTCACAAAAAATAAAAGAAAAGATGAAGCTATTTGCATGCTTTAAAGCGTAGATTTCTATGGAGAAGAACGTACAAAACTCTACGAACACTCATCTAAATCAACAACTACAACACACAACAACACAACATAACATGACAAAATGATAACATGATTAGTTACAACATTATGATTACATTGTTTATGTTAACAATATACGCATCTAAAATACATAATATTATTATCAACAGTCAACAATTACACCTTCTTAACAGGAATTGGAATTGCAGCATGTCTGCCATAGCCATGCCGGATATAAGGGCAGTCTAGCCTGTTAGCCATCAATGCCAAGATGAGATTGGGGCTGGCCCAAACCTGGCGCACTAGGGACGCATACCACTGTCACTAGTTGTGTGAAAACAGTCCGTGCTCGCCTCGGCGAACATCCCTATTGTGCTACAGAAACGAGGCAGCCCCACTTCCACTCGGTTTAGTTATAAATTGACGTGTGTAAATATAATTTATGATCTACAGAACCAATGTCATTCATCTTATACGTGAACAGTTTTTAAATCTATTTTTTTTCTTTCACAGGTGAAAACCCCGCAGCCATGCAGTCCTCCTCACCAACTTTCATCAGCCGGATCCCTAGCATCTTATTACCGACCCTCATCAGTCTCAACCTGATACGGTGACAATTTCACTAGCTCATCAACTCAAAATGTACCCTATATGTAATAGCAAATGGTTTATTTTTGCGTGGAGTGAAATTTGATGGCGGGTCGTGTGTCAAATAAATTCGAAAGGTTATTACGGGTAATGCGAAGCGTTGGGGCTACACGTGTTTTTACTTTGCCTAGTCGAATTTTATTAAAGACCACATTTCTAAATATGTTTTTTACTACATTATTAGCATTTGGAGCGAACAAAATGTCACATTTTTAAACAGCCATTTAATCATCGTCATTTTTAAAAGCAGCTACAAATGAAATCCAATCTTCTACTGTCTTGTCTGTACCTTTTCCAAGTACATCTAAGTACACTGCTTTGCAATTTGGGTTGAGTTGGGAGCTCTCATCAGATTTCAACAATTTCGTTTTCTCTCTGTAATTCACCAATTCCTTGGCTTTCTCAACAGCAGGATGGTAAATTATTAGTCATTTGGAAATGGAAATTTTATCCCCGGCTCCCTCATTACTGAGGATCGTGAATGCAATCAATGAGCTCCATCAATGTGGGTCAAGAGGATGGAGCTCCGTACTTATAAATATATATTTAATTGTGCAAACGCAATTCTTCATTCGGCCTTAGAAGGTTCTATTTGTAATTTATTCATATGACTATTTTATTTGGTTAACCAATGTTCTAATCAAGAGACGTCAACTTATGATACTAATAATGGTACAAGTTATAACTCCAATAATTATGTCTTTGATTGTTTTGATAACATTAAACTAAACAAAGTTTCCCAAACTGGAAACATTTCTAAGAAAATTATATTGACGTAGCCAATTATTTTAGTATCGTATTATTTAACAGTCTCACAAACACTTCTTACTTACAATAAGATACAAACTTAGTCGGGCTCAAAATAGTCTCATTAACAATAATAATTAGACATTTTGATGAGTAACAGTGTTCATTTGAGTCTATTAATACTAACCATTCTAAAACCCATTGGTACACTAGGGACATTTGCGTACACAGAGGAACAATAACCAATGTGTTGATTTTCAAAGACACATAGACCCATCAGCTTGAAGGGTAAACATGAACAGGCGACCCAATTCTCTTTATCGACTAGGGTACTACATGACGCACAATATACAGTGAGAGGTTTGAACTGCGGTCGGTATGATAACTACACTTTTAATTATGAAAAGATTTGATGTATTCTGAGAATTTATAAAGGCTCTAAAAGATAGGAGCGATGCAACGAACATTTACAGTTGTAATTTTTTTTCACTAAGACGAAACCTACCAAATATATTGAATCAAAAGGTTCGCCTACTCATCAGAGATTTAAACAAAAAAGGATGATTGATTTGACCACATGGCTCCTATTTTAGTCATCGTAATATCTTTCGATTTGTTGCCGTATTGTAGCCGCCATAGCGATCCCTGTGAACAGATCCACTCTGTATACAACAGATAATACACGTCTACTGCTTAGCATATTAATTCATCGCATGATGGAAGGGTCTCTGAAGACTAGTGATTAGAAAAGGGTTTTTCATTAAGAGCACTTGAACTTTGGAATAAAATAAAACAACCTTTTTAAGTGATATTACCGCAATTTTTACAACATTTTAAAGGATATTCGATAACATTATGTATGGAAAATAATTTCAGCCAAATGGTTGCCGCGACTTCGCTGTGGATGTTGTATTCTGGTGGACCAATTTTAGATGACAGCTTCACATAAATGGGGAATTCACGAAGAACGCGATTAATGTTGGCCTTTAAATCAGTAATTGACTGTTGTTTGTCTGCACAGACTAGAGATTTCACGTAGACCCACATAAAGTAATCGGGCGGTGTTAAGTCACACGATCTCGGTGACCAGTTGATGTCGACACCATACGAGAATAGAATAAAATAGAATAAACTACAACAACACACACACACAACACACACACGCACACGACGACACGATACAAGGTTCGACGTTACGTGAATAGAGCACAGATTTTAATAATAAATTTTAATAATTTCTTCGTATTGTTGAAGCGTGTCCATTGAGAATTGTCACGACTAAATAATTATGTATTCATGCCAAAAAGAGCTATCGCTTTACCAACATAGTCGCGTTACGCTATCAAATTTCGAGCGCCCTATTGAAAAACCCTATATTTGTAATATGGTAATACCATTTTAAATAAACACTTTCAACGTTAATTTACTTGTTAAAAGAAAAGCTGCTGATCTTGAAATAGCAACACCTAACCTGATCGTTAATTATGAGGCTAAAAGGCCGGGTATTGCGTCTGACGTTTTAAAATTAGAATTTTAAAGCTCGTTTATGGTAATGATCCCAGACGATTCGAAATACTTAATACAAGAATGAGCGACGCCGCTGATATTATGAAAAACAATAAAGACCTTTACACATTGAATGCCAACAAACATTTACGAGGACATTCCTTCAAGTTATGGGGAAATGCATCCAAAAAGAAGCCTTTGAAGCAATTTCTACCTAACCGAGTTGTAACGGCAAGGAACAGGCTCCCAGAAAATGTTGTGAAAGCTCCCACATTGAACTGCTTTAAAAATCGGTTGGACAAACAAAACGTCTCCAAAGTATATGAAGCATACGCATCAGCTAATAGCTGCTAGTGTGTCTTGCCAAATAATAATAATAAATTTTGAGTTAATTTATTTTCATCCAGTACTTACAATCCTTCAAAAAAAAAAAGATTACTAAGAAAACTTTTTTATTCAGCGTAAAATCTTTGAAGACAATCAATAGTGAGGTCATATAAAAAGAAAGAAAACATGTTCATTTTGCCCAAATAGACGCACAATAAAGTAAAGCAATTGGCAATGTGAACCGGGCATAACTGTGCTGCACCATAGACACTAGACAGAACACAGTTGTCTAAGTCCAAGGATATCTACAGCTTAGTCTGTGGTTGTCTATTGCACCTGGCTGGGACCGATAGAGACAAACATAACATAAATATAAACTATAATATAAGAAAAAGAAATACAAATCGTAGATTGTCAGCAGAAGACAAAAAAACACCCAAAGGGCAATGGAATAAGCTATGCTCGGAGTTTCCTTGCTTGATCGAATCAGGAATGAAGATATCCGCGGGAGAACCAAGGTTACTGACATAGCACGAAGAGTCGCCAAACTTAAGTGGCAATAGGCAGGGCACATTGCTCGCAGAACGGATGGCCATTGAGGCCGAAAGGTTCTGGAATGGCGACCACGTACCGGAAGACGTAGCGTTGGAAGGCCTCCTACAAGGTAGACCGATGACTTGGTAACGGTTGCGAGAGTCCGATGGATACGAGACGCACAGGACCGTTCATTGTGGCGACACTTGGGGGAGGCCTATGTCCAGCAGTGGACGTCTTTCGGCTGAAATGATGATGATGATAAATAAACTATATAGCTTTAGTTAAACTCGCTTGTTTCCTGTTTCCGAAAAGTAATAATAGAAAATTAATTCAAATAAACCCCGTACATAATCGTTTACTGCATTGCGCCTATTATAAGCTCCGTAAGTAATTTTAATTGAGCCAGTCTGTAATTCCCTTCCGAAATTGTAACAATTAAGATCCCAATTATTTGAAATAGGCAACCTTTTGCACACCAATGTGACTTTAGAACAGAGATCTGTCCCATTTTAATGTTCTTTACTAGCTATTTTAACCATAAAGTTTTATGGGTACAAACTATTAGATTACAAAGTATATTTTATACAATCTAATAAAAATAAAAAGTAAACATAGTCGTGGTCCTAGAACGCAAAGTGCAACTAAAGGTGTGATTTAAGACAGTAAAAGTCTGACACGCCCTCGCGCACAACCCTAAAGCAGGAGAAGTTATTAGATGATTTCTCACCCCAAAGAATAAAAAAAAACCAGCCAAAATGCGAGTCGGAATCGCGCACGAAAGGTTCCGTATCGTCCGTAGCAAAAATCGGGAAAAAAAACATATTTGTTGTATGGGAGCTCCCTTAAATATTTGTTGTTAAAGCGGCAACAGAAATATTAGGGGTTAAAGAATGAAAATGCCATTTTTTTAAATGGGTTGCTTTGAAGTGTATAACTGCGATATTACAGAAAATACAAAACACAAAGAATCCAATAAATACCTAATTTCGGAAAAAGAATAACGTACCTTTAATATAAAGTTTATTTGAACTTATAATTCCAAGTCAATCCAAAGATATAACACTTCAAAGCAACCCGTTTTAAAAAACGGCAATTTCAAACTTTAACCCCTATTACATCATCTTTGAAATTCAACTGTCTAACTATCACGGTTCATGAGATATAGCCTGGTGACAGACGGATAGATATATAGACATACAGACAGACGGACGGACAGCGGAGTCTTAGTAATAGGGTCCCGTTTTACCCTTTGGTTATGGAACCCTAAAAAGCATGACAGGAAAAAGAAACGAAAAACGATATTTTCAAGTAAGATATAACAGAGAAAGGGAAAGAACTCTTTGGGCATCGAAGAAATGATCTACATTTCTATCAATGGAGAAATTTTAATATAATATAATATTCCACAACTATTACACAACGCCGTCTAGTCCCAAGCTAAGCAGAGCTTGTGTAACTGATAAACATACTTATATATTTCTAAATACATAGATAAATTACACCCAGACACAGAACAAATTATGATCGTGCTCATCACACAAACATTTGTCCTGAGTGGGAGTCGAACCCACGACCTCCGGCATAGCAGTCAGGGCCACTAACCACTAGACCAACAGGCCAGTCGAAATTGCCCAAAATACTCTCATCATTGCCACACAATGCTGATTCTGTGGCTGAAAAAAAAACCAACATTCTAGTCGTGCCAAGAGTCAACTATGCAACCAACTTAGTGAATTGAAAGTTTCTTTACCTTAGAAAAGGAGACTACTTTAGAAATGTGAAAGGTTTCAAAATTGACGAACCCAATTGAATTTGTCGCCATTGCCGTCTGAACGTATCTTGGCAAGCGTGTTCTATTTACTATCTGCTTGAGTCAAACGCAAGCCTAACCTGAATATAAAATGTAAAAGATTCTGCTGCCATATATTTTTGTGGATATTTTATTTTGTATAAAAAAATAGTCATGTAAATCCAATTTGATTTCCATTAGACTACAATATAATTTTCCATGATCGAGTTATATTATAATATATTTGAGGACTTTCATGCAAATTGCTTGTATCTCATACTCATGTTACAACAGCTAAAATTTGTTACGTAGTCTTTGTGCTCAGTCAGAGAATTTCCACAAATTTTATCTATTTTCATATCTAGGTTATTTGTAGGATTACCATTTGAAATTTTGCTTTGAACAACTATTGTACGTAACTAAACAACATGTTTATTATAAACAAACATTTGAAATGTTATATTGAAAATTGATTGTAGATTAACTTTTGTATTTATTATTATTGATTGTTTGACCATCTCATCTCACTTTATGGTAAGCTATGATGTGGTCGACAAGGGAGCATGCTTGCCTAGAAGTAACCTATTCACTCTTGATTTAAAGACTTTCTGGTTGTAGCTTTCAGGAAACATAGATTCCGGTAGAGCTATACGCACATTAAATGTGTTCCAAAAACGTTTTGTACTTAAGGGTGATATTTCCACGAAGTACCGGTGGCGCTATGCCGTACGTCGAGTAGGCCATGGTGGAATGGGTTTCAGAATTTTGAGAATAAAATAAATTGTGTAAAAAAAGTTGTATACACAATGGTACGGAACCCTGCATACGCGGGCCCGACTCTCACTTAGCCGGTTTTTTAACTACAAAATTTGAGCTCAGTGGATCTAGGCTCCAACCAAGAATAAAAAATCAAAGCATTTAAATAAACCATGTAAAGGCTTCTGAATTGTCAAGAAGTCAGTCAGTCAGAACAATATTGCACATTCCAAAGTGTACCCAGATCTCTATGGAGAGGAATGTGAAAAAAACACCATGGCCAATATTTTAAATCATGTTATGTATCACAAATATCTCGGTTACATTTCATATTGCTTGTATTAAGTGGCAATGTAAATAAATGTAAAACAAAATTCAAAATATCCAATTGGTACTCGTATATGCTAAAGTCGTCGTTATTTCCTCACACCAAAAATTGTCATCTGCACAAGCAAAATTCTATTCGCAAACATTGCCACCAATTCTAAAACAATCATCTACATAGCCAAAGTTTCTATCAAAAGCACGTCTGCAACGGAAATTCAGCTCAAAAACTTCCCCTTGCGAAAGATTCATGCCATTAACACCATACTGCGGCGAAACGCTTGTCGCAGTTTGTTATTAGCTCACAGGTGCCGCGCATCCCCTTCTTCTAATCTCTGAGTGGCAACTTATGGCACACTTGCGCCAGGATAGGGAAGGTTGGCTGTAACCAAAAGCCCGATACGATAAACTTACGTAACGCTAAGATTAAACAAGAATTTCACTCCATGCAAATCATCTATGTAAAAACTGATTTTAATATTGTACTTAAATGTGTGAGGTTGATGAATGAGGTTTTGTAATGTAAATTCGTTTGTGAATTGTGCTATATTTTGTTGTAATCATTTTGAAATTGTATTCAAGTTTTACGCAAAATTTTTGCTTATCATCCGATTCATTGGCATTTGAATTTATTTTATCCAAGTCTGAATTTAAATTCTCCAAAAAAAAAGTGTTAGAATTCAGTTTTAAATTATAAAGTCTGATTAAACTTTTAATTCGTCCGGTACTGCCATAAAATTTAAATGAAAATGTGGCATTCAACACTTGCTAAACGTTTTAAAATTAATTGCACGTAAAGACTATCTCACCTCAAAACATAAAACGACCAAACATTCAAAATGATTTCAACAAAACACCGCACAATTCATATTTTACTAAAACACTGAAATTTTCTCCAGTTTTTATATAGAAACGGAAAATACGAGTATTATTTTCTAGCCAGTTTAATTGCACTAGTAAAGTAAAACTGGCTGAACCATTGACACAGAATTTACGCTCAGAATGCGAAATGATCGTTAGAGAAAAAACTTTTATGTTATGCCCTAGCCTCGGATACAAGTTGACATTTTGTAGCAAAAAGCTTCTATTAGATGTTTTCTTTACAAAAACAGCCGGTAAATAAAACTTTGAAAAATAGCAGTGACATTTTTGCTAAAGTAATTACTCGATATAGCGGGTGTCTTATTTCATTTTAACAACATTTTTTCGTCGTGAAGTCATTATTCTTGAAGCTGTTAAAGAATTTTTGAAAAAAAAAAGTGTACAGTTTTATTTCTTAAACCGTTGCTCTAGACACTTTTGTTTATTTCGTCTGCTCGCACATGTATTCATGTCACTGTAATATTTATAACTGTTATAGGTTTTTTTGAAAAAAGTACACTTTTATTTGTCTACACTTCATTGCTCTTGACACTTTTATTTATTTCGTCTGCTCCATAATATATTCATGTTACTATAGTTCGGCAATCACGGTACAATTTGTTTTGGTGAAAACAATATTTTTGCGTATTTCAACAAAAAATCGAAACGATCATTAGAATGCATTCAAATTCAACCATGTGTAATTAAAATTGATCATGATTTGACATTATTATTCATTGAATGAGTAATTTCACTGTTATAAATAGTGCTTTTTATGTAAATCATGATTATGCGAAATAATATTTTGTTTTCGTATAATAATTTTGTTTAAATTATCCCTATAAAAATTGTAAATAAACTTAGTATTATATGCGATAAACAAGCTCATAAAATGTGTGTTAATAACTGTAAATATTATTATTTATTAGTGTTAAGTCGAGCCGCGTATAATATAATACATAACTGTTCATTTTTATGTGTGTTTCATTACCTTTTATCACTGTTTCGAGTATACAATGGTGTTGTTTGAAATAAATTAACGCCTAAATGGATTCTGTGTACAAAATTTTTATCTTACACTTCAAGTCAAGTATAATCAACCCTGAAAGTGGCCGTTTTCACGTTAGACCATAATGATTTTTTTAAGGTGGGAAATCGTCTAATGATTTCTCTCACTTTGGAGGAAAGTGATAGGGCGTTTCAGACTTTTACTGACTAAAACCACACTTATTTTTCTTCAGTAGCCTTCTGCGTTCCTGGGAAAATATTTTAAATAATAAAAACATATTTATGGTGTTAATACAAATTCAGCATAATCATTTCTAATTTTAATTGGGATTTATTCAGTACTTCAGGCTATATCACGTGTGTATTTCATTCGTTTTCACGTTAGACGATAACGATACGATATCGTGGGACTTATAGTATCATAAATTTTCTTACGAACGCTTTCTCATTGTGTCGGTGTCATTAGCGATATCGTCTCCGACACGACTGTCACGGCGATATCGGCGGACGACAATTAGTGCGGAGCCTCTCCATGGTGCTCGGTAGCTTAATGAATACAAGCTGTCGGTTAACACGTTCAGCGTGGAACGAGGTCTAATATGCCTCGTATGTGACTTCCTTGTGGTAGTGCGGCTACGAAAAAACATAGTCCTCTCCGCCGTGTGGAGGCCATAATTTCAATTTGGTTTAATTTAGGAAAGATATGAATGTATTCTAAGATGCCCTATTAAAACAGAAAGCAGTGGTATATCTACTTTGATACGGGGTCACTTTGACCTCGTACCGCACGTAGCCATACAATCTTTTGGTTTCTTAAACGTTACGGGGTATAATAAGCCTCTTGCTCCCACAATGTTTTTTTTTTCGCTCAGAAAATCATCCAATGACATCTTCCGCTCTTTTACTGACTAAAAACCCACTCCTGTTCCTTCGTTGCCTTTCATAGAGCCAGAGCCGAGTGTTCCTTTCAGAAGCAAACCGTGGCCCCAGTAGGCTTTGACCCTGCTGGGCCCCTACGGTTTACTAACATCTCCTTGAGGCGCGCGTGGAACAGTACGCGCCGTCGAGGACTTAGGCTTGGTCCGGACGGTTACCGGACGATCGGACGGTGAGCTATCCTTTGCTCGCCATCCGCAAGCCCGTGCCTACGGTGGCCGGAAATCGGGATCGGGATTCCGGCGGCTGGGGCGTGAGGGTCGCGCCCTCACGCCTCGCACGTGTGGCCTCCTCCTTTGCTAACATTACTGCTTCGCTGAAGGAGGCGACCGCCTGCCACTCCTCCTCGCTTCCCAGGCCCGGCGCGAGAGATCGTTGCCGCCGATCTCCCCCACGAAGACATGGCAGTGCTCTGCCCAAGCGGGGCACACCTCTACCGTGTGCTTCACCGTGTACTCCGGACGGTCCAAACAGTGGTGGCACCCGGGCGTTACTTCCGCACGAATCCAGAGCAGGAACTTTCCGAACTGACCGTGTTTGGTGAGAACCTGCGTCATGCGGAAGGTGAAGACGCCGTGAGTTCTTTCCAGTCACTCTTCAAAGAGGGGACTTACCGCCATAATTATGGCGTGCCCATGCTTCCACAATGATAGGTTTCGAACGAGGACTTATTCCCGAAGGAATAGAAAAAATGAAAAAATGAGAACCACTGTCAACGTAATAATATCGTCCCACCACCCTCAGATAAATAAAACTACCAACCCCACAATATCGTGTTGTTATTGCCTTGAACCACTGAAAACGATCAGTGTTGAGTAGTATTAATTTAACATTTTACACGATAAAAAATGTCTGCAAATCGTAAAATCCAATTGACAAAATAATGAATGAAAAATAATCATTATTTCAATCGTAGCCAAAGAAAAATGTAATTACGATTTGTCAGAGAAATAAATCAAATGTATTATAGATTTCGATTTATACTACAGACGACTATTAATAGTTTTTCGTGAAAGCGAGTCTGGTTTTCAAGGTTAACAACCTTTTTTGATGTGGATGAATATCATCAGAAAGGTCAAATAAATTAAGTGCTTTGGTTTTGGAATATGAACCAATAGATGTTAATTTTTAACAGACTTCAAAAAAAGAAGGAGGTTCTCAATTCGGTTGTATTTTATTTTTATCATTTTTTTATTATTTTTGTTACCTCAGAACTCCGTCGTTTATGGACCGATTTGCAAATTCTTTTTTCCCTAAAAGCATATGCTTCCAGATTGGTTCAATTTTTTTCAAAATCTAGTTTTGATGATGGGATCCATGAGTAATCGAGAGAACTTCTCAAATATTCTAGGCAACTATATAGTGATTTTGGTATTTTCACCGAGAACTTAAGTATTTACACTCAAAAATTAACATTTGATGAAGTGAAGGCCAGAAATGGCCAACGGAACTTCACCCTCACATAGATATGACAATGAAGATAGTTAAGTAACTATGACAATACAAGTTATAATAAATAAATGGTTCTGAATAGTTATGTTGAAAATGGTATCATCGAAGTGATCTGATGATGATGATGGAGCCGGAAGATAGGCACAGGAACTCCGTAATTAATTAATCAATGTATGCGAGCAGTGTTTGGGCTTCTTAGAATTGTCATGAGATGCATTTTGGCTATAAGGTACTATCGAACTGACCTAATGATGTAGCCGGGAGGTGGATGGGAACTTCATAATAAAATAATGTAACCTAGCAGTGTTTAGGTTAATTCCAATTGTCATGAGAAATAGGTACTCTGGCTATAAGTATATCACAACTAAGAAGTTTGAAATAAAAAGCTTTTTACAAAAAAAAAATAACCGACTTCACCACAAAAAACAAAACAAGTATGAAAGTCCACGGGTAGTGTGAAAGTGAAACCCAGGGCCCTGGGACGAAGACAAAGAAGGAACAGGAGTGGGGTTTTAGTCAGTATCGTTTTAGTGTTTTGTTTTTTGTAGTGAAGTCGGTTATACAGTTACACTAGTACCAACTCCGGTTCCTTACGTATAAATCATGTAACATTAAGGCCCCTCGCCTACGACAACTTTTTGTAGCGATACTGTAGCGCATTTGCATCGATATAGTCGCGATGCGATTCTCTCTATTCTTAGTTTTTTTTTTTTTTAGGTGGGAAGTCATCTAATCACATCTCCCGCCCCTTGGGCTGAGCGGGAGGGTGTGCTAGACTTTTACTGACTAAAACCCACTCCTAGTTCCTTCGTTGTTTTGCATTCCAGGGCCGGGTTTTCCTTTCAGGAGCGAACTCATGGCCCCAGTAGACTTTGACTCTGCTGGGCCCCTACGGTATGCTGACATCTCCTTGAGGCGCGTGTGGAACACTATGCGCCATCGACGACTTGGGCTTGGTCCGGACGGTTATTATTCTTAGCTGCTACTCAATGAGACCTCGAAAAAATGCGACCTTTGACGGAAGAAGCTTTTTTTTTATTTTTTATTGATATAAACCAGTGCTTGACTGCGGTTCCACCTGATGGTAAGCAGTGATGCAATCATTGATGGTAAGGTGCACTAGTTTATTAAGAGCCTATTTACTCTAGCCTTGAAGACACCTAAATTATATTTGGACGGCAAGACCGCAGCAGTCAAGTTGTTCCAGTCCTTCGATGTACGCGGTATAAACGACGAAGCGAAACGTTTAGTCCGGACCGTTGAAGTTTCAACAACTTAAAACTACTGATGACTTTATCGAACCGTCAGAGAGCTTCTCGCCTGGATACGACTTGCCATGACCAATCTGGAAAACTCTTGAGACTCCGCACCTAGGTTTGGTTCAGGAAAGAAAATCTCCACAGATGGGGGTTCTCAGATGTTTTCGATTATCAGCGACGTTTCTCCGCAGACCATGTCCTACCTTTCATCCTGCGTCACGTGCCCTCTTACCTGGGCCTCAAGTCTGCTATTACAATAGTGTCAGAATGGTCTATCATTGATTTCATAATTGTTGATTTTGACAAGTTTGGTAGTCTACTAATATAATAGTGTCATTATGACTTTCCAATGGTCAACCACTGACACTCCATTGAAAAAAATGGCATAGAATGGTAATCTCGTACATAATGACGAATGAATGTTCGACGTATGCGGTAATCTGCTAAAATTTTGACAGTTCCTATGATCACTGATCAGTGCGCATCCATCGCTCTTAATTTGTTACGAGAAAGCTCGAGCGTATTTACATTCTGTACATGGCCAGAACGCATCCATAGGAAACTGCTCGCGTATACATTGTAGTGCAGTTTTTAAATTTGCGATTACAATGTATACAAGAGTAGTACGCAAATACTCGCGTATACTTTGTAGTAGCCAAAGTATCTAGCTTTGTTCCATAATATACAGTGCTAGTCCGCATGCAAACTAATCGTGTATGGATCGGAATAGGCGCGAAAAACTCGCCATTTTGATTTGTTGACCTCTCTTTCTATTATATGGTAATCATATCTGCGTATCTATTCTAAACATTGCATCATCTTTCGGCACGTGTTGTTAGTTTTGATTAGCGGTTTTTTGTTGTCTCTGCATAATTTATTATAAAAAAGTGGTAAATACGTTTGTTTACTTAATACAAATGTGAAAAATGATTACCAAAGACACTCTGCAAGAGTAAATGTGGTGAATACAAAGAAAAACTGTTTGAATTTTCGGAAAATTTTGAAGTAATCATCAAGTGCAAGCCGGGAGCCCAAATGATTCACCTATATTAGAAGGGAATCTGGCGCTCGGCGGCCGCTGCCGCGGCACGCTCGCTGCGCTCGCTCGCCTTCACGCTTTAATGGACACTGTTCTAACCTAACCTAACCCACATGATCGCTTCGTTAGCTCGCCATCGTGTTTTAATGGTCACTATTCTAACCCGATCTAATCCAGGCGCGATTATTCCGATCTACGCACGATTAGTCCATATTCGTACTGGCACTGTATATTATGGAATAAGGTTAGGTAGTTAGGTCACTACAAAGTATACGTGAGTATTTGCGTACTACTCTTGTACAGATTGGAAGACCTCGATTAAAAAGTATATACTATACGCGACTAGTTTCACATCCTTGCGTTCTGGCCATGTACATAATGTAAATGCGCATGTGCGCGTCTAAGTTACAAACTATACACGAGTAGTACGCAAAATTCGTGTATACATTGTAATCGCAAATTTAAAAACTGCACTACAATGTATACGCGAGCAGTTTTCTACGGATGCGTTTTGGCTATGTACAGAATGTAAATACGCAAAGCTCGATATTGTCATTCTACGACAACTCTATTACGAGACCATTGACCGATCAGTGATCGAACATTATTAATTAGCAGATTACGACCTCTGTTCACATGGGGACCGACCGACAGATAATGACACCGTCAGCGGACGGCATTGCCACGGACGAATACTGGACCAGACAAAAAATTTTACTGAAGTTTTGACATCGTCTTGGATCATTTTGGATCAGCTGTTTCCTTAATATCATCTTACCATCGCTGTATCTGCCTTCCTCTACTTAAACTAGGAACTGGTTAAACTGCCTACCTCATCATTGATCTGGTTGCTGCTAAATACGAGTAATTTAAATGGAGCGACCGCCTGTCTGACCTCAATAACTCTATCGGGTAACTCAGTAATTACCAGTAGGTAATAAAGACCTATTAAACTACTTTTCAACGATGCTTTTTTTTTTCAATTGTACATAATTATTCAATGCAGATATTCACTTAGTCGTATTCATAACTTTGTTACTAATTGAAATCGAATAGACGTTCAATATAAACCAGTTAATATTAAATTTAAAAGGAGCTTAAGACGTAGCGTTATGCAGAAGGTTGGTTTGATATTAAGTCTTTAGCTAAGCGTATGTTTGGAATCGAAGCGTACGGAGCGAAAGGATTCGTTTCATTGTATTGATTTGTGTATAGCGTGCACTGCCCCCCTAGCCAAGTTACAATCGTATAGTTCGCGCCGAACGCCTCGAGTAGGCCACGCCTCCGATTCCTTTGTTCTAACGTCATCTCAACGCTCAGTCACGTGGTCAGAACAAAGAAATCGATGGCGTGGCTTGAGGTGTTCGGCGCGAACGAAATGATTGTAACTTGGCTAGGGGAGCTGGATCGGCATTACTGCGCCAGAGATCGGTATTTCTGCCGATGACGTCATCAGCAGTGAACGTGTCATTCGAATCCCGATCGAAAGTTCGTTGACGTGTTTTTTGTGACGATTCACAATGAACGAAGAAGTTTTAATTACTTTAGTGGAAAGCTATGAAGACCCTTGCAATCTTGAAACATAAAGATTATCGTAACCAACAGAGGCGAGACAATATTTAGGAAGAAAATGGGCAAATATTGAATGAAAGTGGTAAGTAAATAACTAAAGGAGACTTAACATATGTATTTGTATAGGACTCCGGCCATTACCTGTACTTTTTAGGAACGCTGGGAAACCCCATGAACAGAATAAAGTAGTATTTTTCCCTTCCTTCATAATGTGAATACACGTGCACAGGCAAACTCGATTGCTTTTAAAATACCGAAATTGCCGACGCAAAATCTGAATGCAGTAGACGCACCCTATCGGCATTTTATAAATACCAACGCCTCGTACTCTCCGTACGCTCCGATTCTGACGCAGTGGACGCTTAGAAATTGACGTTTGTCATAGATGTCACAATTCAAAATATGTAGAATAGAATAGAATAGAATAGAATAAACTTTATTGCACACCAAAATAGTAACAAAACTTTATAGTACTTTATGTAGTTATGATACTAACAACATTGACTCAGGTTGAGTTGAAATTATAAATTCTTCGTATTTGTGCTAAACACTTCGTATTTGTGCCATATTATTTCTGTTTTAAAATTAATTATTTATTCATTTGTTTCTTTGAATTTTATTTTTTCTGTGATACCGCCATGTTAACAAAGTAAAAAATCTAAAGAAACCAAAATAAGTGTTTTCATATCCTAAGTGTCCACGCTGGCACTTAGGATATGAAAACACTTATTTGCGTTTCAAAAGGTACGCAATATCAATGATTTTCACTCTTTGTACGAAGTCTTCCTTCTGTTGGACCTATTCTGTGGCTCTCAATTTTGTGCAGTTGGACATTAACTGTAAATGGAAATCTTGCAACTGACATTTTAATGATAACAACGTATACAAAGACGTCTGAGATTGAATAGTTTTTGGTTGACTAACAAATGGTTTTGTTCGAAGTGAATTTATGTTTCAATTAGTTCAGTCAGTTATAAGTTCGGTTTTACTTATTCAAAACAATAGAAAATCAAGTTGATTAATTTGAATTTGAAAAACTAGATCAACCTAAAGTTATTGTTATTTTTGATAAAGGTCTATTTCACAATCAATGTTTTTTTATTCCTAACCATACACCTACTCACCCACTGACAGCTAGAATCAACATTACAAACCAGCGAAGCAGTGAAGCGTGACGAGTCCTGAAGAAGGAAATCAACTGCCTTGGTTCTCTAAAAGTAATTAATCAGAAAAGAACAGCAAAGGAATTAGAAATAAAACATACACGCAAATAATACTTCTAACATTTAGACAGCCAGACAAGCGAAGCAGTGAAGCTTGACGAATCTCGAAGAAGGAAATCAACTGTCTTAGATCCCTCAAAAAAAATAAATCTGAAAAGAACACTAAGAAATGAGACTTAAAAGATAGACATAAACATTACACCTAATATGATAAGCTACTAACCATGGTTCAATTTTAGAAAACAGCCATTTAGTAGAACATTTCATTAAAACGAATGACATCGAAAGTCTGTCCAGACTCTTTGTATAAAAGAACACATTTATCCCTCAAATGGCCGTTACATCTCATTACAATTTTATTCCATCAGCTACAAACGTTTCAATTCCAGTCAAACTACAAAAGACTTGCTAACATGCTATTTCAAGTTGGATTAGCCAAAAAAGTCATCTATGTAGAAAACCCTCTAACCCGCCATTTTAAACTGAATCATTACAGACAGCAATTCTAAATTCACTTAAACCAAAAGAACGATGAAATGTACCAATTCAATTCAGTTTTCATTATCCTAAAAGGCCTTTGATTAAGTTTCGTCTACATTAATTCAGCTTCTGCTGACTTTGTTCTTATGCAAGTATTTTGATGGAACGCCGGAGGTAAGTCCATTTTTTTTAACAAATTTATTTCACTTTAATGAATTGAAAATAATGAAATATAAGGCTTAACGATGTCTAGGACATTTTTGCAGCAACTATTTGAATACGTAACGTTGATTTATTTCAAACTTGAGTTAGCTTTTAGAATTTCACGAAAACAAATTAATGACTGATCGTATTCCATTGCTTTAATATTTGCTTTTAACACTCCAAAGCAACATTTCAATTATATTCACTACACTATTACTTAGTAACGTTTCAAAAGGATTTATCTTAGAACACATTACTAATCCCTAAAACGCTGAGTGTAAAACAAGCTTGGTAAATAGCTTTTATTTATTTCAGTTTTAGAATCAAAGGCAGGAGAACGTTAACCTATCATAGTCAAATAAAAGTTATTCAACGAGAACTCAAACAGTCGGCTACTGATTTTGATATAGAATTGAATTGAGAGATAACATTTTGAGCTACTTATTATATTTGTTTAGAATCAAAATGGTGCCCAGGGACCTTCGGTTATTTTTTTTTTCCAAAATCCCAATCATTTGGCATTTTATCTTCATCATTATCGTCTATACCTTACTAGAATTTAATGATTAATGATATTTATTTTGCAAATGTGTTTCCTAAATTAAAGTCAATAAATAGTAAACATAGTAATGTAGAAGGTGATAGCGGCAAATACAGGCCCCCATCTCCTTCGTGGTTATTTTTTTAAGCCATCTAGAAGAGCAATTTTAGTTTACAATTATTATTTTTGGTGAAACAAAGACATTTTTAAGGTTCCGTACCTCAAAAGGAAAAAACCGGAACCCTTATAGGTTGTAATAGCGAAACCCAGGGCTTTGGGACGAAGGCAACGAAGGAACAGGAGAGGAAAGGTCTCGGCCCCTGGAAGACATGAAAAAACTAAACTTCAAAGTTAACCAAAAAAAAGATACGGTCGTTTATGTCGCAAAAACGTATATTTCGACACTCTCAAGTAAACCAAAATTTATAGGGTACTTCCCGTTGACCAGAATCCTGAAATTTAGCATAAAGCAAAGTCTTATAACAAAATTAGAGGAATAAATCAGAAAAGAGTAAATTTGCAGTTATTTCACGAAAAAAATAATACTTTTTTGCGATTCGGAAAAATCTTCGAGACTCCATTCGGGTATTGAACTATTTACATAGGTAAGTTTTTACGGAACATTCAGTGTGCGAGTCCGACTCGCACTTGCCCAATTTTTTGTAGTAGAAAATAGGAATAAATTGATGAAAACTTAAATAAAATTGGGAAATAGTTAAATACTACCCTATTAAAACAGCTTAGGGAAGAAAATGACAACAGATATGGCCACCAAAATTAAACTACCAAATGATCATTGGAAGTTTTTAAAACTATATGATTATTTCCTGGTGTAACTCGCCATCACCGCCACATGATAAGAACTAAGCCGGAGTTGAAAGACACGTTGCGTCCTACGTGCACCTCAAAGAATTGTCAGCAAAATCGACTGGGCCTACTAGAGCTGATACAAGGCAGGGTAACGCGGTAAGCGCGGTGGGATGCACATGTGGAAAATCATCCAGTGACTTTTGACACGCTGTCATGGTCCACCCTCGAGTGTGAGAAGTCTCGCTCTAGGGTCTAGAATTTTACTGACTAAAACTACACCTGTGTCCTTCTGTTGGCCTTCGGTCAGCTTTGCTGACATCACATTGAGGCGCGCGTGGGACACTACGTGCCGTCGACGACTTGGACTTGGTCCGACGTTAACCATTCCCGGCCCTTGGAATGCAAAAGATGACTGAAGGAACACAGGTGGATTTTACTCAATAAATAAGATACGTCACAGTTGGTGTGCGTTAGGTGTTCAAGATAGTATCTTTTTCACCAAAGTGGATGTTGGTGAAAAAGATACCATCATGAACACCTTCATCATAGTCATAGTCAAAAGATAAAGTAGTTTCAAATTCCTTTAATTTTACCGACTCTCAAACCCTTCAAACGTAAACACAACAACAGTACTTAGCGGTAGGAATCGACAAAGTAATAACAATTTCCTTACGAACCATCTCGTCTATGCTGCTACTAAACGGTCTCCTATTAAATTTCAGTACCAGTTTCAAGTTTCCACTTATCTTAATAATGTCAAATGCTTCACAAACGACGAGAGGAGCGTGCTAATAAAATAGTAAGAAGAGCAAAATACCACAAAGTAGATTGTGCAGAAGGCTAACTGTATACAACGAACAGTAGCAGGCGCACGTGCATACAGACGAAAGTACTGGTCCGATTGCGGAAATTGTTTCACCAATAGAAAGTTGTTTTATTCCTGAGTGACATAGGCTATATTTTATGTGTACGGGCGAAGCTGCGGGCAAAAACTAGTTACATAATAAAACTAATCGATGCTGCCAGCGGTTACACCCGCGTGATAGTAAAAAAATATCCCAAAATCATGCGATCTTGGGATCACATAGAATACTTTTTATCCCGGGAGTTCCAGGAGTAATCGTATGTGCTGTTCTAGGAAATGTTTTACTCTTGTACCAAGTTTAATCGAAATCCATTCAGGTACTCGACCGTGTGAAGGAGTAACAAAAAATATACACACACGCTCACAAAAGTTCGGGAGGTTCCTGCGCCTGATTCGGGCGGAAGAATGTCCGAGTGGTCACCATTGTGTGGACCGTCCAGAGGACACGGTGGAGCACTGCTATGTACACGTGGGGGCCATCGGCGGCGGTGACGTGGGGGCGTGCTTTTTTGCTTCCTAGTTATACTTCTGTAACTACTTGAGCTACTTTTGTGGTGGCGGGATGGAGTTTGATTAATAGTTTCGTATAATAAAAGGGTACGCGTGTGTTAGGACTGTCTGTCGGTGAATGCGACGGCTAGTTCTTATTTGGAAATTTTTATTTGGTAATGTAAAAAGGTATGTAATTATATTTTTGTTGTAAGTGAAAGATGTCGCAGAATAGTGGTGGGCCTAGTGGTATCGGCAAATTGTTCACGAATTTCAGGCAAGTGGTTCATCATCATTTCAGCCGAAAGACGTCCACTGTTGGACATAGGGCCCCTAAGTGTCGCCACAATGAACGGTCATGTGCGTCTTGCATCTATCAGATTCCTGCAACCCTTACCAGGTCATTAGCCTACTTTGCTACGTCTTCCGGTACGTGGTCGTCATTCCAGAACCTTTCGGCCCCAACGGCCTTCCGTTCTGCGAGCAATGTGCCCTGTCCATTGCCACTTAAGTTTGGCGATTCTTCGTGCTATACCGGTAACCTTGGTTCTCCTGCGGATATCCTTATTCCTGTTTCGATCACACAAGGAAACTCCAAGCATAGTCCTTTCCATTGCCGTTTGGGTGACTTTAAGCCTTCTTGATGAGGCCCGTTGTAAGCGACCACGTTTCGGAGCCATAAGTCACCATCATGACATATGATGACATTCAAGTGGTCTACTTTATGTAATTTAATTTTCATCACTACAGCTCTAAAAACATTGATGAAAAATATCGAGAGGAAATGGCACGGCATGACATAGAACCACGAAATCGAAGAATCCACCAACTCGTATCGAACTTGCCTGGTGGATTACGTCTAATTACCTCTCCTAGAGAGGAGGCCTGAGTTCCAGCAGTGGGAGTATTATAAGGGTGGTAAGGTTTAGAAAGATGTCATTGATAGATAATAAGGTGAACACTAGAGACGACGATTAATATAGATAGGAAAAACACATGCTCAGTCAACTCCGAATTTGAGGAAAGGCAGGAGGAAGACGATGATTTTTTTATGATAGTGTAAGCTATTGGAAGGAGCGAGAATGATGAGCGGCACATAGCAAGAATTCAACGAAAATATCTGAAAGGGGTACTCTTTTATCAACCAGTTGATCGATAGTAAAAAAAGTGGTGGATGACAAAACGTTACATTTTAATGTAAAATGTTTGCAGTATCTGTGATCTATGATTTAGTAGTATTAAATGATAAATGATAAAATAATGATATTTATTATGTAAATAGGTTTAAAAAAACACTTTTACACGTCAATATTTTTTTTCGTCATTTTTAAACTAGATGAGGCCGGTGTTTCCTAGCTGACTACCCTGAGAAGAAACACCGAAACAAACTCAGGGGTCAAAGTCTCTTTTAAAGTCCATACAGTAAATATGTAATGGTCAAATCACATGAGAACCATGCAGATTTGTCTGAAATGGTCTTTTGAAGAAAGAACCTTACAGATTTGAGTGGACCTGTCCAGTCAGTGCAAGCATTTGTCAGTATTCGTAAAGTTCAACTCAGGACTACTAAGGAGCTCAACTACTTGACGAACAATACCAAGGAAAGGACATTTGGGTAGGCCGCAGAAAATACTCAAATTGCCAGACATACGTTAAAATTACTGAAAAGGAAAAAAAAAAGCAATCAACATAGTCCTCACGTTCACAATAATAAAAAGAAAAATATTGTTTACAATACTAAGTAAACATTGATGTCAAAAATTAATAGAGAAAGAGAAAAAAAAATGTCAAATTGCAAATTAAAAATTATCTACAATATCAAATTGTAATAAATAATAATAATAAAAAGCAAAATTGAAATTAAAAACAAAAGAAAAAAAATAATAATAATAAGACAACAGTTGCAGTGCGTACTGGAGCAGGTCAATCCCAAGCCTTTTGGTCCTCAATATAGTCCTTTATAGTATAAAAAGCCTTTTGGCAAAGTTTTCGCTTTACAAATAATTTGAATTTATTAAGGCTTAGTTGTTGAATATGACTAGGAAGTTTATTATAGAAGTGTATGCATTGGCATCTAAATGAGCCCCCTATTTTTTTCAGCCTGGTTGTAGGAACCACAAATTTGTGTTTGTTCCTAGTATTAAAATTATGAACATCACTGTATTTTTTAAACATGTTTATATTTTTATGTACATACAAAATATTCTCGTAAATATACTGTGAAGGTACAGTCATTATATTAATTTCTTTAAATTTATCTCTGAGGGAGTATCTGGGACTTAATTTATAAATCGAACGAATAGCCCTTTTTTGCAAAACAAAAATTGACTGTATTTCGGCGGCATTTCCCCACAGTAGAATACCGTACGACATGACACTATGGAAATAGCTAAAGTAAACTAAACGGGCAGTCTCTACATCAGTTAAATTTCGAATTTGTCTAACAGCGTATGCTGCAGAGCTAAGTTTTTTTGATAATTTGTCTATATGTGGGCCCCACTGAAGCTTAGCATCTAGAGTTATGCCCAAGAACACTGTATTATCTTCAGGACTCAACTCTTTACCTTTTATTAGCACACTAGTTTCTACTTGCCTAACATGAGGCATGGTTAACTTTATATATTTAGTTTTTTTTTCATTATATATGGTATAGGCCCCCTACAAGGTGGACCGATGACCTGGTGAAAGTTGCGGGAATCCGATGGATGCGAGACGCGCAGGATCGTTCGTTGTGGCGACGTTTGGGGGAGGCCTATGTCCAGCAGTGGACGTCTATCGGCTGAAATGATGATGATGATGATGATATATGGTTTGTTTACTTTTTGTCTCACGGCACCCTAAATAGGGTATAGAATTAAGACCTAGTCAAAGTACTCATATATGCAAGAATACAATCTTGTCATAGCAAATTGATTCCCTTAACAGACATCCTAAACATTACATGCCTTTCCGTTTGACATATCAATTTACTTACACCGATAAATTATTTGCTACCACAACCACGCGGATACTATCAACAATGACAGAATTGCGACCATAGGAACAATTTAATTATAATATAGTTAGTTATTCTTGCAATTAAATGTCATATGTGTGTAATAACTGTCGACTCGCCATTGCTGCGGTTAGAGTACAGTATGGTGATGCTATGCTGATAGCTATTGTTATTATACTGGAGCCATTGTTGATGTAATTAAAGCGACAAATGAGTGAATACATTATTTGTTTTGTGGTTTTTAAATCTGCGTGCAGTTCACTAAAATGCTTTTGTTGTAAGTTAATACGGTTTTTGAAATCCCTCGCAAAATTTGATATTATTAGTTGTGTTTGCCTTTAAAACTCACATTATATTAAAAGAATCATCTTTATTTTCAGATGGGAAATTATCTAATGACTTCTTACGCTGTAGAGTGGAGCGAGAAGGCGTAAAACCCACCTGTGTTCTTTAGTTGCCCATTCTGTTCCAAGACCAATATTTTAATATTTAATCAAAATATTTATACTGTTTATACGTATTCAGCATAATTATTAGGTCTTTAACTATGAAATTGCTGTTTTTTTTAAAACGGGTTGCTTTGATGTTTATATCTTTGGATTGACTTGGATATATATGTTCAAATAAACTTTATATTAAAGGTACGTCATTCTTTTTTTCGAAATTAGGTATTTATTGCATTCTTTAAGTTTTGTATTTTCTGTAATATCGCAGTGCTTGTAACTATTTTTGTATGAAATATAAGAAATCTCGCATTATTTTGTAATATGAGTTCTACCGTGGAAACATTATTTCTAAGTTTTCAGTTACTTCAGGCAATATAAATCAACTACTCACATTGCATGAATTTTTCTTCTCGCTTCTTTAATTGAATAAAAATTGTCATCATTTTTTTTTTAAGTCTTTGCACGCTTGGAATAACTCATGTATCGTGACATGACACCCAGTCCCGAAACATTTTCTGTATGCCATACAATTATTTATTCAGTGCAGGAATCGAAGCACTGTACGAACCGCTGCCGACCTGGACATAGTCGTCCCCCCGAGCTTCGCCATATCAACAGTTTCTGTGCATCCCGCCGTCCTTGCATGCTACGGATTGCCGCGGCCACCAGGCCAGGGTCACCTTATGGATGACCTTCCGTAGCTGTGTCTTCGGGTACAAGGACGCCACGCCAGAATTTTTAAAATTTCGTATTTATTCTTGTAAAAATACTGTGATATTAAAAATAATTACCTTTCCAAAAAATCCTTCCCAAATAAAAAAATATCTTAATAGGAACAGACCATGTTTTGCAATGCACTCGAAGGATAAAAGGGAATTCACGATACTTACATTTTATAGTATTTTTTCTTTATTTTTGTTTCCTCCTCCATACTTTTATCCTTGTTGCTAGGTAACACGTTCTAATGGGAATGAGTTTTTTAGGGTTCCGTTGCCAATTGATGAAAACGTCACGTAGTACGTTAAGCTATTATGGAGAGCAATGATGGTCAAGTCATATTGTATTGTATTGTGTTGTATTGTATTGTAGTGTATTGTATTGTATTGTATTGTATTGTATTGTATTGTATTGTATTGTATTGTATTGTATTGTATTGTATTGTATTGTATTGTATTGTATTGTATTGTATTGTATGTTGCGTTGGTGTCCGGAACTCTACGTCCAAAGCACGTATTTTTGGTACGGGTGGGACAAATGTGCCTTTCGATCTACCCCAGCTCCCCAAGAAATGTCAGTGGCGCCCTGGCGTTACTGACCATTCCTCGGAGGGTAACTGGGTTCTCAAAGTTTGCCCTGCATCCAGCGACCACTAGCCAGCTTAGAAGTAGATAAACTGCAGCATTTTTCATTAATATTAGGCTCACGCTTGCAGCGCCACTCTCTCGCCTGATGGTAAACGATGGTGTGGTCGACGATGGAGCACGCTTGCCTAGCCTAGGACTTAGGTCTACTAGGGGACGAAATGGGCCGTAATATAATAGAAACTTTATTGTACTCCAAAATAGTACGTAACAAACTTTTACACAAACTTAAATCTATGCGTACGGTGGCTGTCTTATCGCTGACAGCGATATCATTCAGACAACCTCGATCCACCACGTGGGCCCAGTGCAGATTGATAAATGTCACATGTCGTCAAGTTTTTCGGCCCATTGCTGCGATTATGGCGTGCCCAGAATTCCTTTGGTATGGACTTATTCACTCCTGTGGCACGCTCAAGGTCAAGTGTCATTACCGACTGCTAATCTTTGGAAATAACTATACCTACGGAACCCATACGTACTGTACGATAGCGACTCGCACTTGGCGAGTTTTTTGTTACCTGATATTATATATTACTTCGTATCATTGTGGATTCGTTTCTGGTATATTCTTTGAATTTGTTTTGTTTTTATTTTGTGCAGAATCTAATGTTTCGCTCTGTTGAGGATGACGAAGCGTGTTTTATGTTATGATAAATTATGGGAAGGAGTTACTTTCACAATTTGTACGTAGTATAGAAATTTTTCTAAGGAGAGAAATGAGATAAATAACTACGCATTTGGAAATATAAATAAAATAAAAAAGTCGGTTTATTCTTTAATTACAATATAATTAAGCTTTAGTTGTTTAACTTCAAATATAATAATATAACTAATTTAGGACCCCTCTTAGGGTAAGGGCCGCCTCCAGCCTATACTAACTTTCTCGGTTCATTGCCTCTGTCAGCCATTTCTGGCTCGCCCATCTTTCTTAACACTAAAAGATGACAAATAAAGTACTAAAACAAGAAAAATAAAAACACTTAACTGATTAAAAATATTATACGTAAGTATACACTAAACACAATAACTAAAATATGGCAAAATAAAACTTCACTGCATCACTGTCATGGCAGCATTGCCACGTTGTATGGCAATGCTAAACCTCTGACCGTAAAAGCGAGCCAACTAAGCGTTTGAATAATTCTGTATAAATCGTATGAGCACTCGGACCCCACGGCCCAAGAGTTTCAATCCCAATCGGCTCAAAAATATAACTGCCGACGAGGTTGTTATGTATGCCGCAGCGACAGCACCAGCACAGCACGATGATCCAGGAAGATGGGATGGCGCAAGAGTGTCGACACAGGTAGCGTCCCAAAATAAAGGCCTACCCATCTTCCACGGAAATAAAGACATACCCCATCTTTCTTGGGGTCTTTCTTGTTTGCGTTTATCTTACGGGCTGTTTTTTTGTTTGTAGGAGGTGAGCTGTACCGAGGACTAACTAAACCTTCTTTTAATAGAGCTGTCACTCTGACCTATATTTTCCTACGACTTGTCAAAACTGTCCACACCGTGTACCAGCCACATTTCAAATAGTTCGTAATCTTTCGCCTGAATTGCGCAAACAACAGCCGACACCAACGCAGAGAAAGCTAGGTATGTTATGATGGTTACCCATCCACAAACTAACTGTGGCAAGCATTGCTTAACCTTGGGGATTTACCTGTGAGGTTGTTATTACTTAGTCAACCAACCATCATACCAAAAAAACATTAAATTGGAATCAATATTCAACTAATTTTTAAAGCATGATTTTCTTCAGCAAAAGGTACTTGTTTTTGTTAATGTGTATACAGTTCACATAATCAAGTGTACAAAACAGTAGTGAGACAGTATACAAACCTTAGTACAGGTATCGGCATGGATCTTGAGCGCTGACTTTTACTTGCGTAGAAGTAAAATATCAGGTCTCTTTGGTGGTATGAAGTGAGACGCGGGGGCGGGGCGTGTCAGTGATTGGGTCGCCGCGCATTGCATCATAGACGACACACGTGATTGGTTCCCTGCGTTTGCTGCACGTACCTAACGACGACGAGTACACTTCCGTGCCATTAAATTGACTCATGATTTTTAATCCATCGATTTTATTTTTGTAGTGGTTATTTTATTAGTGGTTATTATGTCACCAAAAATGGTTTAGCCGAGAACGCATAACAGGCACACAGAGAAAGTTCCTTTCAAAAATAGGTAAAATGTTAGGAATTTCTTCGTAGGGGTATTACAAATCTTTGAAATTTTCGTCTTTGCTACAATATGCATATCTTCCGCTAGAAATTCTTTAAAAGATAATGAAAACCGTATGAAAAACTGTTGCACGGTTAATAAGTAAACGGAAAAACAGACAGACGAACACAGCGACTTTGCTTTAAACTATTTATGGTTTTTTTTTAACTTTTACCTTCAACCAGAATTAAGAAGATAGCAGGTAAAAGAAAAAATAAAATAGGTGTACATTTTATTTGCCATAAGTGTACGATGCGCAAAGCAATCCCCACTCTTTCGCCGAGCGCTCAAGATCCGTGCCGATACCTGTACCTACTATGCATAATGTTAGCAATATTTTAGTCCTTAGGTACGGTTTTTGTTATCAAATTGTAGGTATAAGAGTGACCGTTAAATGGAATAAAGAAGGACCACTCAAGAATGATGAAAAAAGAAGGCTGGGTTCTAGGCTTACAAGAAACTGTTCCGTTGACTGTTTTCCTAGAAAATCTTATTTATAAAAATCTCATAACACACCTGAAGAGTGAGTAGTTATTTGATGCAATCCCACCAAAAAAAACTGGGCAAGTGCGAGTCGGACTCGCGCACTGAGGGTTCCGTACAATTTTTTTTTCCGAATTGCAGAAAAATTACTTTTTTGTGACGTAGGTAACAACAAATTTACGGTTTTCAGATTTATTCCTATACCTGTGCTATAAGATCTTGCTTTATGCCAAATTTCGAGATTCTGGGTCTAGGGGGAGTACCCTATAAATTTTGATTCCTTTGAGAGTATCAAAATATACGTTTTATGCGACATAAACGGCCGTATCATTTTTATTCGTTATCTTACAAGTTTGATTTTTACACAGCTTCAAGGGACCACAAACTTGAGTATATGGTTTTAATTTCAACTCGATACCTTCACGAATTCCCGAGATAAAGGGTCTTGACAGATAGACCGGACGGACAACAAAGTGATCCTATAAGGGTTCCGTTTTTTCCTTTTGAGGTACGGAACCCTTAAAAGTACCTTATTCTAGACCAGTCAGTCCTACTGTATCTGTGTACCTGTCGAGTGTCATAACCTACATAGTGTAGGTACTTGTTTGTCATAAGCGCTAACAACAACACGGGTTACTATGATTGAGTTAGTTCGGTTATCGCCGGCGCTGTATCTAAATATTGTACGCAAACAACGTATATGAAGAGTTATTCTCAATTCCTTTGAGAGCTGAGTAAGGATTTTTGTCTTAGTTTGTAAGCGAAAATTGGAATGAGACTGGGCTACGTCTGCAGCAAGCCCAATTAGTTGTGGACCAAATAACTATTATTTAGAGCCCAACGTAGTTATAAGCTTACCATTAGGTGTGATAGTGGTTAAAAGCGAGCCAACATAATAAAAAACACACTTAGTATAACAACATAATAAAAAAAATAAGGCGTTACAACAAACTACATAAAAGATGATGGAATCACTATAATTAGAACAAAGCACTATAATTAGGTACTACATATTATAATAAGGAGCATAATCAGCCTCTTAATGTTCCCACTGCTGGGACTCAGTCCTCCTCTCTAGGAGAGGGAATGGGCCAGTGCGGGTTGGTGGATGTCACATGTCTTTGAATTTTTGGTTCTAGGACTGCCGGTTTCTTGACGATGTTTTCCTTCACCATTTTGAGAGCAGTGGTGATGAAATAAATTACTTAAAGTAATGCGCCTAGCTGGGTTTGAACCCGCGACCTACAACTCGTAAGTCGGGGCTGTTGCCACCCGGCCCCACTGCTCTTGTTACTACAGATAAAGTTTAAATAAATATGATACTCTAAATATATATTCAATACAGACAAAAATAGCACTAAATACAAAGTAAAAGTTGCTAAATATTAATAGTATAACAAATAATTATAATAAAATGGAATAAAGTGGAACGGAACGGATCAGAACGGAATGGATCGAAACGGATCAAAATGACAATGAAGATTGAAATGAGATTATAATTATAGAAAATTTATTAAGCATTTTTGAAATTAATAAGATAGAACATATGAAAAAAATGACTCGTCCGGGACTCTTTGCGCTCGATTCCAACACGCACTTGATCGGTTTATTAAAATGCCATAGAATAAAAAACAAGCAGGCAACTTATCTGCTAATACATCGTGAGCCTTTGGACGACGAGCAATGGGTAATTCGCCGTCCGGCCGTCCGGTAACCATCCGCACTGAGCCCAAGTCGTTGACAGCGCGTAGTGTTCCACATGCGCCTCATAGAGATGTCAGCAAAACTGTAGGGTCCAAGCAGGGCCGAAGCCTACTGGGACCATGAGACTTCAGAATGGGAAACCCGGGGTCCTGGAGCGTTAGGCAAAGAAGGAATATAGGTGTGCTTTTAGTCAGTAAAAGTCTGATACCCTCCCGTTCCAAGTCATTGGATGACTTCCCACCTTAGAAAAAACCTGTTAATACATATTTAACCACTAGCTGTTGCCCGCGACTTCGTCTGCGTTAAGTTCGTAAAACTGTACAATCATTCTGTGCTTGCAATTCATTCTGAAAGCATCGAGATTATTTATTGTACTTTCACATAAAACGGTTAAAGGTAAAAACGCAAATTTCCTTCAGGATACATGTTATGTACTCGTCCAGATCCAGATGTATGAACGTCAATGAATAGAAAGAGTATGTAAGGGTCGTAGCAGTTGGCATTTCTGCCTACCCCAAGGGAAAAGGCACTAGTTTATGTATGTTTCTGGTTTATGTTCTGGTAAAACAACATTGTCACAGTCAACACGTCACAATCGCGGTGCGGATCGCCCGGAGAATACGATGGAGCTTACGGTGGAAGTCAGTCCCGCTTGGTAGGAGCCGGAGCCGGAGGTGTCCTCATGAAGGCAATTAGTGGAAAAAATGCCAACCAGTAGCCTCCTTCAGTGAAGCACTACGATCGAAGAAGGTGGCTGAAACTATGAGGGATGATGAGGGAAGTGATGCTCCAGGTGTTGAAAGCCGCAGGGCGATTGCGGTAGAGCCGTCCGGTCATCTGGTCAAAGCAATCCTGAATCGACGGCGCGCAGTAATCTACGCGCGACTCATAGAGATGTCAGCAAATGGATAGGGGCCTCTAGGGCCAATGTCTGCTAAGGCTGCGAGATTGTTCGAAAGAGTTACCTCCTGTAAAATTTTCGCCTCAATAATGTTTCACTGAAGAGTTTAAGCCGTCAGACAGCTTTGGTAGAGGTAAACGAAGGAGCATAATCGGGACACCGACCTTCAGCTGGATGACGTGCACTGATAGTGCAAAGTCAAAAAGCCAGTGAATCCAAAAATTACCATCATCATCAACTATCTTCCTCCACAACAGTACCTACTTATGAAGAATTGGCGTGAGCATGCTTGAATTGATTGTTGCAGCTTGATCATTTGGGGCGTAAAAATTACTTGTTCATTTACCTAGGATTTTTTGGTGTGTATTTGACTGACGTCCTCGTATATCAGACAAATGTTATTCCATAGTGGGAACTACCCTATGAAGAGTCTCCAACTTATGAATGAATTTCGGTGAAATCTTGAACGATACACGCGTTCAAGATTTCACCGAAATTCATTCGCGTATATCCCCGTCCAATCAAACTCGCATATTGATGGCCAAACCGAGAGGTCACTGACGCCGATTGCTTCTATGAAGACACGGCGGTTCACCCAAGCAGGATAGACCTCCACCGCATGCTACAACGGGTCCTCCGGGCGATTCGCAAAATGGTAATATCAGGGTACTTCCAACCGAATCCGAAACAGAAACCGCGTGAAACACCCTCAACAGTCCTGAGCTTGTGTATCCATAAAACAATGAAATTCCGGTAAACAAATGTAGCAGCCGATTAGTATTATCCCTGAGACTGGCCTCCCTCAGAGGGTTGTTCCAGTGTTGGTCACCACTCACTGCAAGGAGGTAAAGTACGGATGTCAACGTAAGGCTGCAAGGAATCTGAGATACATCATACGTTGTCGAACTGTGATTAGGAATGCAAACCTTTCGACCCCGTTTTATATAACATAACACACCATTATTAGGCCGCAAGGTGCCATCATCCCGGAGGACACAGTGGAGCACACAGAGGTGTGCCCCGCAAGGCAATCGAAATGGCAATTCCAAATAGCAGGTGGTTGCCTCCTTCTGCAAAGTCGTAATGCTAGCGAAGGAGGAGGCCGCACGCGTGAGGGAACGAAAGTCCTCACGCCGAGCCGAGATTCCGACCCCGACGACCAGCCACGGTAGACGCGGACTTGCGGACATCCAGCAATGTCGTCCACAGCTGTCCGGCCGTCCGGTAATTGACCGGACCGAGCCCAGTCGTCAACAGCGCGTAGTGATCCACGCTCTCCTCAAAGAGATGTCGCAAAGGGCAACTGAAGGACACAGGTGTGGTTTTAGTCAGTAAAAGTTTGACACTAATTCCCGCTCCAACCAGAGTGGGAAAAATGGATGACTTCCACCCTTAAAAAAAGAAAAATAAAGGTGCCATCATTATCATTATCATTTCAGCCGAAAGACGTCCACTGTTAGACATAGGCCTCCCCAAGTGTCACCATAATTACCGGTCCTGTGCGTCTCACATCCATCGAATTCTCGCGACCCTCACCAGGTCATCGGTCCACCTGGGGGCCTTCCAACGCAAGGTGCCATATTGCTACCCCTTCCGAAAATTTACCGTGTTATTTTAAATTCAATAATTAAATACATATACGTAATTACTTTTATCGCCTTTGGTTGGTATCCCTTGAATAATCACGGTCAATTAGCTTGTTACAACCACGGGAAAAAAAAGCAGTAGGATTAAAAATGCCTCCGTCTAACTCCAGTTTAACCATAACGGTTTTCGTCCAATTTTAAACAATAAAACTGTCTGCAACGATATCGAATAGAAATGTCAATTTTATTTTGAAAAAATGGTAAAAGTTATTTTATTACAAAAAAGAAGATAAAATAATGACAAAATTTTTAACTGTAGCTGAGGATCGAACTCGTGGCAAATGTCGTTCAACATCGAAATTTTGGATTATTGCTCACCCCCCATAGCAAATAGCGTGATAATTTATAGCCTATAAGTTGCCCTGACCTACAAGGATTATGTATGCAAAATTTGAACAGGATCGGTTCAGTAGTTTTTGCGCCAACTAATACCATCGCAAAATAATTTTACTGTTTTATTATATGTATAGATTATACGTAGTCGCTTACAATGGGCTTCATCAGAAGAATTAAAGTCACCCAAAGTGTAATGGAAAAGGCTATGCTCAAAGTTTCTTGCGTGATCACATCAGCCCCCTTAGCCAAGTTACAACCGTTTCGTTTCGATTATCTTTTTGTAGATCGCCTCGAGTCGGCCACGCCTCCGATTCCTTTGTTCTGACGTCATCTCAACGCTCAGTCACGTGGTCAGAACAAAGGAATAGGAGGCGTGGCCAACTCGAGGCGATCAACAAAAAGATAATCGAAACGAAACGGTTGTAACTTGGCTAGGCGGGCAGGGATGAAGATATCCGCAGGAGAACTAAGGTTACTGACATAGCCCGAATAATCGCCAGACGTGGGCAGGGCATATTGCTCGCAGAACTGATGGTCGATGGTGACGAAAGATTCTGGAGTGGCGACCATGTAACGGAAGATGTAGCGTTAGAAGGCCACCCACAAGGTGAACTGATGACCTAGTGAGAGTAGCGGGAATCTGTTGGATGCGAGACGCTTAGGGCTGGTCATTATAGCGACACTTAGAGGAGCGTATGTCCAACAGTGGACGGCTTTCGGCTGTAATGACGATGGGGATATTGTGGCGACCATGGAGGTCACATTACTACACATTAAAACTTGCAAACTGGCCAGATATACTTTTAAGGTTTATGTTTTAAATAGTTGAAGATTGATAGATGTTCAAACAATAGATAGGGGATGTTAATAGAAAAGTCGAGACGTAATTTTATATATAAAATGTACTAGCTTTTGCCCGCGGCTTCGCTCCCGTCAACTGACTACTATATCCTACTCTACCCTACTCTACCCTACTCTACCCTACTCTACCCTACTCTACCCTACTCTACCCTACTCTACCCTACTCTACCTACCCTACTCTACCCCACTCTACCTACCCTACTCTACCCTACTCTACCCTACTCTACCCTACTCTACCCTACTCTACCCTACTCTACCCTACTCTACCCTACTCTACCCTACTCTACCTTACTCTATCCTACTCTACCCTACTCTACCCTACTCTACCCTACTCTACCCTACTCTACCCTACTCTACCCTACTCTACCCTACTCTACCCTACTCTACCTTACTCTATCCTACTCTACCCTACTCTACCCTACTCTACCCTACTCTACCCTACTCTACCCTACTCTACCCTACTCTACCCTACTCTACCCTACTCTACCCTACTCAAAAAAAAAAAAAAGTATCTTATGTTCGTCTCCTGGTTCTAAGCTACCTCCCCACCAACTTTCAGTCAAATCGGTTCAGCCGTTCTTGAGTTATAAATAGTGTAACTAACGCGACTTTCTTTTATATTTATAGAAGATTAGAAAGTGCTTCATTCAATATAATAATATTATAATTCAACCAGAAGCCTTTCATTTGCGTCTATATTTAGCAACGAATAACAAAACCATAACAAGACATGGAAACTAAAAATAGTTAGATTATATTTACGTTTTAGATTACCGCCGCCATATTCATGAATTTCAATATCTCAGAGATTTCTAAGAAATATAATACTGTGATAACGTCGGAATAGGTTTCTCTTTAACAAAATACGCCCAAATACCTTGGGCGCATTATTGTATAGTTTCGCTTATTGTATCATTTTCTAGGAAATGTTTCGAACATTATCATCATGATATTTGGTACGAGTATCTTCATGCTGCTAATTACTGGAAGGCAACTGCCGAGTATGTTTGGGTTTAATTTCTGCGTCGAAAATATGTATATACAGGGGCCTTATATGACCTGTTAAAATGTCAATCGTTCGAGTGAGACAGAGGATTTTTTTTTTATTTTTAGGATTCCGTACCTCAAAAGTAAAAAACGGAACCCTTATAGGATTACTTTGTTGTCCGTCCGTCTATCTGTCCATCTGTCAAGACCTTTTATCTCAGGAACGCGTGGAGGTATCGAGTTGAAATTAATACCATATACTTAACCTTCGGTATGCCTGGTAGGGTTCGTCAGACCCACCTGTGTACTTTATGTACATTGCATTTCCTTCAAATTCGAATTTCGCGCCTAACCGCACTTAGTAGCTGGCCGTTATGAATTGCTAGGCGCCCACCGCCCGCTACCTCAGTCCGGAGCGTGCTCCTGTGGTAGTAGGATGTGCATATAGTTTCGGACGGGTCTCACGGACCCGACCAGGCATACGACGTGACGTTTCTATGTTAGTATTTGTTGTCTGTGTTTTTGGAAATTGAAGTTATTTTTGGGTTTAAATATAATATTTTTTAAATTATTTTAATTTCAAAATGAGGAGCTATCTGTGCGATTTTGATATTAGTAATTTATTATTCTTTTCGATTGAAAAACATTTGTAGTCAAGAAAAAACAACAATCACCTATCTAAAGATCTTCGCAAACGAATAGGTAGTCATTTGGGTACCCAGGATGACTCGCCGTTAAAAAAATTGACTCCTGGTATAAAACGTAGATGCTACATATGCCCAGTCAAGAAAAATCGCAAAACGCAATATATTTGTGAGATCTGTAAGAGTCACTTATGTCTGGATCATGCAATTTTCCAATGTGCGATTTGCTAGAAGTGGTGAAGACTGAATATTCTTTAGTTCTTTATAAGTACATAGAAGTGCCTTATATGTTTATATAGTCAGATTGAGATCTCTTTAGTTTTTAATAAGTAAAATGTGTTATAAGACTAACGAAGTTTAAAAACTTTTTTAAAAACACTACCTAAGTTTAATTGGAAAAATAATTATTACAAGTTGGTGATTTGCAATTTTTTTTTATTTTTTTTTCTAACATACACCTCTAGTAAAAATATTAGTACATTTTAATAACTTATTTATTAATAAATATTTGAGAAATTACAAGTTAAAAATCCGGGTCTGATAAACCCACCAGGCATACCGTGTAACTTTTTGCCACCAGGCATACCGAAGGTTAAATCTGCGGTCCCTTGAAGCTGTGAAAAAATCAAACTTCTGAGTTAACGAAAAAAATATACGGCTGGTTATGTCGCAAAAAACGTATATTTCGAAACTCTCAAGGGAATCAAAACTCATAGGGTAGTTCCCGTTGACCTAGAATCCTGAAATTTGGCATGAAGTAAGGTCTCATAACACAAATAAAGGAAAATATCTAAAAACTGTAAATTTGTAGTTATGTCATAAAAAAAATCTTCGTAACTCAATTCGGAAACTGAACTGTTTTCGTAAGTAAGTTTGGAACGGAACCCTCAGTGCACGAGTCCGATTCGCACTTGCCCGGTTTTTTAAATATTAACCCCTAGTAGGTATAAATAGATTAATATTCCTAAGTATTCAATATCAAAATTTTCCATGACAACTGATTTTCTTTATATTGAGCTATAGAAATGGAAAATCTTCAGCGAGCCTCAGTTCAGTAAACAGTATTTGTACATTTATTTTCTAATAATTTAATTTAAAGTCGACGTTCTGTTAATAAAGTTGATTTATATCATTACAACAAGGCAGTACTTAAAGTAAAATGTTGATTTGTAAATTAACCGGCCGCAGCCAGCGACTTCGCCTGTGTTATAATATAAAATAATCAAAAGAGATTTTCTTTTGTGACGTAACTGCAAATTTACAGTTTTCAGATTTTTACCTAAATTTGTGCTATAAGACCTTGCTTCGTGCTAAATTTGAGGATTCTAGATCAATGAGAAGTACATTACGAATTTTAATTCCCTTGAGAGTGACGAAATATACGTTTTTTGCGACATAATCGGCCGTATCTTTGTTTTCTGTTAACTCAGAAGTTTGATTTTATCACAGCTTCAAGGGACTGCAGACCTGAGTATATGGTTTTAAGTTCAACTCGATACCTCCACGCGTTCTCGAAACAAAAGGTCTTGATAGACAGATAGACAGACGGACGGACAACGAAGTGATCCTATAAGGGTTCCGTTTTTTTTCCACAGCTTCAAAGGACTGCAAACCTCAGTGTAAACCTCAGGTTTTAATTTCAACTCGATATCTACACGCGTTATCGAGATAAAGGGTCTTGACAGACAGACCGACAGACGGACAACAAGGGGATCCTAGAAGGGTTCCGTTTTTTCCTTTTGAGGTACAGAACTCCAAAAAAAATAATAAGAAGGTGAGAAAGACTATAGAAATAAAGATTGATCTGTGTAAAAGATATTGATAGAAAGGGGTGACTATTAGAGAAGACCCTTTTGGACACTTCGAGTGACCCAAGATCTGACTTTAAGCTTCAAGAAAGGAAATAAATATTGCCATGCAGCGTGTCCATACTGCCAGTCTTTTAGGTACAATGCCAGTCAGTAGCTTATCTGCCAAGACGAATGACTTCACATTATTCACCTTTAATTGCTATTAGAAGGCTTAAAGTCACCCAAAGGGCAATGGAGAGGGCTATGCTCGGAGTTTCCTTGCGTGATCGAATCAGGAATGAGGATATCCGCAGGAGAACCAAGGTTGCCGACATAGCACGAAGAATCGCCAAACTAAAGTGGCAATGGGCAGGGCACATTGCTCGCAGAACAGATGGCCGTTGGGGCCGAAAGGTTCTGGAATGGCGACCACGTACCGGAAGACGTAGCGTTGGAAGGCCTCCTACAAGGTGGACCGATGACTTGGTAACGGTTGCGGGAGTCCGATGGATGCGAGACGCACAGGACCGTTCGCTGTGGCGACGCTTGGGGGAGGCCTATGTCCAGCAGTGGACGTCTTTCGGCTGAAATGATGATGATGATGATGATGAATTGCTATGCACAATGGTGAATCGAATCATTTGGGTTTTCAACACAATGCTCTACAGCAGCAATAATTTCTGTGCGCAATCAAATTTCTGGCGTCTTTGTAAATTCGTTTTATCAACTAGAGTGTCTGTGATGCGAAAAAGATCCATGGTCAAAAAAATCAACTATTGCCTAATTAAAAACTTAACCCCTCTAAAACACCCTTTTTATAGAACAGTGTGTCAGAAGAAAACATAATTATGCGGCCACCTCTAATATATTTCTATACTTTACTTATATATTACAAGCACAGAATTATTGTGTACAGTTTTACGTAGGTAGGTACCTACTTGAAGCGGTGTCGCGAGCAACAGCTAGTAGATATACACCCGATTTTTTAATTAGTACAAAAAAAGAGCTCTATCTGTACCTGTTACTGATCATATTTATGTAGCCAAAAGTAAAAAAAAAAACGAGATCCCAAAATTATCCACGAAAATTTATCATAATTGGTAAATTCATAATTGAATCAATTATTCATTACAGTTGCTACTAGAAAATAATACGCGCAGTGTTTTTTCCATTGTTTTTCATTCGTAATCAATAGTCTGTACAATATTTCCATAAATTGAGTGACATTTTGGGATATAAACAAACGCTTATAACTTTGCTGTTTATGAATATTATTTATTGAGACTTTACTTAAATAATAACAAGGCCTTTTCTAATAAGCCCTTTAAGTATTTATACTAATTAAAAAATAGTGGTGTAGAGGAAATATTTGTATTTTGGGTTGTACTAAATAAACTGAAAAACTACTGGAACGTTTTAAAAGAAATATTTCAACAGTAGAATGCTAATTTATAACTAAGTGACATGGGCATGTATTATTTTGCTTTCAAACGAGCGAAACTATTGGTAGAAGCTCGCAATAAATAAAGAGAGCAATGCTAATAATACAGGAAAAAAGTTCAAAAACTGAAATGAAATGGCAAAATAATATACAACTATGTTATTAAAAAATAAAACAACTTTTAATTAAACATTATAAAACACGAGTCTCCGTATCCAACTTTAATTATATTACATTACACCTTTGACCTACACGTAAATTAAATCTTCGCTTCAAGAGCTGAACCACAGAGTAGATAGGTACAGAAGACCAGTTCGATACAACGAGCGAAGTGAAGTTGCACGAAGGTTGTGCTAATGTTCTTGTCGAGGGTCTAATACATTACTTTTGCAATATTTTTTAAATTATTTAGACTTCAACTACCTTAACTTCGTTAGTAATTTATTTTGTTAACATCTCATTTATTGATAGTTGCAATTATTCATATTTTTCTTGCTTTTTTTTTATGTAACCTCTTTTTTATGATGTGAATGTGAGAACACTGTAAACTCCACGAATTCTTAGATTACTTGCTATTACGACGACTCACTTTGTTATTATGATTTTTTTTATTATGCTTTTGGGTACAATATTGACTGGTCTACACTGTTCTTACATAATATCTATTAATACCGTAATATGGGAATATTGTAAAATTAACCACTTTTTTTAAAAGAGTAATCATGGAGTTTCTTGCCGGGTCTTCTCCGTAGGAAACGACCAATTTGGAACCGTGCACTAGCTTCTGGCGTTTTATAAGTGCCCATTTTTTTTTAAAATATATATGTGATGGAAAACAACTTCCTTTGATGCAGGAAGATCCTTTGACCAGACGACTGTTGTGTCTAGTGAGCAACGGTCTTACAGATGATAGCTATCAGACATTTGTGCAAATCTTTTTGTAGTTTGCATATGATATCATAGATCTCCGTACACAGAGACACGTACTTTAGACCGCGTTCCCACTTTGACGTGACGACAGATAATCGTGTAGTTTTAAGTGCCGTGGCTTATATATTTAAATGGAGGTGTTCACATATACGCAAATAAAGTCGTCGTGACAGTTATATCGACTACGACTTTATTTGCGGTTACAACAGATTGTCATGATAGTGGGAACGGCTAGCACGACAGTCGTAAAATGATAAAAATTTGTCAAGACTAAACCGTGACGATAAATCATGAGGCGTTGTTGCGACTCACTGTCGTGGCCACGTCTTCCATTAGGTAAACTGTTATTAACATGCCTGGTTGTAAAATATGGAAAAAAAATAAAACCTTTGGCTGCCAAGGCGCCTTCGCCATCTGTGCAGTCTCGAATTTATGTTGTGTTACATTTATGCGTGCGTTTTTGCTTGTTGCTTAGAGCCGGCCTTCTGTACTTAATTACTCTGTGGCCAAGGTATACGGTGAAAATTTTTAATTACATCCGTTTCAGAACTCTGTGAGCTGAATAAATACAGAAAGGTAGAGGGTCAGTTATTATAAAACTATCATTTTGTGTTATAAGTTTTGGTAGAAGCAGTTATAATTGAATTTCTGGCGAGATCGTCGTAACTTTTCAAATAATAAATCATCAATCGTCATCATCATACTGCCGAAAGATGTTTGACGATTTTCATCACTAAAAGTTCTACGCTTTTCTCCTCCAACATATTTTGGAGAGCTTCATCAAGTCATCGGTCCACCTAGTAGAAGGTTTTTGATGTTTTGATCAGTTTTATGATGTTCCCACTGCTGGGACTCAGGCCTCCTCTCTAGGAGAGAAAATGTCCCTTCGGTATCCGTAATTCACCACACGGGCCCGATACGGTTTAGTGGATGGAAGATCATCATAATCGACGTAGACCGATGACCTGGTGAGGGTCGTGGGAATCCGATGGATGCGAGACGCACAGGACTGCTTCTTATGGCGATACTTGGGGAGACCTATGTCCAGCAGTGGACGTTTTTCGTCCTAAAAAAATGGGTCTTGACAGATTGACAACAAAGTGATCCTATAAGATTTCTGTTTTTGCCGACTCAGTTACGGATCACTAAAAATACATTTATTTTTCACACCGTTCGTTGAGCTTTGCTTAAGCTAAGCTAAATCAGCTTATCTCTTTGTCTTCAACATACGAAGTTCCAATAAGTGTTATCGTTGTAAGAAAGTAACTGAAATGAAAGAAAAACATTATTGTCAATTGAGCAGTATGTCATACAAAAAAAAAATACAGAGAGCATATCGCTTGCTTTTTTAGGGTTCCGTACCTCGAGTTAGTACCGCGTTCTCGAGATAAAGAGTCTTGACAGACAGATAGACGGACAAAAAGTGATCCCTAAAAAGAGAAAAGTATAAAGTATAAATGGGATACCTACTCGCCGTTCTAGAGAGCAAAAAGCAACTGAAAAAACATAGGTGTGTGGTATTAGTCAGTAAAATTCTGACACGCCCTCTCGCTCTACCCTAGAACCTGAAGTCATTAGATGATTTCCCACCTTAAAAAATAATAATAATCCCTATCAGGGAGCTGGTTTAGAACAAATAAGAGTACTGAGGAAGTGAGCCCAACAGTTGTGGACTCAACTAATTAACGTAACAGATAAGTGGCTAATGAGCAGAAGTTTCTGATTGGCTACGCAGCAGTGTACTTACTGGATCTTGTTAGTATGTTTGTGATGGTACGGTAAAGTTGCGAGGGTGCAATTTTGTTGTTCTTTTGTTTATAATTGTTCCTTGTTCATTGTTGGGAGGCTCTTAATTCAGCTGTAGTTTTTTTACAGTTCTGTACCCAAAAAGTAAAACGGGACCCTATTGCTAAGATTCCACTGTCCGTCTGTCTGTCACCAGGCAGATGTATCTCATGAACAGTGATAGCTATAATGTATTTCTCTTGTCGTTACAACAAAAAATACTAAGGAAAGAATAAAATAAATATTTAAGTGGGGTTCTCATGCAACAAACGTGATTATATGGCCGTTTTTTTGCTACGGACGGTACAGAACCCTTCGTGCGTGACTACGACTCGCACTTGACCAGTTTTTATTTATTGAAATCAAAAACTTTATTTCAAATAGACCATTAACAGGCACTTTTGAATTATCAAAATGTCGGTCTGTCACATTCAAAGCGTAGATCTCTATGGAGAAGAACGTGCAAGAAACTCCATGGATACTCATTTAAATTATTTATTTATTTAATCAATTAACTACAACGGTTAAACAGCCAATTACAGTAACTAAACAAAAAGTTTTAAGTTATAAACAGCATTTACTTACATCAATTCCTCTCACAGTACTTCTGACATACCAATAAAATCATCTTCCATTCATCCGCAAACAGATCGTTTGTTGGATAAGAATCCAAGAGATCATTTAGTCCAGCCAAAGTGCCAAAGTCATCTCAACGCTCAGTCACGTGGTCAGAACAAAGGAATCGGAGGCGTGGCCTACTCGAGGCGTTCGACGCAAGAGAATCGAAACGAAACGGTCGTAAATTGGCTAGGAGGGTTGATTTTACACCCGCCACCACCACCGTAAACTCTCAATAAGGTTCAGTTGAAAACCAGAGTCTGGCAACTACCACGAAGTTGTCTGGCATTTTTGATGAACTGAACCTATTTGGTGCAAGCGCGAGACACACAATGTTTGTTATTTTTTATTTTTTTTATCTTAAGTGTTTACATGTTGTTTCTACATTGTGTGTACCTATCTGTGTACGTGTGCCAAATAAAATATTTTTCATTGTTTCTTTATATTAAAAAAAATATTGCACTTCTCGCAAAATTCGTTCAAAAAGGCCTTACATTTATATAGCCAAAGAAGCAAATATATTTCTACAGGATAAGTCGAGGTACTTAACGGAATATAAGTCATTAGCGCGAACTCTTGGCACTTATCCAAAGATACAAGCTTCCTCCAGAGCTCATGACATCTCAGATTTTTTCCTTTGATATCCGGAAAGATGGGGGAAACTTTATTAGTCATGGACTTTGCTAGCAGCTTCGTCCGCGTAAAATTATCCGACTGGAATGTGAAGAGAGGGTCTGGTTTTTTTATTTTTTCATACATATATTTCCTTTTATACCCTTTTTTTAGGTGGGAAAATCTAATGACAAATCTCGCTCTTGTGCAGAGCGAGAGATAGTGTCAGACTGTTACTGACTAAAAACCCACTCCTGTTCCTTCTTTGCCTTCGTTCCAGGGCCCCGGGTTTCGCTTTCACACTACCCGTGGACCTTTTATACCCTTATGCTGTAGCTGCATTATAATGGAACAAAACTAGGTATAATGGAATGTGATAGTGTCAAAATATTTTCTTGGGATGATGCAGATTTGTTGACTTTGCAAAGTTTTAGCCAGAATTGGAATAAATATCATAAACACGATGTCTTTGACATCGACGCGTTAACGAGTACTACGAATCCAGTACTTGATTCTGGACCCCCCAGTGGTGGAATTTTTCGTCGGAAAAAAAAAATCTGTGCTTTTTTAAATTTAGACTGTGTAAAATCGTTATTCTAACGTAGGCAAATCGCAGAGTCCCTTTAGGGAATTTTTATGGAACTACATATTATTATTATCAATGAATTATTGTTAGGAATTATTATTATGATTAATATCGCGCAAATATTTTTGTGTCGCGTTGTCGCGATAAAACTAGCTGCTGCTTACTTCTTCACGCTGGAGCGGCTGGACGGATATCGATGAAACTTAATAAATATTTATTTACTAAATTATATTTTAGTCCTAGCAGACGGCACCTCTAAGAGAGCGCGGCGGCGTGCGCCCACACACCCGTCCGACGCGCACAGCCGCAGCGCTTCCAGCACCTCGGTGGTGCAAAACCCTAGCAGACATGGGTAAAGCATAACCTGGAATAGCACCCAGAATACTTTTTATCCCGGGAGTATATTCCTTTAAGATAATTTACACATGGGCGAAGCCACTGGCGGGATCTAATAAATAATAAAAATTAAAAAATAAAAGAGTGAAAATAAATAACGATAGTAAATTGATACAATATTCCATAATTGGACCACTAAGTTCTAAATGGCCACTCCATTGACCAAGCTAATTACTTCCTCAAGATAAGTAGTTAAGTAAGGAAATGCCAACTTTCTCCCCTAAACGGGCGCTTACACGGGCAACTTTAATCGCTCATTTGTTGGCAATTTTAGTCAAATGTGGACTAACACTCACACAACTAACATCAAGCCATTTAATAAATAACCATATTGATGCAGTTTTCACTACGGACACATATAGAAGAACGAACTTCTTTATTTTTAGGGTCACTTTGTTGTCCGTCTGTCTGTCTGTCTGTTTGTTTGTCTGTCAAGACCCTTTATCTCGGGAACGCGTGAAGGTATCGAGTTGAAAATAAAACCATATACTCAAGTCTGCGGACCCTTGAACCTGTGAAAAAATCAAACTTCTGAGTCAACGAAAAAAAATGATACGGCCGTTTATGTCGCAAAAAACCGTGTATTTCAACACTCTCAAGGGAATCAAAATTCAATTCCGTTGACCTAGAATACTGAAATTTGGCATGAAGCAAGTTCTTATAGCACAAATATAGGAAAAAATCTAAAAACTGTAAATTTGCAGTTATATCACTAAAAAAAATCTTCATAACTCAATTCAGTAATTAATTGAACTGTTTTCATAGGTAAGTTTGTACGGTGTGCAGTACCCAGTTCTTTTTTCCTTGCAGGTAGTCAGTCACCAGAAAATTGTGTTGTCCAGTAACTGGGTTGTGGAGGACTGATAGGCAGTCGCTCCATGTAAAACACGGGTATTCAGCCACATCCAGTTAGACTGGAAGCCGACCCCAAAGCTAGTTGGGGAAAAGGCTAGGGAGATGATGATATTGATAAATGATATTTATTTTGGAAATAGGTTTTAAAAACACTTTTACACGTCAATTTTTTCGTCAGTTTAAACTAAATGAGGCCGGTGTTTCCTAGCTAACTACTCTTTTAAAGTCCATACAGCAAACATATAAGCATAAGCATAATCAGCCTTTTTAATGTTCCCACTGCTGGGACTCAGGCCTCCTCTCTCTAGGAGAAGGAATGGGCCGTAATCCACCACGCGGGCCCAGTGCGGATTGGTGAATGTCACATGTCTTCGAATTTTTGGTTCTAGGACATGCCGGTTTCCTCACGATGTTTTCCTTCACCGTTTTGAGAGCAGTGGTGATGAAATAAATTACACAAAGTAATGCGCCTGGCTGGGTTTGAATCCGCGACCTACAACTCGTAAGTCGGGGCCGTTACCACTCGGCCACCACTGCTCTTATAGAGCAAACATGTAATGGTCAAATCATTTGAGAACCATGCAGATGTCTGATATGGTCTTTAGAGGAAAGAACCACACAGATTTGAGTGGACCTGTCCAATTGAGTTTATCTTGGACACTAAACAAGACACTCGAGGCTACACGATCAGGCAACTTTACTGTTGTCGGACAATAATTTCTTATCAAAATTCTCGTGCAGTCACTCCAACTTCCACGCTTGTTTCCTGAACCCAAGTTGCGGCTGGCATCTGCCCTCAGCTTTTCTCGCGAATAGTTTGAAAGTTTGTCGAAGACAGCGTCTTATTATCTTTAACAATATCTACCTGAATATTAACCTAGTTAATAATTTTCATTGAAGTGTACGTGTAGTGTAGTATAATGTGTGTGTGTGTGTAGTGTAGTGTAAGTGTAGTGTGGTGTTTAAGTAAAGTGTCATCATCATATTATGTATCATTATCATCATCATCATCATTTCAGCCGAAAGACGTCCACTGCTGGCCATAGGCCTCTCTGCTCCTTTTCATCTCGCATCCAGCGCATCGTATGAAAAAAAAGTTTCTTTTTTATTTTGTTTATTTTTGGAAATTTTGCTAAGTGTTGATTATGACTACTGTGTATAATATAGGTATTAGCTATTCGAGGGGAATTGCTCTGATAGCCAAAATACAGGCTTTGCCTAGTTTGGCTACAGATGCTACTATGTTTATGTATTTACTTACCGAACCACATATGTATGTAAAATTTATTGTAATTGTTTTTGGCAAAATAAAATAAACATTAAAAATAAATAAACATTACACATTAAAAAAAAAAAAATGACACTCACCAGGTCAATGATCTACTTCGTGAGAGGCCATGCAACGCGGCGTCTTCCAGTACTCCGTCGCTACTCCAAAACCTTTCGGCTCCATCAACCATCTGCCCACTGCCACTTAAGTTTGGCAGTTCTTCGGGTGTTCGGGAAGTTGTTTGGTATGTTTTCAACCACCAGTTCGTGTTGCCAGTTATCATTTAAAGATAATAGCGATTATGCTACTAATAAAACAAGGTCTCATAATAGCATTTAGGCTCAGAATGTCCCTTTTCCAAATAGAAATATAGGAAAAAGATTTTGAAAACCGTAATTATGTATCAATTAGATATATCATTAGTAAGTAAGTTTATACAAAACCCTCCGTGCGCGAGTCTGACTCGCACTTATGCGTTAGTTTTTGTTTAGGCTAGAGCCAGATTTCTTTGCCTTCTGGCTGCCGTTATTACTGTCAAAGATCTACAAAATCATGACAGACTTGACCAACAAACAAAAATAGTTTAACATGCTTTCTAACATAAAGGGGCTTTATATAAACAACCCACATAGTCAACAAAAAGTAATCAAAAATCTTCAACCAATCATCAAGTCACGTTATTAACTCTTATAGCAAAAGGAAACCGCCATCAGACGGTGCATATCAAAGAAAATCATTTCATGTCACGTAGGTAGTGGTACCCCGCAGAGCAGCCAAGAACTCATTCATATTAATCTGCCAAGTGCTTAACGTCACCGTCGCGTCGCAGGTTGGCCCGTTCGCCGTCTGCACGGTGAATCTTAAAGTGGGCGATGGAATTAAGAGCAAGTTCGCGTACCTATAAATTAATGGTTAGAGAGACGATATTTTTTGCAATATCATCTATATACACAGTGTCTCTGACATCGATATCGATGCACAAACGAATACTATAAAAAGTCTTTTTTCTTTTTATTAACTTTAAATATCATCGGGGTTGGTTAGAATAAAGATTTTATACAGTTTAAATTAAAAAACGTAAGTCGGTGTTGCTCGGTATTGTTTGTTTCTTATTTAACACCGAGTTCCGAAATTAAAGTTATTTTGATCGTTTTAGTGTTTTTTTGGTGAAGTCGGTTTTTTTTTGTAAAAGTTTATTATTTCACACTTTTTAGTTGCGACAGAGTACCTATTTCTTATGACAATTCCAATTAACCCAAACACTGCTAGAACCCTACATTGTTTTATTTTGAAGTTCCCGTGCCCACCTTTCACCTTCCGGCTCCATCATCAAATCAGTTCGACAGTATCTTATAGCCAAAGTGCATCTCATGACAATTCTAATAAGCCCAAACATGGCTAGGATACATTGATTAATTACGGAGTTCGGCTCCATCATCATCATCAGATCACTTCGATGATACCCTTTTCAACATAACTATTCAGAACCATTCATTTATTTGTCATAGTCGCTTAAATATCTTCATTGTGATATCTATGTGAGTATGAAGTTCCGTTGACCATTTCTGGTCTTCTTCATCAGTTCCACTTCATCAAATGTTACTTTTTGACTGTAAATGCTTAAGTTCTCGATGAAAATACTAAAATCACTATATGATTGCCTATAATATTTAAGAAGTTTCCTCGATTCCTCATGGATCCCATCATTAGAACTGGATTTTGAAAAAATAGGACCAATCTGAAAGCATATCCTTTAACCGAAAAAAATTTTTGCAAATCGGTCCATAAACGACGGAGTTCTGAGGTAACACACATAAAAATATAAAAATACAACCGAATTGATAACCTCGGTTAAAAAAATCTGCCACGCCCTCTCGCTCCACCCAGAGAGGTAGAAGTTTTTTAATTATATCACACCTTAAAAAAAAGGGATTTAACATCATTAATTACAAAAGAGTCAGTATGGACAGAAACACCGTATTTCACTATTCTACCTCATTTTATTCTATTCTTTTCTACTAGCAAAGACCGAAATAAAAACATTACCGTCTAATTACATAGTAGAGAATTTATTCTAGCTCCCTTTAGGAATTAAATGTCTCGTTCCAACCTATCACTTTTTATTGCGGTACAGAAAAAATCCGTCTAAATGCAGGGACTTCTAAATAATTTTCCCTTGACTTCGAACATCTGTTAGTTAGAATTGATATAAGTTATAAACTGAAGCGGGTTTTTAAATAAAAATCAGAAATCAGAAACGTTTATTTCAAATAGACCAATTACAGGCACTTTTGAATTATCAAAATGTCGGTCAGTCAAAAAAAAAGTGAAGCTAAATTGCACGTTCCAAAGCGTAGATCTCTATGGAGAAGAACGTGCAAGAAACTCCATGGACACTCTTTTAAATCATATTTTTTGTTACATAAATCTTGGTTACATATTTCTTGTCGCTTCTAATATGTGAGCACAATGTAGATAAGTAATAATAATTAAAAAAAAAAAAAACTTATTAAAAAAATAGAAATTGAATTAAGTCATTGGCAGCTAAGAGATGACGTTACCCGTTCACGAGCATGACGCGTGCATCAGCCCGACTCAGCTCAACCATTTTGAAGGGAACTGAATGACCCAATAACATGTGCCACCATCAATCCCCCCCCCCTCCCGTCGCCATAAGAACCGTTCCTGTGCGTCTCGCATCCATTGGGTTCCCACGACCCTCAGCAGGTCATCGGTCCACCTTGTGGGAGGCCTTCCAATGATGCGTCTTCCGGTACGTAGTCGACATTCTAGAACCTCCATCGACCATCTGTTCTGCAAGCAATGTGCCCTGCCAACTGCCAGTAGGTACAAAATACATTCACAACATACATTTAATTTTATTTCACCGCCCAACCACAATGCTTATATTTATTTTAGATATTATCTTCAGAATGACGTAGTTGCTGCCGCGCTCAACAGTGACGTCACATGCTTGTGTCTTATTGCGTTTTTGTACATGTTTTTTTTTTTAATAAATTAAAATTATATTTTATATAATATAACTAGCTTCTGCGAGCGGCTTCGCCCGCGTAAAAGTAGGTTTCTCCATACAAACTTCCAAACCCCATTTTACCCCCTTAGGGGTAGAGTTTCGTAAAATCCGTTCTTATCGGATGTCTACCTCCGAACCTACCTTCCAAATTTTAAGTTTTTACGAGTAGGTGTCATAGTTTCTGAGATTTCGTGATTAATCAGTGAGTGGTATTTCGCTTTTTTAGATATAGATTATAAATATTTTTTGTTATTGTTATTATTATTTTGAATTTACTTTTTATACTTTTTTTTTTAAATTTTGATATTATTATTTAATCACCTTTGGGAGCTATCGTACTTTCCAAATTTTTCCGCTTCCCGCTCCAAACTTAACCCACCCCTAAACTTTGAACGATAGCGGGTTACTAGGTCCCGTGGGCTGCGTGTCGTTTACCTGCAGTTCCCTGGTCATTTAGACCCCATGTTACTTTTCCCCGGGTGAAATACGGTTAACCGTATCGCCTTTGACATCAGAAGTTGGACGGTCGGAATATTTTTCGCCATGTTTACTCGCTTTACTCGTAATTAGTTGTATTAGAATGTTTCAAAGGAAAGTTAAGTGTATTTGGTTTTTCTTTTCGGGGATTCAAAGAGCAATTATAAATTAGAGAGGCGTGATGTGATTTTGGAGTTTTAAAGATTTTGTAGGTTACGTATAATAATAAAAGTAGAAGATTTTTTATGTTCTAAATTCTCAATTCTTTATTGTACACAAAAACATAACATAGTACACGATAATACAGACAGTTCATGTACAAAAGCGAGCTTAAAACTCAGCAATGAGTTATCTCCCAGCAAACCTTTGTGTTATATAGAGAGAACATATTCCAGGGTAGGATCCAGGACACAATATAAACCTACATAACTAAGACTATATAATTATACATACATACATACTAATATTATGTCTTTACAGACAAAAGAAAGTGCTCTATAAGTTTCCTCTTACAGACATCCAGAGAAAGGCTGTCGCGAAGGGAGTATGGCAGAGAGTTTAGAATAGTATAGCATAGCATAGTCGGACTTATAATGTTCCCACTGCTGGGACTCAGGCCTCCTCTCTAGGAGAGGGAATGAGCCGTAATCCACCACGCGGGCCCAGTGCGGGTTGGTGGATATCACATGTAAACCGGCATGGCCTAGAACCAATTAATTCGAATGAATTATTGGTTCTAGGACATGCCGGTTTCCTCACGATGTTTTCCTTCACCGTTTTGAGAGCAGTGGTGATGAAATAAATTACACAAAGTAATACGCCTGGCTGGGTTTGAACCCGCGACCTACAATTTGTAAGTCGGGGCCGTTACCACTAGGCCACCAGTGCTCAAGAAGAGCTGCTACAACGCTGCTTTAGAATAGTATTAGAATAATATTATGTGTAATAAACTATTTATACAAAACCTAGCAGAAACAAAATACAGGGTTTCTTTTTAAATCCAGTACATGATTCTGGACTCCCCAGTTGTGGAATTTTTGGTTGGTATTTCCTATTTTTTTTTTTTAATTTTTACTTTTTTTAATTTAAACTGTATATACTTAATCGTTATCCTAACATTTTTAGTGAAAAAAATTAATGAATTACTCTTAAAATTAAAAATGTCATCGGGGTTGATTAGAATAACGATTTTATATACCCCGATGATTTTTTAATTATTTAATTTTTAAGTCAAGGATTATTTGGTTGGTTTGGCTCGCCGTCCGACCGTCCGGTAACCGTCCGGACCGAGCCCAAGTCGTCGACGGCGCGTATTGTTCCACGCGCGCCTCAGGGAGATGTCAGCATCCGAAGGGGCCAAGCAGGGTCGAAGCCTACTGGGGCCATGGGTGATGCGAAAGAGATCCCACGGCCCTGGGACGAAGGCAACGAAGGAACAGGAGTGGGTTTTTAGTCAGTAAAAGTCTGACACTATCTCTCGCTCCGCCCAAGAGCGGGATATGTCATTAGATGATGTTCCCACCTAAAAAAAAAAAATCGGGGTTGGTTAAAATAACGATTTTACACAGTTTAAATTTAAAAAAGGACATATTTTTTTTATTAGAAAAATGCCGATAAAAAATTCCACCACTGGGGGGTCCAGAATCATGTACTGGATCGGTGGTATGCGTTCGTGTGTCGATGTCAATGACACCGTGTATATCTCCACTCAGGCGTCGGATGACAGCGATGTGAAGGAGTACTTTCCTTCACATCGCTGTCATCCAGAAATGTGCCCAGAAGACTGACAGCATTGCTAGGTTGAATGGCAATACTAATTCTTTGCGAAGAGAACGAGCCAGCCCTCTGGTCATGCAAAGTGTCAATCAGCCGGCAAGATATGGTTATCTTTGAAAAGGAGACGCGCAATCGAATTCCATGAAGGAAACGTTTCGATCCTAAACGGCTCTAAGGTGTATATATAAAAGCGAAATACCACTCACTGATTAATCACGAAATCTCAGAAACTATAACACCTACAAACTTAAAATTTGACAGGTAGGTTTCTTATAGGGTGTAAATATCCGCTAAGAATGGAGAATCCGCGGATTTTCCGAAATTCACCCCCTAAAGGGATGGAACGAGGGTCCAATATGGAGAAACCGACTTTCACGCGGGCGAAACCGCTGACAGAAGCTAGTTACCAGTAAGTAAATGTGTTACTCGCGACTTCGGCCGCATCAAGTTTCAAAAACTGCACAAATGTAAGTAACAGACACTACGTGCCGTCGATGACTTGGGCTCAGTCCGGACGGTTATCGGACGGTCGGACGTCGAGCTACCTATTGGTTAACACCCGCAAACCCGGTCCTACGGTGACTGGAAATCGGGGTCAGGATCTTGGCGGCTGGGGCGTGATGGCCGTTCCCTCAAGCGTGAGGCCTCCTCCTTTTCGGATCGTTGCCGCCGATCGCTTCCACAAGGACACGGCGGTGCTCTACCCAAGCGGGGCACACCTCTACCGTATGCTCCACCGTGTCCTCTGGGCGGTCCACACAATGGTGACACCCGGGCGCTTCTTCCGCACGGATCCGGTGCAGGAACCTTCTGATCTTACCATGTCCGGTGAGAATCTGCGTCATGCAGAAGGTGAGGACGCCGTGTTGTCTTTCCAGTCATTCCTCAAAGAGGGGACTTACCGCCATAATTATGGCGTACCCAAAAGACGAAACAGCTAGGGTTGCCAACTGTTCTTGAAGAAAAATAACGTATCACAATTCTTTTGTAAGGAAAAAAAAGTAATTGAAAGGAAATAAAGCATTTTTCAAAATTTTATGTATGTATTTGTTTATTTTCTCTTGAAAACATCTTTTATGTGCTTTTAGCACACACTAACAGTTTTTTCATTAGGTATCCTTACATTTTTGGAAAGGTATTCATGTTTCAACGTAGAACCATTGATAATAATGGTTCATTAATTGTTCATATTTGTGTTTAATTTTACGCATCCCAGTAAAAAAATATTTTCATATACTTTATTTTTATACAAAAGTTTAAAGTATATTTACCAAAAATAAAGTAATTTATTTGTTTATCCTCATATCGAGGCCCACCAAGGAGCACAATTAATTCAGAATCTGCTACTTTTTAACATCATGTGCGCAGTGGAGTTCGGGTTTTTGAAGTCATCAAAGGAGCGGCGCGGTGGTGGGCCACATGACCTCACTTACGCAACATCAGGCCAGCGCTTCTCCAGGATTACACATAATGTACCAAATCCCATATCGAACACTTTTTAGAAATTTGAAAGCTCTTTCGATGAGTTTTTCAAAGGAAATTGATTTAAATTGAAAAATACGAAAAATTTTGATGTGTCATCTTGACAGTTGACCATAGTAAGACAGTGTGTTAGATGTACAAATTTGTCTTCAATGATTTTATTGTGCCCTGTTATACGTATTACGTGATGTTGTAAGCTTATGTAAGCTTATTGTGTATTTTATTATAATTGTAATTTATGGTGTATTGCATGTCGTCACTAGACGACAACTATTTAACTAAAATTTTAAATCTCATATAGGGTGACTGGCAATTAGTGTACGATACTTAAACACGTAATTGTGCTCATGATAACAAACAATTTTTATTATGGGAACAAAGCCGAAATCGCAAATAAAATATCAACTGTTCGGTACATTAGGCAAACATAAATGTACTGAACAGCTGATTTGTTTTCGCGATTTCAGGTTTGTTTCCATAGTAACTGTTCGGTCCAAGCAACCGAACACCTGCTAACGCAGCAATTTACTACAATCGTACTTTAACATCAGTGCATTACGAGACACCAAACGGACCGGGTGCGTTCATCTAACATAACCTTTTAACATAACATTTTAACATAACATTTAACATAACATTTGAAGAACTTTAATAAACTATCCAAAACCAATCAGTGCTTTTATATCAACTACAAACCCACACCCCGCACATATTGGTCCTTCGAGCCGGATTGCGCGAGTTCCGAAAAGTAATCGCGAGTGTTGCGTGTATATCAGTGTGGTGTGTGTGGACTAAAGTGGTATTCTGGACTGGTAGGTGACTGGATTACGCTCCTGATCCAAGGAGAACATCAACGGTGGTATAGCAGCAGACCACAAGTAAGATCTTTCCATAATTTTCTAAACTTTGGGAGATTTGACGTCCTTAAACAACGTGCGAAATGGCTGAGCTTTACGACGTCCAATTGGCGCTCGCCATCAACATCGAATAGATCGGGGTTAATTTAAAGAAGAGCAGTGTCCAAAGACGAACCTTCGAATTCTTGAAAAAGTTTTTGAGCATTTTAGAGGAATACTGGAAGGAATACCAATTTAACCACGATCGCCTTACAACAGAAGTAAGTAAGACGCATGTCTACTTTACGAAACAGGAGTTCGAGAAAACAAGCAAGTCGTACCAAGCTGTCAAAATGCTGATCAACCAAATGCATCAACAACTTCTGGAAGCTCCATCTAGGAGTGATGATCAAGGACTGCTAGAAGAAGGTAAGTATCTTGGTAAAGAATTCGAGACAGAACAGGAGTATAAAGAGGAACAGCAGCCAGGAGAAGATGGTCAACCTTCGGAGTTAGGTCAAAGAGCTTGTCGTGCTTGGATGGTCAATCAGGGTACAAACAGTAAACTGGATGAAATGCTTCGCAGGCAGGCAGCTAATTTTAAGGCTTTCCGACGAACGGTATCTAACATCAACTTAGAACTTATTTCTGACAAATGGGAATTTGAAGACGTCCTCAAAACACTGCAAACTAGGTGGATAGCAATCGATACTCTGCATTGGGAAATTGATTCAGAATTATGCGAAGAAAATGAAGAGTATGAAACAACATTCTTGAGTCACGAAAGACAATACAACAGTCTGAAGAAGGCAATTAATACTAAAATGTGGTCCGTGGCTCACAGAGAAAAATCAACACCTACACTAGATATACCTGTATTTAGTGGTAACTATAACCAGTGGACGTGCTTCAAGGATTTGTTCCAAGAAGCAATACATAACAATCCGTCACTTTCGAGTGCCCAAAAAATGCAGTTTTTAAAAGGAAAAGTTAAAGGGGAAGCTGAACGGCCCATCCAACATTTACCAATCAGCGCAGATAACTATTCCGTATGCTGGGATATTCTGTATCACCGATACAACAACAAAAGAGCTATATTCACTTCTCTCATGAACATTCTTCTAGGACTGCCCAACATGCAACAGCAGTCCTTACAACAAGCCCGGTAGCTAGGACCGCGGAGAATTTCTGAAAGGGAAACCCGTAGTCCTAGAACGCAAAGGGTAATTGAAGGATACAGGTGTGGTTTTAGTCAGTAAAAGTCTGACACGCCCTCCCGCTCCACCCAGAGCGCGAGAAGTCATTTTGATGATATCCCACCTTAAAAAAAAAAAAAAAAAAAGTCCTTACAACAAATCAAAAAACTGCATGACACAACAATAGAATGTCTGAATGCTGTCCGCAATTTAGATATTGACACTACATCTTGGGATCCTATGGTGGTACACATCTTATCCCAAAAACTAGACTCTGACACGTATACCAATTACATTGAGTCTTTAAAAGATTCGCGGGAGCTACCAGTGCTTCAAGAATTTCTGAACTTTTTGGAGACCAAATTCATCAGTTTGGAGTCAGCTCGTCGCAAACAAGATAACCCTCAACAAAAAGGGTTTAACAACCAACATTCCTCTTGCTGAGACAACATGCTGAGATTTTGCTCACCACTGCTCTCGTGAAGGTTATGGCAGCCGACGGGACTTATCACAACATGCGAGCCCTTATCGACCAGGGGTCACAGATTTCTCTAATAACTGAAAAAGCCGCTCAGTTGTTGAAGATAAAACGCCAAAAATGCAATGGGATTGTCCTTGGAATAGGCGCAAAGGAGAACAACTGCAAAGGGTTGCTTCACATAATGTGCAAGTCCACATATATTGACTACACTTTTACAACAGAAGCCATGATCATGAACAACCTACTTAAAAATCTCCCCAACCAAACATTTTCGAAGCCCTCATGGTCATTTACAGAAAATATTAACTTAGCTGATCCGGAGTACTACATTAGTCGACCAGTTGACTTGCTACTCGGAGCCGAAGTTTACGCGAACATTATTATGGAGGGAGTCATCAAGGGGACTAACACAACACAGCCTATCGCTCAGCAAACCCACTTGGGGTGGATACTGTGTGGAGGTTCAACAAAAACTTTCCAATGTAATGTAGTTCTGCACAACTTAGAAGATATACATAAATTCTGGGAAACAGAAGAGATAACAGAACAGTCTAATCTATCGGTCGAAGATCAGGAATGCATTACGTTCTATTTAAATACCACAACTAGGAAACAAAACGGGCACTACGAGGTCAGGCTACCTTTAAAGGACAACATAGAAAACAAGTTGGGTTCCTCAAAACAAATGGCTTTAGCTCAATTTCGACATTTGGAGCGCAAGTTTCAGAAACACGAGACGCTAGCCGTACATTACAAAACGTTCATGAATGAATATTTACAATTAAAACATATGAAATTAGCTTTGCAAAGTAACTTAACACCGGAATGCTACTTACCGCATCACGGCGTGCTACGAGAGGAATCTACTACAACAAAATACAGGGTTGTTTTTAACGCATCTGCGAGGACATCTTCAGGATTCAGCCTCAACGATTTGATGCATAAAGGACCCAACCTTCAATAAGATCTGCAAATATTATTGCTAAAATGGAGGCAATACCAATACGCATATACAGCAGACGTCGAGAAGATGTATAGGCAGATCCAAGTACATGAATTGTATCAACCTCTACAAAAAATAATTTGGCGCAACGATGCTCAATGTCCTATACAATCATATCAACTCACAACAGTTACATACGGAACTAAAGCGGCTCCATTTTTAGCTCTAATGACGCTGAAGAAATTAGCAGCTGATGAACAGAAAAATTATCCTGACGCGGCTCAAGTGCTGGACAAAGATTTTTACATGGATGACCTTGTACATGGGTGTCATTCTATTGAACAGGGGAAAAAACTTATATCTGATTTGATGACCTTACTACAAAAAGGGGGTTTTAACTTGCGTAAATGGGCCTCCAACGAACCAACATTAATTGAAGACATACCGAGTCATCAAAATCCAGACACAAACATTGTATTTAATTCGAAATCGGAATCAACATCATCAAAAACTCTGGGTCTGTGTTGAAACACAAATACAGATAATTTTTTCTTTCGTTGCAATTTTTCTAAGCAGTCTTCAAGGCCAACAAAACGCAACTTATTATCGGAAATATCGAAATTATTCGATCCCTAACGGATCGAATAATTTCGATATTTCCGATAATAAGTTGTTGCTGGTTGACGCCACTATCCACCCAACTAAAATTATTATTCCAAAAACTATGGGAAAACAATTTACAGTGGGATGAACAAGTGTCCGATGACATCTTCAACGATTGGGCCAAAATAAAAGCGGACCTAGACAACATACACAGCTGCGAGGTACCAAGGTGGTTGAAGAACAACAGTGATGACGTCATCGAAATTCATGGGTTTTGTGACGCATCCATGAAGGCTTATGTATGCGTAGTTTATGCGCGCATAAAACATCAATCGGAAGTAACACTCATTGCCGCAAAATCTAAGCTTGTGCCGCATAAGAAATCCCTTACGTTGCCAAAACTGGAACTTAGTGGCGCATACCTACTCTCTAAACTAATAAATAGAATTCAACAATCCTTAACAAATAGACTAGAAATATTTGGATGGACGGATTCGAAGGTAGCACTCAGTTGGATACAGGGTGAGCCTAATCGTTGGAAGGCGTTCGTTGCAAATAGGGTCGTCAAACTCACAGAAATAATGCCTCCTAACTGCTGGCGTTATGTAAAATCAACGGAAAATCCAGCGGATTGTGCCAGCCGTGGAATGTTAGCGTCGCAGCTGATACAACATACATTGTGGTGGCAAGGCCCTCAATGGCTAAAAACATGGACTTCGAAAGATGAAACCGAAAAACAAATATACATCATCAATGAAGAGATCAGAACAGTAAAAGAACAAGTCAACATCGTACAAGATTGCCCAAATATCATTGAGCATTTATTAGAAAAATACAACAGTACAAAGAAAATAGCACATATATTAGCATGGGTATATCGAACGATCACACCTGCACGTTGCCGTAAACATTTGCCGAGCTATATCATATTACAAGAGTTACACAAAACTAAAACAATTATTATAAAACATGTGCAAAATAAGGAATTTGCAACGGAAATAGAAAAAATGCGCAAACATGGTAGCGTTGGCTCAAAAAGTCAATTATTGAATTTAGATCCCTTTATTGATCAAAACGGATTGTTACGTGTTGGTGGACGATTGAAGAACGCTAACATAAGTGAGGAAATGCGGCACCCGATAATTATACCACATAAGTGTCGGTTGGCGGAGATTCTCATCGATGAAGCACATCAACTATCATTTCATGGCGGACCACGTGTGACCCTCGCCAAATTACGACAATACTATTGGATAACGAACGGGAACAATGCTACCAAGAAACAGATACGAAAATGCGTGATTTGCCGAAAACAAGAGTCGGGAAGACAGTGTCAACTAATGGGCGACCTTCCTGAGGAGCGATGTAATCCCGCTCCGCCCTTCTATCACACAGGCGTCGATTACACGGGGTTTGTAGAAATAAAAACAAACAAAGGACGTGGAGTTAAAACAACTAAAGGATACGTGGCGGTATTCATTTGCATGGTCACTAAAGCCGTGCACTTGGAGTTAGTCTCGGACTTAACAAGCTCTGCTTTTTTGGCTGCGTTAAAAAGGATGGCAGCTAGGCGAGGAGCGCCACGACATCTTTACAGCGACCAAGGAACTAATTTCGTTGGCGCCAGCAACATTTTAGAAAGCGAATACCAACAATTACAACAAATTTTCAACGATAGCTTCTTGGCAGAAGTGACCGAGATGAAGATCGAATGGCACTTCAACGCACCATCATGGCCGAGTGCAGGAGGCTTGTGGGACAGAGCGGTAAGAAGCCTTAAGTTCCACCTTAGGCGCGTAATTGGAGAACAGAGGCTCACATTTGAAGAATACTCGACTATTCTTGCTCAACTTGAGGCTTGCTTGAACACTAGACCACTGTGCGCTATAACAGAAAATATAGAAGACCTTGACTTTTTAACACCGGTGCACTTTTTAACAGGACGCACAGGGTTAACAGTTATTGAAACAGAAAGGGACGCCAGGACACGTTGGCATTTAATCCAGAAGCTATCAGAAGACATTTGGAGAAGGTGGAAATCAGAATATCTAAGCCAACTAACAGCTAGAAGTAAATGGCTGAAACCACAACAAAACTTGAAAGTAGGCGATTTGGTCGTCATTCAAGAAAACAACATACCTTCTGGAAAATGGGCTATGGGAAGAGTGATTGAGGTCCACCCGGGCAAAGACGGACTTGTACGGGTTGTATCCTTAAAAACGAAAAATGGAATCGTGAAGAGACCTATCATAAAACTTTCTCGATTACCTATTAATTCGCCGGAAACAAGTGAACAAGAACATAATACAGAAGACAGACAAGGAGAGAACAAAACAAGAAAACGTACAGCATCGGTCAGACAAGGCCATGTCAACTTCATTTCTTTGGCCCTAGCATTAACATTATTTATGTCAATCGCAATCAAGACTGCGCATGGCATGATGTACAACATTTCAAAATTAAGGAAAAATCAGTCCTTATATTTTGATCCTGTGGCCAAAATGAATCTCGTCCGTGATAAATGGACCTTAGTCGTCTATTACGATATGTCGCCCTACTGGGAGGGCACAACGGCGCTAGAAAAACTATTAACTCATTTAAATAACACATGTATTAATATAAACAGCGGTGTTTGTAACATGATAGTGCCGCAACTACAGCACGAGTTCCTCGAACTGAAATACTATAATGCACTCTTGATGACACAACAATTCATCGCACACTCCAGACAGCGTCGTGGGCTTATCAATGGGTTAGGTTACGTAGCCAATTATCTTTTCGGCGTCTTGGATGAGCGTTTCGCTGAACAATACACTAAGGACATTGAACTCATAAAGCGAAATCAAAATCATTTGGCTAAATTATGGAAAAACCAAACATCTGTTGTAGAGTCAGAATACAACATCCTGAAACGAACTGAAAAGATTATCCATAAGCAACACAAAACTATAAATCATCATTTAGATACATTTGACAAATTAACAAATGGAGTACAACAAGTAATGACTAACATGAGCGCAGTACAAGGACAAATCGTAACTGCATTGACTGCAAATACTTTGCTCCAAACATTAAGGGGTAATCAAGACACTTTACTGGACACTTTGACGGACATTCGCCATGGTCAGTTTAACGTACATTTATTAACGCCTAAACAACTACAACAAGAACTCAACGTCATTGCTGGCCAACTTACGGATGATCTAATGCTACCTATCGATAAAACTGATGTGAGAAAACTGTATCATCTATTGCAAATAAAAGCACGGACCACAGAAAAATATTTTATATTCCAAATAACATTCCCATTAATCAGCAGAGATCGATACAAATTATACAGAGTGATACCAATTCCCAAACAATTTGGTAAGAATATGACAAGCATTGTGCCAAAATCAGAATACATTGCAGTGAATCTGCAAAAGGACTCGTACATACCGACAAACAACGATGAGCTTTCAACATGTCTCACTCAAGAAGAAACATATATGTGCGTGCTAAAGAGGCCTGTTTACCATCTAGGCAGTGACAACAACAATTACTGCAATCTCAATCATGAGACAAACCAATGTAAAGTTGAACAAACTTTATGCTCAAACATGTGGGTACCGTTGAACGATCCTTCTGTGTATTTATACCACTGCTGTAACAACTATTCCATTAAAATAATTTGTGGAGAGTATATCACAGTCGAACAACTCAACTAAGCAGGAGTAATATACCTCGGACTGGGTTGTGTTATCAAAGGGCAAGATTTTACTTTGCATGCAAACACAAAATTAGACAATAATATGACAATTCAGTCAAATATTTACGTACCCAACATTGACCAACTTAACAACATTATCAATGTGAGCTTACCGATCGAGAAGGCTCACGATAATCAAACTGAGGAGGACGAATTAGATAACGACTTGTTGAAAGTCTACAAACAAATCAAACAGTTAAGAAACAGTGACGTAGAAATAGATGAGACGTTGTCACCTCACGACATCCATCATTACGTGGTAAGCTACACCCTCGTGCTGGCGGCGGCTGTGGGCTCAGCCGTGCTCCTGTGGCGGTGGCGACGACGCCGCATGCGACGCGTGCTGATCACACCAGACATCGAGCTACGAAGTGTTAACGACGCGAGTGCTAGTGCTTGTGCACGACAATGTAACGAGGCTGACCGTCAGCCCAGTGCTCAAAGTGCAGTGCAAGTGTGCGTGGTTAAAAAACAAAATAAAGCGTGTTCACCAATCATATACAAAAACTAGAGACATTAAGATTATCTATTAGCTTTTCTAAACGCTATAGTTTCGTATTATCTTAAGAATCACCACTAACATTAGGTTACTATCATCTTAACTAACATGATTGTATTATCATCTCATTTTAACTGCATCTTTGCCGCCCCGGAATATGTTCGGTCCAAGCAACCGAACACCTGCTAACGCAGCAATTTACTACAATCGTACTTTAACATCAGTGCATTACGAGACACCAAACGGACCGGGTGCATTCATCTAACATAACCTTTTAACATAACATTTTAACGTAACATTTTACATAACATTTGAAGAACTTTAATAAACTATCCAAAACCAATCAGTGCTTTTATATCAACTACAAACTCACACCCCGCACAGTAACAGTTGTTGGTTATCATGAGCACAATCACGTGTTTAAGTATAGTACACTAATTACCAGTCACCCTATATAAGTGAACGTTTATAATATGTTCTTATGAGAAATAAAGATTCTTTAAAGCTAAGATATGTTTTTATAAATTATGGTTGGCAACCCTAGAAGCAGCAGCCGTAGAATATTTAATTCCAACCTCTTCAATTCTGTACGTTTCTTTTCAACGTTTCAGTGGAAAAACAAGCTTAATTGCTTCAACAATCAGAAGGTTAATTGACCCGCTTATTACATGATGTTTGTCAAAAAATTACGTCCAATTATATTTTAAATGTTTCTTTGAAAAAAATTCAAGAGTAAAATTTTCTACGCGCCATTTTTTTTTTGCGAAAGCCGTTCTATTTAAATAAAAATGTCTACGTTGACAAGGGTTTCATTGAGTCTAAAATTGTATTTCAAAGACTTGGGTTTATTGGAAAATGATGTATCAAGTGTCTATCAAAGAATGTAATCAAGAAATTACGTTAGTAGCTACTTTTCTGTAGCGGTTGATCATTGATTTTTAGAGGGATTTGGTTTATTGATCGAGATGCCAACAACTTTTGATGAGATTCCTTGACTTAGCACCGTAAATTGGGTCAAATCCTTAGTGAATTTATTTTGACATCTAATTACATACTTTATTATTGACATTTGTATTTTATTTCATTTGATTGGTATAACTAATTTATTTGACAAATCCTTAGTGAATTTATTTTGACATCTACTTACGTAATTTATATATGATTTATTATTGACATTTGTATTTTTGTTCCATTTGATTGGTATTATTATATTTATTTGACTTTTTTAACTTTTGCCATTTATTTGTAACTTTAATTATAATTATAAAATTGCTGTACCTGACAAGGTCCATGTGAACTTGTTATCTATTTGAAGACCTTAAAAAACACATGTCATTTGCAGTAAATTGAATTTAATTGATAGTAAATAGAAGTCATAATTTTTGACCCTACAAGGTGGACCGATAACTTGGTAACGGTTGCGGGAGTCCGATGGATGCGAGACGCACAGGACCGTTTATTGTGGCGACACTTGGGGAGGCCTATGTCCAGCAGTGGACGTCTTTCGGCTGAAATGATGATGATGATGTGTAATAAATTACAAACTCATACAAATGATAGCGCAATCATTGCAAAAGAACTCTTGTGCAAAATTTCCTACTTCAAGACCGGTATTTTTTTTTTTAGTTAGTGTATCATCTAATGGCCCCCTCTCTAGAGTGGAGCGACAGAGCGCGTCAGACTTTCACTAAAACCACACCTCCACCTTCAGTTGCACTTAACGTTCTAGGACCACGGATTTCCTTTTCAGAAATTTCCCGCGTAGACCGGTCTATTTGTGGTGGATATCCCACCTATATCTATGTCTATGGTCAACCGTCAAGATGACATATCAAAATTTTCCGTATTTTTCAATTTAATTCAATTTCATTTGTAAAACTCATCGAAAGAGCTTTCAAATTTAAAAATGTCGTCGATATGGGATTTGGTACATGTGGAATCCTGGAGGAGCGCTGACCTGATGCTGCGTAAGCGGGCGTACGTGACCCACCACCATGCCGCACCGCTGCTTTTATGACTACCACTCCACCGCGCACGTGATGTTAGAAAGTAGCAGATTCTGAACTAATTGACCTCCATGGGTGTAATTGCTGCAAGGCGTTCCGATGTGAGAATAAACAAATAAATAAATGTTACATATATACAAACAAAACATTTTGGGAACACATTCATTTCGCAAACAGCAGAGTCATTTTTATACGGCACGTGAAAATTAATTTTCACCAAGACAATACGCCGTCTCACACCTCAGCCGCTACCACGGCGAAAATCTACGAATTGCGGTTTGAACTGAAAGAAAGAAAGAAAATTGATCATCCGCCTTACGTGAGTAACTTTCTTTCTTCGACTCAAGCGACTTCTTTTTGTTCCCTCATCGAATAATTGCGCTAGGAGGATAGAGATTTTCGTCAAATGCAGTCAACCACTAGTTTATAAAAATAAAAATGTGAAAGCAATTACCTTCGTGAACAATTATTTTGCAGAGAAACGCGAACTACTGTTTGAACGGATTAGAGAGATGGGGGCATCGCTGGGAGAAGTGTTTAGAGTTACAATGAGACAATGTAAAAAAATCTGGGCAAGTGCGAATCGGACTCGCACACTGAGGGTTCCGTACAAACTAACTTATGTAAATAGTTCAATTCTGGAATGAAGTATTATTTTTATTTTTTTTTCGGTGGGAAAATCATCTTATGACATCCCCCGCCCTTGGGCGAGGCGGGAGATAGTGTCAGACTTTTACTGACTAAAAACCCACTCCTGTTCCTTCGTTGCCTTTCGTACCAGGGCCGAGTCTTCCTTTCAGAATCAGACCCTTGGCCCCAGTAGGCTTCGACCCTGCTAGGCCCCTACAGTTGCTGACATCTCCTTGAGGCGCGCGTGGAACAGCACGCGCCGTCCACGACTTGGGCTCGGTCCGGACGGTTACCGGACGGTCGGACGGCGAGCCACCCATTGCTCGCCGTCCGCAAGCCGGCGCCTACAATGGCCGGAAATCGGGATCGGAATCCCGGCGGCGATTGGGGCGTGAGGACTGTTGCCTCACGCGATCGGCCGCCTCCTTTGCTAGCATTACTGCTTTGCAGAAGGAGGCGACCGCCTGCCACTCCTCCTCGCTCCGGACCATGGCCTGTACCAAGGCCCGGCGCGAGAGATCGCCGCCGCCGATCGCCCCCACGAGGAAACGGCGTTGCTCTGCCCAAGCGGGACACACCTCCACCGTGTGCTCCACCGTGTCCTCCGGGTGGTCCACACAATGGTGACACCCGGGCGTTTCTTCCGCACGAATCCGGTGCAGGAACCTCCCGAACTTACCATGTCCGGTGAGGACCTGCGTCATGCGGAAGATAAGGACACCGTGTTGCCTTTCCAGCCACTCCTCAAAGAGGGGACTTACCGCCATAATTATGGCGTGTCCAGCACTGGGTTGCGATAGTCGCTGTCGCCATTCCGCCATGAGACCCCGCCGGAGCTCTGTCCGCCATGCCGCGACTTGTCGTGGCAGCGGAGTTTCGCCCCGACGTTGCATCTCCATGCGCAGATCGTGCATGCGTGCAAGGCCTGTTGCCACCAGATCCCATGGTGGCTGGCCAGCAAGGAGGCTCGCCGCTTCGCGGGAAACCGTGCGGTATCCCCGCACCATCCGTATGGCCATGACCCTCTGGCACGCGTTCAGCTGGGCCGCCGGTCGTTTTCGCAATGACGGCGCCCACACCAGCGCCCCATAAAGGGCCATGGACTGGACGATGCCTGCGTAGAGCCTTCGGCAGGAGGCGTCTGGACCCCCGAGGTCAGGAGCCGCTTGAGGGCAGCCACAGTCCGATTCAGTTTGGGAGCCAGACGTCGGAAGTGCTCCTCGAAATTCCACCGGCTGTCGAGGACGAGTCCCAGGTACTTCATCGTCGACCCGACGCCAATGTGAACTACTCCTACCGTTAATTGGGAGCGCCAAGGCGGCGCGCTCCGAGGGCCGTGAAAACACATGGCCTCGGACTTTTGCAGCGCCACCTCGAGTCCCAACTGCTGGATCCTATCAACGACTATCGCAACCCCGCGTGTCGCTAATTCGACCGCCGCCTGGTACGAGTCTCCCTGAGCCAGGACCAGCGTGTCGTCTGCGTAGCAGACCACGCTGACCCCGTCAGGGAGGTCGCCGCGCAGCACGTAGTCGTAGCCGATGTTCCACAAGGGCGGTCCTAGTACCGATCCCTGCGGAACACCGCACGACATCTCTCGCCGTTTCCACTCTCCCTGGTGACCAGGGTAGATTATGTACCTGTCCGAAAGGTAGGCCTCGATCACACGACAGAGGTAGTCGGGCACCCGGTGATACCGGAGTGCCCTCTTAATGCTACTCCAGGGCAGGGAGTTGAAGGCGTTAGCGATGTCCAATGACACCGCCACGACACACCTGCCCTGGGACACCGCATCCCCCGTCGTGAGAGCTCACACGCGCATGATGGCGTCCACCGTGGAGCGCCTCCTGCGAAAGCCGACCTGGCCGTCCGCCAGATCCGGCCCCACCGGTTAGGTGCGCACGAGGCGGTCTGCAATTACTCTTTCAAAGAGCTTGCCCACCTCGTCGAGCAGCACAATGGACCGGTACGCGGACGGAGAGTCCGCAGGGCGCCCCGGCTTCGCGATAAGGACCAGTTTCCCCGTCTTCCAGCGAAGTGGGAACTGGCCCCTCTCCATGCATGCGCTGAAGAGCCCTCTTAATCGGGACCCGAGAGCCTCCATGGCCAGGACCCAGGCTTTCCCAGGCAATGGAATGGAGTCTTGAAAGATTTTTCCGAATCGCAAAAAAAAAAACATTTGTGAATTTACAGATCTTTGCAACATAATCGGCCGTATCTTTTTTTTTCGTTACTTTAGAAGTTTAATTTTTTCACAGCTTCAAGGGACCGCAGACCTGAGCATACAGTTTTAATTTCAACTCGATACCTCCACGCGTTCTCGAGATAAAGGGTCTTGACAGACAGGCAGACAGACGGACAACAAAGTGATCCTATAAGGGTTCCGATTTTCCTTTTGAGGTACGGAACCCTAAAAAGAAAAATAAATTGAAAAATCTTGTGTCTTTGTTAGGGCGGAAACATTTCAGACCACCCGTGTATTAGACAGAAGCCTCCCCCAAGTATCGCCACAACGATTGGTCCTGTAAAAGAAAACAGATTTCCGCAACCCTCACCAATTTATCGGTCCACCTTGTAAGAAGCCGACCAACGCAGCGTATTCCAATACGCACTCACCACTCCAGAACCCTTTGGCCCAATCGATCATCTGTTCTGCGAGTAATGCCCTGCGCATTGCCACTTAAGTTTGAGTTGGCACTGAAAACGGGTACTTACTGAAATTGTCGGAAATATAATAGTACCTACATATGTATGAATACCCCTAATATTATTACACTTGACCCCTGCAATTAAACTGAATAGGGGTAGGTTTACCACAGCAGTTCAATAGGGTCAGTTAAGTTGGATTTCAACCCCACGACCCTACGATCGCCAATAACCACGGGTTAATGCTTCTAAACAATAATTTCCATTATTATAACGGTTAGTTTAGTTTTGTCGGGTCAACGATCCTTCAAGGGCGGAAAGAACATGATGAGGTTGCGGTAAAAAGGAAAGTATTACACAATGTCGGTCGAAAAAGAAAAAATATATGCATATATTAAGTCAAGAGTGAATAGGTTACTTCTAGGCAAGCGTGCTCCATCGTCGGCCACATCATCGCTTACCATCAGGTTAGATGGTGGTCAAACGCGAGCCTATCAATAATAAAAAAAAAAAAAAAAAAAAATATTATGCATATATTTTTTCTTTACAATAAATGCATTTTTTTTTTCTTTGTAATAACAAAGATGAAGCAAATAAAAGACACGTTTACACAATAATGCGATTAATGAGTAACCAAGGAAGCCACATGTGCAGAAGCAGTAATTGCCAAACAAGCGTGTATGTTAGCTATGGAATCAATCAAAAACTCAAAGGCCTGCAAAAAAAGAACAATAGCCCTTACGTACACTAGACTAACGAGACAAGGGGAAGAATGCCATAAAATTCGTAGTAATCGTTAGGACCGTGAAGCAGAAAATTCAAATTCGGGATTTAAAAAAGATAAGCCGGGGTTTGAATTGTGCCCGGAAATTGAAGACAAAGTGCCACCAAGAGATTACGACAAGAGGATGGAAAGCCAGGTTTTTCTTTATAACAAACTGCGATCGCCAATATTTATATATCGAAATTGGTGATACTGGATCGCAATGGGCATGTGTGGTGGAAAATAGCCTGTACTGTCTCACAGAGAGAAAAGGTTCTGTTCTGGGACATGTGATCTGGTCCTGTTGATCCTCATGAATTAAATCGAATAATAAAAAATTTAAAAAATAAAAAGAGCTTTGGAGTAGACGAACTTCCCCAATTTCTACTAAAGCAATGTGCAGATGAACTAACCCTACCATTTTATAAACTAATTAACCAATCGTTTGATGAGGGAAGTTTTCCAAATCAACTTAAAAACGCACTCATAAAACCCGTACACAAGAAAAATTCTAAAACTGACCCTAGTAACTATCGCCCAATCGCGTTGTTACCAACTGCGTCTAAAATCTTTGAAAAGGCTATGTGCAACCGCGTATACTCTTTCTGTGAAAAAAATAAAATATTTGACGACTGCCAGAACGGTTTCCGTAAAAATAGATCTACAACGTTAGCAGTCTACAAATACGTACAAGAGGCTCTATCTGTTATTAATAACAAAAAATATGCCGTAGGTATGCTACTTGATATGTCTAAAGCCTATGATAAAGTACAATTTAAAATATTATTAGATAAGCTATATGGGATAGGAATATGAGGAAAAGCTCATGAATGGTTTGCATCATACCTAAAGGATAGGATACAGTTAGTAGAAATAGAATATTTCGACAAAAACACAAATGAAATAATAAAAATAAGGTCTGACAGAAAAGCAGTTAATGCATCAATCCCCCAAGGGAGTGTTATAGGCTGTTTATTATTCCTTATTTATATTAATGACCTTCCTAAAATTATAAAAAGCCCATGTGTTTTATTCGCGGACGATATATCTCTACTCACATCATGCCAAAATGATGACAATATAAACGCCAAATTAAATTCCCTTCTCTCTACAACTGTAAACTGGATGAATAACCATAATCTAGAAATCAACTTCACAAAAACAAAATTAATTACTTTTCATCCCCATCAAAAACCACCATTAAAATTAAATTTTATATATAATAATACAAAATTAGAACAAGTAAACGAGTTTTTTTTTTTTTTTTTTTAATTTATTTATTTAAGGAACTTTTAACAAATTGTTATATCAGTTCCATCGAGAACTGTTTATACATCTTACAGTTATGTAAATTTGTCAGAAAACACCCAGATTTTTACACAAATTGTGAAGAAACACAAAAAAGATACACTTCTCGACACAATAGAAACAAAGTAAACATACCTCGATCCCGATTAAAAATGCACTCAACAAGTCCTTTAGTAATGTCTGCTAAAATTTATAACAAACTGCCAAATGAAATTAGAGAAGTAAGAAAAACAAATATATTAATCAATAAATTGAAAGAATTTCTAGAAGCTAAGTCATACTACTCAGTAAAGGAATTTTTAGATGATATGTCGATCGGAAAATAATTTATTTTTAATTTTTTTCTATATTATTATTCACCAAAGATTCTGTAATGACATTTACTAAATATAGTTAATATAATATAGTATGAAAAATAGAAAATTTAATGAAATATAAATTCCCAGATACCTACTTAAATAATAAAATAATTTAATTATAATGACGATGAAAAATAAATAAAAGTACCTGACATAATTTATCAATTCTTACACACGGACATAATAATAATAAATATACATAATTGACTTAAATGAATATATAATTTAATAATGACGACAATAAAAATAAATAAAAATACCTGACAAAATTTACCTAACCTACTTATACAAAACATAATAATAATATACATAAATTAATTAATTTTAATAATAAAAATTTACTAATAATGACGATAAAAATAAATAAAATATTTGACATAATTTACAATTACTTATACAATAGACATAATAATAATATGCATACACAATCTAATTTAAATATATACATACATAATTTAATAATAAATATGACAAAAACAAAAATTAAATAATCGGACACAATCTACCAATACTTATTATACACATACATCTATTTGATCTACCTACAATAATTAATTCCATTAATTGTTACTTTGCCGCCATCCTCTCTTCTAACTTTGCTGTGCCCGACAGGGTCCATATTGATCTTGACAATATTTTATACCACCTATGTACATAATATGGAATGCAATAAAGTATTGAGTATTGAGACATGGACAGTGGGAATGTAGCTAATAAGGTAGATAGATATATTCATTATTGTACACCAAAAATAAAAATTATATTAAGATCTTAAAATTAATAGGGTGCCACAAGGCGGTCTTATCGGTAAAAGCAAAATAAAGATAATAAAATTAAATAGAAAGAAGAGAAGACGAAAATATAATATTTATTGGAGGCAACGTACCTATGATACTAAAACAGTTATAAGTATACATGTGGATGGATGGAGAGTGAAAGGGAGGCCAAAAAAAGATAGATGAATTGTGTGAGCAGTGATATGAAAAACAGGGAGTTAGTGATGGCTTGACAGGTGACAGGACGGAATGGAAGAAAAAAAAATGTTCCACCGACACCAAATAACATCGGATAAAGGCAAGAAGATGATGATGAATTCATCAGATATAAACCATTTTTTTTAAATACATTTAGAAAACTAAACTCCGTAAAAAAGTGATTACCTAACTATTTTTGCAATTCAGTTCGTAAACAGAGGTCGAAACGCTATCTTCGCTTATCACAACATAAAAATATTTATATTTCATAATTAGATTAGATTATTATTGTTATAAAATTATTAAATTAATACGAAACACTTAGAGACAATAAACACCTTTAAAAAAATCAGTTTTAGACACAGATCGATACTTAATGTAAGATTTCGAAGCTTCTGCACCGTTGAAACTCTTTTACCAACCACACATTACTGTTTTAATCTAATTAATACATAGGTAACTGAAATCCAATTATCCATTGAAATTAAAATGACTTGAGCAAGTTTTGGTCCTTCATCAAAGTGGGGTTCAGAGTGCCTAGACCACTTATTTTCTCAACCACGTGCAAAAAACAGCTATCAAACGCTTATAAATTAAAAATCAAAGAAATTTCCTTTCCAGTCTGTTGCTAACATGGGTAAACAGTACACAGCTTTGACCAGAGACTTTTACCTCAGGTATACCCCTGCGGTCCTTTCATAACAAAATAATGTAATTCCCTTTATTTATCGGTTATACCAACCAGTGTGTGGAGCCTAAGCTAATATAGAAATGGCGGTCGAGTGTATAAAAATTGACGGGGTGGATGTGTTACTTTTAAATGTTTTGGTAAACAACATTATCATTGACGACATGAGAACATTGTATTTTATTTCAAGCTCTATTTAACTTGCAATATTTGTTTTGGTAAAATCGTGCAAAATCAAAATCAAAATTCAAAATTCAAATATTTTTATTTCACATAGGCCTACATGAGCACATATAAAACGTCAGAAGCTAGTGCACGGTTCCAAATTGGTCGTTTCCTATGGAGAAGAACCGGCAAGAAACTCCATGGTTACTCTTTTTAAAAAATTGTTTGTTTACAATATTTTCATATTACAGTATTAATAGATATTATGCAAGAACAGTGTCGACCATTCAATAATGTACCCAAAAGCACAATAAAAATAATCATATTAAAAAAAAAGTAAGTCCTAATAGGAAGTAATAGGTACAGTTACCACCGATTGGGCTAAAATTTTGCAGATATGTTCAGTTTGGATGACAATTTATGCTTAGTTTTATGCGTATTCTAAATACGGTGTACTCCTGAAGATAAAGGTGAAAGTGGCAAGTTATTTTTCATGCACTTCTATGATATGGATATTAATTAAAAGGATTTTTTGAGAAGAATACTTTTTTTTTCATATTAATTTACAAAATTATTCCTTGTTGGTTGACGATAATGCTGATGATGGGAATGGTTAGCAGCAACTTTTGAGTAATCAACATTACTACTTGAACCGAGAGACATCTATGACTGCAAGACGTAAAATAATTCCCTAGTTTACAAATGCCTCTCTCACACACAGAGTCACTGTTAGTCCATAATAATGATCCTGCTAGAGGACAGAGAAAGAAACATTCTTCACACTCCGGAGGAGAGGCCTGGGGCATTCGAAGTCATAGGACAACTCCTAGAGGTGCGGGTTCACAGACAGCGACTAATAAGTAGCTCGCCGTTCAATAAGGACCAGGTTCGATGGCGCGTCAAGTTGCACGGAGCTTTAAAGAGATATCAGCAAACAGATGGAGGCCACTAGGGCCGATGTCTGTCAGGGCTGCATTATTGTTCGAGAGCTACCGTGGCCCTGAAATATTTTGGCAACTGAAGGAACGCAGGTAGGTTTCAGTCAGAAAAATCTGACACACCGGCTCCACCCATGGCGTGAGTAGTCCAACAAAAACACAAAGGGGACAGAAATGTACGAAACACTTTCCATACCTATAATCACTCAACTACAAATCAGTTCGTATTTCATTATATGAAGCTCAGAACGTTCTAGGCCCGAAACTCGACACGTAAGCTTTAGAAATAGCACTTCTCTCACCAACACTTTCACTTGTTTTAGTTCGAAGTGCACAAACTATTTAGTTTCTGCAGCGGTTCAAAGGTCTGCGGTTCTAAGGTCGGATTACTGCGTGTCGGGGAGATTAAAGCCTCTACCAAATCCATTGTAACAGCGTGAAGTGAAAATGTTAACAGCTTGTGGTTCACACTTAAAGCCTTAAATATACCAACACCTTCATAATATGAAAACCAGTTGGCAGAGGTATAGCGTTAAAAGAAACCTGACTTAAACGGAACTGTTAAGAGGATGCAGCTATACCTATAGAGTATATAGCTCCATTCCTCTTTGTCACTCACACGCCTGATAACACATCATGGTAAGGCCCATGGGCTGCCTGAATGTGTTACGTTGTCTCAAGTCCTTAATGCCGTTATGATGGAAATCCTCATAGGATATCCTCCACACTGAAGCGAACTGATGTAAAGGTTGTCCGACTGTGTCAGGAGTCGCGAAGTGATTTCCGACCAATGTAAGCGCGGGTTTACGGACGATGAGCAATGGTTAGCTTGCCGTCCAGCTATCTGGTAAGGACCAAGCCCGAGTTGTAGCCTCAAAGAGATATCAGCGAAGACACCCTTTATATTCCCGCAGCCCTAGTAGACTGACTGACTAAAACCCTCCTGTGTTCTTTCAACCTCGAAAGGCTCATCGTGACCGGTAAAGTGGATGGAGAAAGGCCTCGTGGACGCAGCCCAATACGTTGGTCCGACCAGATCCACACCGTTCTTGAGTATACGGTATACAATGCCCTTCAAACAGAATGTCGTACGAAAGTGATGAAGCGTCGGTCACGACCCTCAACATTGAGGAGTACGACACAAGGAGGGAGGTAATCCTTCAGTTTTCCTTTGCGTTATAGAGCCACGGTAACTCTTTCTAACAATCAAACCGCCCAACATTATTTCACCTGTGATGATTTTTGTCATACAGATAGCGGCACGAATCTTGAGCGCTCGGCAAAAGAGCAGGGATCGCTTTGCGCATCGTACAATATCGGCGAACCAATCACTGTAAAAGGATTTCACTCCCCGCCCCCGCGTCTCTCTTCATACCACTAAAGGGACCCGATATTTAATTTCACTTCTGCGTGCTTCTGCGCAAGTAGAACTGTGTAGAAGTCAGCGCTCAAGATCCGTGCCGATATCTATACCAAAAATAAAAGTCGTTTTCGAGCAATTTTCTTTGTTAATTTGGTGTACAGAATAATTATGTAGATGTACCTAGTCTTCGTGTATGCATAGAGGCAAAGCTCTAACCGTTGCCACTTTCAAGGAATCGGGCGTCAATAGTAATTGACAAAGTGACTACATTGCAGGGAAACCGCTACTTGATTGCTGCATGGCTGATTCCGTGAACAGGAGTCGAATGAATTGGAACCTATGTATAAATGTATGACGTAGTGTAGAATATGCAAGTGGATATAGTAGGTACTGTTGTATAGGTCTAGGACTAGGGCCTTTTTTTGAGGTCGGAAGTAGGCGTGTGTAACTCTTTACTGGACCGACTCACTGTTCCGAAACATTTTAGTGTTCCGAAAGATTGGAACATCAGTAATGTTTTAAATGCATCATTTGGAACAATTGGAACACTGAAACACTCTTTACTTTAAGTGACCAGTAGTCTTTTTCAAATTCAAATTATAACGTAAATAATGTAAATATAATTAATGACCTGAACTAAAAACATTTGCTTTAAATTATTTTCAAATCAAAATTCAATTAATTAAAATTTTAGTGTATATGATGCAACGTAACATCACGATTCATAACAGTCAGTGTCTGTATATATCTTTTGAGTCGATGTTTAAATGTTCCGTTTGTATCTTGTGAGCCGATGTTTCAAATGATTCGTTTGTATCTTTTGAGCCGATGTTTCAAATGTTCCGTTTGTATCTTGTGAGCCGATGTTCCAAATGTTCCAAATGATACCTACATATTACTGTTTCGGAACATTTCAGTGATTCAAATGAAAATGTTCCAATCGCAAAGATGACACCCACGCCTAGTCGGAAGTCATCGAATGACTTCTAGTCAAGAGTGGAGCGAGACACCGTGTCAGACTTTTACTGACTAAAACTCACCTGTGTACTTTTTTTAGGTGGGAAATCATCTAATGACATCTTCTGCCCTTGGGCGGGGGACAATAGGATAGCTGATGTACACAGGCGAGTTTAACCAGCTCGCCTGTGTAGGTACATCAGCTGTCCTGTTTTGTTTGTTGTTTAAAAGTTGTGTGTACAATAAAGAAAATAAGAAAACGAGTCACTTTAAACAGTTTGATCCCATTGGTAGAATTTATTTCAGTTCAATCATAGACCAGGACCCCTAGTCCTAGTCAAGTTGATAATCAGCAATCGTTTACGCTAGTCGAAAACTAATCAAATGTATGGGAATGACATCATCTCATCGTTAAGTCTCGTGGTCAGTACAAACGAATGGAAAATTGGTAGCAAAGTTCACATCGTTCAAAATGATAGGCATGATTGTTATCGTTTCTTTTCTATAATGTTCAACGCTACATCCTTTGTTATCGTAGAACGACATTGTAGAACGAGCGGCCGACTCAGGCGCGTCAACATGGCTACCAACTTCTCGTTTTCTACAATTGCTGACACCGAAGCGTTACCGATTGGAGAACGGAATTCGTCACGAAACGGTTGTAACTTGGCTAGGGGGGCTGACGCCACTAAAGTTCTAATCTGCACAATCTACGTTAGCATGATAGAGAACACAATTAGGTAGGTTCCTACAAGCAAGGACTAGGTACGACCCATGTTTGCTCATTTGCTTCGACGAAGACTCCGCATTAGTTCCGCCAGTGAATTTGGATCTGTGCCACTTTATACGACTGTGTACGGACTAAACTTCAATTTAGTACGAAACTATGTACCTAATGCGTTCCACTTTCCACATACTTGGTTAAAGCGTTTTTGAGCTATTGGTACCTAATTGCGGTATTAAATTGGCTGTTAGTTTCAACTGATTCCTCCAGTTCAAATTGCCAGTAAGCTTTTTAGGCACCTTTGCGCCAGGAACAAAGAATGCAAAGGGGCCCAAACAGCTTGCTGCCTTTATACCAGGAACGTCCCTGCTGCCTGTTCAGCCACCAAGAAACAATATCTAAAAACTGCTATATATTTATTTGAGATAATTATTATAAATGGCCCCAAAGGAAGTGGCGTCATGATTATAGACAGATCAGTGAGGTGGAAAAATCATCAAATTACTTCTCACGCTCTAGGGTGGAGCAAAAGGGCGTGTCAGACTTTCATTGATTAAAATCCACGTGAGTTCCTTCAGTTATCCTTTGCGTTTCAGGGCCACTGTAACTCTCTGCAATCCCGAACTCCTGGGAACATAAAAGTTTGACACTCCTAGCTCCGTCCAGGGCGGGAGGGGTTATTCCATGACAACCAGAGGTCGGAGTGGATATGCCTAAATTCCGAGATTAATAATTAAAGAGCAGTTTTTTTTTTAGATCTATGTTGGCCAATTGGTAACGGGCCCGACTTACGATTTGTAGGTCGCGAGTTCAAACCCAGCTAGGCGCATTACTTTGTGTAATTTATTTCATCACCACTGCTCTCAAAACGGTGAAGGAAAACATCGTGAGGAAACTGGCATGTCTTAGAACCAAAAAATTCGAAGACATGTGACATTCACCAACCCGCACTGGGCCTGCGTGGTGGATTACGGCCCTCTCCTAGAGAGAAGGCCTGATTCCCAGCAGTGGTAACATTAAAAAGGCTGATTATGCTTATATGCTATAGATTTTTTTTATGTCACTATCAGAAATATAGCAGAAAAAATTTCTCCCTGCATTAATGACGAAGCCGAAGAAGTGTATAAATTTGTTAACCTCACCTCAGTTGACTTATAGAGAGATCTTTTTCAATGAAAAATACTAATAAAAATTGCATGTTAATTATCTTTGTTTTATTTTTTGTCTTATCTATCTCTGAGGTTTTTATTATTATTTATTGTAATATGCCGTATAGGCCACACGGGATTTTTCATTAGAAATCCCGGGAAGATCCATATTAATATCAACATTTCGATGCAAGTACATGGATAACTCTACCTATTCCAACCTCCGATGATATCAACTAAAAAAGTAAAAGTAGGTGTAATACTACTAATCTCTTAACTCTAGGTTGTGGGGTCCTAGTGCCCACAAAAGGGCAGAGGATAAGCATTGCCACCATAGATATCCATTGCCACACAGCGTAGCAATACCGCCAGTCTCTTGGGTACATTACCAGTCGATAGTGATGCGGAAGAGTTTTTCAACATTGTACTTTAGATTTTTTTTGTTAGTTCTTAAGGGTTTTTTTTTCTATTTAGTGTATATTATATAATAATTTTTTTTTTTAATGGACAAATAGGAGAATGTAAAATAGGTGAAGAACAAATCATAGGCAAGTACGGATATGGGAAAAGAACTAAAAATGGTGAAAGAATAGTTAGCTTTGCATTACAAAACCACTTAAGTATCCTGAATAGCTTTTATAAAAAAAAACAGTTGAATAAATGGACCTGGAGATCACCCAACGGAATCCATAAAAATGAAATAGACTTCGTTATGTCAAACAGACCAAAGTTATTTAGAAACGTATCCATTATAAAAAGTCTGAATTTCAATACTGATCACAGAATGATTAGAGCGGTTCTTGCAAGGACTCAAATCACAAAAAGAAGAACATATCAAACAAACACCACCGCACTAAAATGCACGGGTCACAGTAGCACTCTCCTGACTAACTTAAAATCATCATTAAACATAAACGAAGGAGAAAGTCTATCAACCCAAGATAAATATGACAAATTTGTGAAATTACTTGTAGTCGAGACGAGGAAAGCAAATGCAGAAGGAAAACAAGTTATTTCTCAGGAAACACAAAAGTTACTTAAAGAGAGAAAAGATCTTCTTCAAAGAAAGGAAAATAGAAAAAATCACCACAAAATTGCAGAACTTAGTAAACAAATAAATTTAAATATTAGAAAGGATAAAAAACTAAAAAGACATAATACCCTAATAAGTTACATTGAAAAAACTGGAGGTGTAAGAAAGGCTCTTAAGGCACTCGACCACAAAAAAGATTGGATGCCAAACATGAAAAACACAAAAGGAATAAGCACAAGCAAAAGATTTGAGATAGTAGAAATTGCCACAGATTATTATAGAACTCTTTATAGTAGTACAAAATCAAAGATATATGAAAAAAGACATGACACCATGACAGACTCAGAAATAATACCAGCAATATTGAAAGAAGAGACAGAGAAGGCCATTAAATCACAAAAACTAGAGAAAGCACCTGGACCAGACCAAATAACAAACGAACTTTTGAAAACTACAATGCCAGTACTTGCCCAAAAACTAACGGAAATATTTAATGAAATTATGGAGAGCGAAAACATCCCAACTAATTGGACAAAAGTTATTATAATACTTTTACACAAGAAAGGTGACAAGGGAAATATTAAAAACTACAGACCTATAAGTCTAATGTCAAACATATATAAAGTGTTCTCTAAAATAATATTATCCCGAATAACTATCTCTCTGGAAGAAAACCAACCTAAAGAACAGGCAGGCTTTCGAACTAATTATTCCACCGTAGACCACATTCATGTTTTAAGACAAGTGATACAAAAATACAAAGAATACAATAAAAATATATTACTTGGCATTCATAGATTTTAATAAGGCATTTGATTCTCTGGAACACGAATACATCTGGGACGCACTACAATCACAAGGAGTACAAGCAAAATATATAAGAATTCTAAAAAATATCTACTCAAGAAGCACTGCGCAGATAAAGCTGGATAGAATAGGAGAGGAATTTCCCATCAACAGAGGAGTTCGTCAAGGGGATCCAATCTCACCTAAGCTGTTCTCTGCAGTTCTAGAAGCAATATTTAGAAACATGGATTGGGATAAATACGGCCTTAACGTAAATGGTGAGAAGTTAAACCACTTACGATTCGCTGATGACATTATCTTATTCTCAGAATGTCCACGTAACTTAGAAATAATGATACAACAACTATCAGATGAAAGTGCTATTGCAGGGCTGTCCATGAACACAACAAAAACAAAAGTCATAACCAACTCCAACCAACCAGTGCCCATCAGAGTGAACGGCGAAGAAATAGAATTCGTAAACGAATATATCTATCTAGGACAATTGATATCCCCAGAGGACACAATGAATAGGGAAATAAATAGAAGAATCGCCAACACTTGGAAAAGGTTTTGGTCACTACGCGAAATTATGAAAAATAAGGACATGCCTATCAAGTATAAAGGAAAAGTACCTATATAATACGTGCATCTTACCCTGCTTAACATACGGCTGTCAAACATGGGCCTTAACAAAACAACTTTTAAACAAGCTGAACGTTTGTCAGAACAGCATCGAAAGAAGCGTAGTCGGGGTAAAGAGAAGAGATAGAGCAAGGCTGGATGACATTAAAGAAAAAACCAAATTTAAAAATGTAGAAAAGGTGTTTAAATCTCTGAAATGGAAATGGACAGGTCATATGTTAAGAGATAAAAATGAAAAATGGACGAGATTAATAACAGAGTGGTACCCAAGAGATGGAAAAAGAAATAAAGGACGTCAGACGACACGATGGGAAGACGAAATAAAAAAAGTAGCTGGTCCAGAATGGACAAGAATAGCAAAAGACCGAGGAGAATGGAAAGCTTTAGAGGAGGCCTTTGTCGAAGGACAAGCTAAACCGGTTGCCGATAAATAAATAAGTAAATAAATAGAAAATAAGTAAAAATAAAATGTTAGGAAATAGAACCTTTTAAATTATAATCTAGTTTTAAGGCATGTAAATATTCATTGTAAGTATTAGGAAAAGAAAAGCAATAAAGGCTATTTAAAAAAAAAAAAAAAAAAAAAAAAAAAAAAAAAAAAAAAAAAAAAATATATAAATATTTTTTAATATGTAAAAACTGTAAATATGTGCATCGTCTGTAAAAATAAATGAAATATTTAAATTTTCTAATAACTTGCTGTATTTCTGTAAAAGTTTTCAATAGTTCTATTCACTAAACTTTATATTATTTTTTCTTGTTTATTTTTTTTTTTGTAATACAGTCAGACATAAAAATTGTTATTTAATAAATGAAATGAAATTTTATTGTGACTTAAATTATTTAAGCATTGTAATGTAATGAAAACAAACATTTACTTAAAATTTGCAGAATTTTAATAAGTTTTGGCGTTTACTATAAAAAATACATTTTAGGGCTTATGCCGATCATGACAAGATACATTTTAGCATGCATACCACATTTAGGTAATTTTCACATTTTGTAACTTATAAACTTACAAGATAAGTTTATCAGTTACAAAGTGTTAATAATTAGTGTTAGTTAATTGTTAACAACAAAAGAATAATGCTAGAACTACACTGCGCACACGTGTGCCACACATGCCGATCTGGGCGCATCGGTCTCCATACATTTTATATGGCAACTAGACTTGTAGAGCTACACTTGATCCACGCCACGCGACGTCGTTCTACGTACTAATCAGGCCTGTTACATGTGTGCATAGGTCTAATGTAGTTCTAGCTTGAACATTTTAATTTTCACTGTTTGTTTTAATAAAGTCGTAGAAAAAAGAAATTTAGTAAAACTAAATTTCTTTTTTCTGCAAACAAAATCATACTAGAAACATAAAATAAAAATATTGTACTTCTTGACAACATTGAATAACAGATTATTTATTACTCATAAAATATGTATAACTAAAAATATCAGAACAATACGTACAAAACTCGCACTGTTCTCCTATAAACGTAGGCAAAAACTTGATGCATACAGAAATATCAATCAATATCAAACATTTTTCAATTTAAATCACTTTACTGCAAACTCGGTACTTCCATTCATAACTCTCATAATTTTTCCTTGCTTGTCTCTTGATATGCCATGCTTCACAAGCATATGCCGTCTCACCGTCTCCGTCTTAGTGTAAGTCACATTACAAACACTACACGCGTACATATAAATCCTCTCATGCACATTATTACAGTGCGCCAACATATCACCGTTCCGATAAAACCTTCTCGGACAATGCATACATTGATACTGCTTTTCCATGTGACAAATCAAATGGTTCCTCCATATTGCTCTTCGTCGGAACGTTAATCCGCATTTTTCACATGTAAATGGTCTTTCACCAGTGTGTAGCCTTAAGTGTTCTATTAAATCTAGCTTCCTGGGAGCTTTATACGAACAGTGATCACATTGTAGGTATGGACCAACACCGTGACGAGCGATTTGGTGCATATGCATCTCAGTGAGTACCGGAAAGCCTTTTCCACACTGGTCACAAATATACTTGCAGTTGCTATGTCGCTGCATATGATGCTCATATGTCAAACGGTTAGCAAGGATTTTGTGGCATATCTTGCATACAAGGTTGCGTTCCTTTATAGTAGAAGTCCTATACCTTTGTTTTCGTCTCCTGCGTTTAATATCAGTAAATTTTGATTCTGAATCAATAAATGATTGCATTGTATCCAAAATACTATTAATTTCATTTGAATAATCATCTTGTTGGTCATTCACATTACTTTTAAAATCCTCTTGGTCTATGTAATCGTCGAAATCGTAAATTCTATCATCCAGATCTATTTCGGGGTCAAGATGATCCTCTGAATCAAATTTTTCAGGTGGTGCTTTTTGGTCACTTTCTTTTCTGAAATTAGTCTTTTTCAAAGACTTTTTGTGCTTGCTTTTTCGTCTAGAAGGGTCTGAATAACTGTTTGGTGGGAAATATTGGTTATAAATTACATAATTACACACAATTTCTTGTACATTTGAAGTGTTTTTGTTTGTGATTTTGTTTACGAGTTTTTTCAACTTTTCGTCTGTAGATTCACACTTGAATTTGAAGCAAATTGTTTGTTTTAATGAATGGATACAGTGTCGGCATATAATTGTCGGTAATATATCATCTTTTTGCACCAAAACATTGGTTACTATATTAATAGCTTTGCCGTAACAACTGAGGCCGTCGTCGCTTGAATTATCAATTAAACTGCACATATTATCGGCACTGCTCGGAGATAAACACAGTCGGCATATAGTTTTGTACATATTCTCGTAACCATCCATTATTTTTCGAGATTTGAGACGATTTTTACAGTAACTCACTGGTTTTAGAATTTTTTTTTGTTTTGACACAAAGACACATGACAATGACAAGATCGAAGAACTAGTGTCAAAGTTGCTTTTTTTCTGTTTATCCCTTAGGGAAGGCTATAGTCGTTCGACCATATCGTCTAGTCTTTCGTCCATGTTTTCTTACGTATTAAGTTTTCATTAATAATGTCTTTCGTATTCGAATTTAATTGTTGTTTCTTTTTGTTTTACATTAGAATTCGGGTGCGGGCATTCTAATGTTTTTGTAGTATTTGGCAGCAAATTTATCGATTCAGCCTTCTCAGCAAACTTTGCTGAGGTAGCCAAAACTACAATAAAATTCTCAGCTCCATTTTACCAAGGTCGTGCCTATTTCAAGGATTCCACATATCCAGTTGCGCAGACCCTTGAAATACAAAACTACATCAATTTTACATCATTGACTGGCCTGTTGGTCTAGTGGTTAGTGACCCTGACTGCTATGCCGGAGGTCGTGGGTTCGATTCTTACCAAGGAAAAATGTTTGTGTGATGAGCACAATCATTTGTTCAGTGTCTGGGTGTAATTTATCTATAATATGTATGTATTTAGAAATATTTAAGTATGTTTATCAGTTGTCTAGTACTCTTATCACAAGCTCTGCTTAGTTTGGGACTAGAAGGCGTTGTGTGATAGTTGTGTGAATATTATATTATATCAGAATACCTACCCAAGAGGAATAAATTTGCGAATAATTAAAATAACCACTGTATTCATAACTTGTAAATCAATATTTACATCTGTAAATATTGATTTATGAATATTACAGGAAATAGTGTATAATTATACATTGTTATATTACTGTTTTTTACTTTATATCCCAATGCATTAGCTGTAAGGCTGACAACTCGAAGCTACAAAAAAAGGCTAAAGAGGAAAGACATTTTGACCGTATAGATTAATATTTTTATTTTTATTTATTTATTTTCCAACTTACAACTATCTTTACAGGGCAACCTAATGCGATAGTGTATTTCTTGTTTTTTTTTTCTGTTATTATATATATAATACGGCCCACTGAAGAGGAGATGCCTTTACTGAAAGACACACTCAAAGCGACAACATCTCACAACACATCTGCTTATAGCAACAGCTGATTGCAGATAAAAGAGAAGAAAAAAAATTTTTTTTTTCAGTTGGTAAAGTGTTAAAATTTATCTGAAAATATGAACCCGTTTCTGACAGTTTAAGCGGAGAAACCGTTTATAAAGAATATTGGAAAAGTATCCATGGAGGACCTCTATGCCCAGCATTGGGGCAAAATATATTTTTTTAACCTTCAAGCGTGTAGCGTGTGTGTGGGCGCGCGTAGTTGAATCGACCGCGCTTAGTACATTTTCGCTCATATTATTATTATTACCCATCACATTTATTTCTCATTTCTAGTAGCCTGTCGCTATGTCATTGGGAGTAAAATAAAGAATAAACCATCGCTCGGGGTGCTCCCCCCACTCCACAGATCGCAATTGTTTTAGTCCCAGTGCAGTCGTCGAAAAGACTACACGCGCCTGCCTTGTATTTTTACTTTGACGAGAAGATTGATTCTGAAGAAAATTAGACCTAAGTATAATGAAAAACTCTTTGATGCCAATTATCCGATCTCTTGAAGAATATTAAAAAAAATACAAATTAATTGGAGATACAAGATAATCAAGACTCACAATAGAACTCTTGTTATGTCGGGCAGAATTGATTCCTAATCCGAAGAAACTAGTTTAACTTCAAAATTTTGTTTTGAATTTAAACAAATTGTTGTTTAGAAAATAGTAAACTGATTAATTAATAAATTATCATTAATTAATCAGTTTTCTAGTTTCTGAAATCTCCCATCGGTCTTTCAGGTTACGCGCGCCCGCTAATGTTTCAAATAGTCGCGCGCCCGTTTGAAGGTTAAGAAATAACTTCCTTTATAAATGCCGAGGTTAGGACACGAGGTAAAGGCTTCGAACCTTGGCAGTAGTTTGTAGGTATTTTTACAGCCTATTTTCTCGATATTTTTTTAGGCTTTTTAGGGTTCCGTAGCCAAATGGCAAAAAACGGAACCCTTATAGATTCGTCATGTGTCTGTCTGTCCGTCCGTATGTCACAGCCACTTTTTATCCGAAACTTTAAGAGCTATACTGTTAAAACTTGGTAAGTATTCTGAATATCTTTATAATACCGAATAGTTTGCGCGAGAGACACTTCCAAAGTGGTAAAATTTGTGTCAAGTAACTTCTAAAATAAGAGAATGATAAAACTAAAAAAAAATATATGATGTACATTACCTTATAAACTTCCACCGGAAATTGGTTTGAACGAGATCTAGTAGGTAAGTAGTTTTTTTTAATACGTCATAAATCGTAAACCGCAATTTACCTTTTAAGTTTGTAAGGAACCCTCAGTCCGACTCGCACTTGCCCAGTTTTTTTTCTGTTGGGTTACTCGATTCTAGATACTATCGATATAGGTAGATCACTGCTAACCAGCACACAATATTTAGATACCCTGTGTTATTTTACTTTTGCCTGTCGGTCCGTCTTCCAAGACCATTTTATTCAGGAATGCGTGGAAGCATCAAACTGAAACAAATCTTCTATAAATATAAAAATGAATAGCTGTTCGTTAGTCTCGTTAAAACTCAAAAACGGCTGGACCTATTTAGCTAATTTTGGTCTTGAAATATTCGAGATAGTCCAGGGCATGCTTAAACGGTGAGAAAAATGGAAAAAATCACGAACAAGAAAATCCGAATACAACGCCATCTCCAATTAAAATGTCATTAAAAAATGAATTATGATGTTCTGGTAATGCCAGTAGATGGCGTTATCTTTACTGTTAGGCGGTACGAAGTTCGCCGGGTCAGCTAGTCTAGTAACAAATATATAGTCTGCTACCGTCCTCATAGAAAAAATCAAACTTCTAAGTGATCGTAATCTTAAAGATTAAGGCCGAAAGTATAAATGATAAATGATAAATGATATGATAAATGTTATTTATTTTGTAAATAGGTTTAAAAAACACTTTTACACTGCAATTTTTTTTTCGTCATTTTTAAACTAGATGAGGCCGGTGTTTCCTAGCTGACTACCCTGAGAAGAAACACCGAAACAAACTCAGGGGTCAAAGTCTCTTTTAAAGTCCATACAGTAAATATTTAATGGTCAAATCACATGAGAACCATGCAGATTTGTCTGAAATGGTCTTTTGAAGAAAGAACCATACAGATTTGAGTGGACCTGTCCAGTCAGTGCAAGCATTTGTCAGTATTCGTAAAGCTCAACTCAGGACTACTAAGGAGTTCAACGACTTGACGAACAATACCAAGGAAAGGACATTTGAGTAGGCCGCAGAAAATACTCAAATTGCCAGACATACATTAAAATTACTGAAAACGAAAAAAAAACAATCAACATAGTCCTCACGTTCACAATAATAAAAGAAAAATATAGTTTACAAAATGTAATACTTTAGCAAAGTAAACATTTTTGTCAAAAATTAATAGAAAAAAAAAAGTCCAATTGCAAAATAAAAATAATCTACAATATCGAATTGTAATAAATAATAAAAAAACACAATTAAAAATAAAAACAAAAGAAAAGAATAATAATAATAAGACAACAGTTGCAGTGCGTACTGGAGCAGGTCAATCCCAAGCCTTTTGGTCCTCAACATAGTCCTTTATAGTGTAAAAAGCCTTTTGGCAAAGTTTTCGCTTTACAAATAATTTGAATTTATTAAGGCTTAGTTGTTGAATATGACTAGGAAGTTTATTATAGAAGTTCCGTTTATGGCGCATATTTTAAATCTCACAAGGGAATTAAACCCTATAGGGGACTTCCTTGTGACCTAGAACCATTAATTTTGGCAAAAAGCAATCCATGTAGCACAAGTAAAGGAAAGAATCCGAAAAATGACAATTTGTAGTTACATCACTTAATAATAAAACATAATCAGCCTTTCAATGTTACCACTGTTGGGACTCAGGCCTCTTCTCTAGGAGAGAGAATGGGCCGTAATCCACCACGTGGGCCCAGTGCGGGTTGGTAAATGTCTTCGAATTTTTGGCTCTAGGACATGCCGGTTTCTTCACGATGTTTTCCTTTACCGTTTTGAGAGCAGTGGTGATGAAATAAATTACACAAAGAAATGTGCCTGGCTGGGTTTCAACCCGCGACCTACAACCCGTAAGTTGGAGCCGTTACCACTCGTCTACCACTGCTCTCACTGTTACATGACATAACAGAATAAGTAATTTTATTTAATTTATTGCGATTAGTAAAAATCTTCGACTCTCGATTCGGGAATAGAAATATTTAGTCAGGTCGTTCTTCAGAACCCTCGATGCGCGAGTTCGACTCACACTGAAAGAAAGAAAGAAAGAAAGAAAACATTTATTTGAGACTCGCACAGGACAAACAACAATACAATAAAAAGTAACTACTTAATCTATAAATACTTAACTTAAAAATAATAGAAAAAACAATATTAAAAAATAAAAATTAAAGACCTGTGCGAGGCCAAAAAGGCTCCTACCTCAGCATATGCTGCGATATTAAACCAAAAAGTAAAACTGCTGGACACTGGATAACTTGACCAGTGTTTTAAAAAAAAAACGTTTCTTCTCATCAGGAATTACACACCCATGATACAGGAGTATCGTGGGTGCACACAAAATAGTCAAACCTGGAACAAATAATAGGGGTTAAAGTATGAAATTGCCGTTTTTTAAAACGGGTTGCTTTGAAGTGTTATATATTTGGATTGACTTGGAATTATAAGTTCAAATAAACTTTATATTAAAGGTACATTATTCTTTTTTCAAAATTAGGTATTTATTGGTTTCTTTGTGTTTTGTATTTTCTGTAATATCACAGTTCTTGTAACCATGAAAGCTAATAAAAAAACGTTTTTTGCATATTAAGAGTTCCAACGTAGAAACTATGCATTTCAAAGGGCAAGCAATATCAATTAAGTATAAACTTCAAAGAAACCTATTTTGAAAAACTGCAATTTCTTATTTAAAGACTTAATATTTGTAGGCCATGCAAATATTTTATTACCTTTGGGAATGGACCACGCGACACACAGCCTTGCAGCCAATCGCTCAGCCATTACGCTAACCGTGCCTTCAATACAAGTAGCTGTTCAGTCGCTGTTCTTCAGAACACAATCATAAAATCCCTCACAAATTAACACATAATAAATGTGTAACACAGTCATAAAATTCCAATAAGTCTTCCATCTTATTTGTGGCCTAAATAAGTCTTAATAGTGTTTACATTAAAGCGTTCCGCGGGTGGCAATAGAATGCTTAAGTTTGTGGCCACGAGAGTAGCGAGGGCAAGAATTAATCATTTTTCAATACACTTTCTCGAAAACGCACTCTTGTCCCTACCACTTATAGGCACGCAATTTACTGTTTTTCAGACTAGTGCGGAAAAGTGCGCGAACTCGTCTCCGCCCCAATTTATTGTATTTATCGTATCAGGTTAGGCGCTAAGCGACCCTCACGAGTCGCCAGTCAAACCCCGTTTATTTATATCTTCGTAAGTGTATTTAAAAATGTGGTATGATTCACGTGGAAATTTGTCACTCATTTCAGCACTCGGCTCCATAACACCCCCGCCTTCCAAAAATCCGCCACAGTCGCAATGACATACTGCCACGGCGAGCAATGGGTAGCTCGCCGTCCGAACGTGCGGTAACCGTCCGGACTGAGCCCAAGTCGTCCACGGCGCGTACTGTTCCACGCGCGCCTCAAGGAGATGTCAGCAAACCGTGGGGGCCCAGCAGGGTCGAAGCCTACTGGGGCCAAGGGACTGATTCTGAAAGGAAGACTCGGCCCTGGTACGAAAGGCAACGAAGGAACAGGAGTGGGTTTTTTGTCAGTAAAAGTCTGACACTATCTGTCGCTCCGCCCAAGAGCGGGGGATGTCATAAGATGATTTTCCCACCATTAAAAAAAACTCGTGGACCGTTTTTTTTAATGGTGGAAATCATCCAATGACTTCTTGCGCTCTGGGTGAAACGGGAGGGCGTGTCAGACTTTTACTGACTAAAACTAAACCTGTGTCCTTCAATTACCCTTTGCGTTCTAGGACTACGGGTTTCCTTTTCAGAAATTCTCCGCGGTCCTAGCTAGCGGGCATCGGTCCTGCTGGGCCCCTACGGTTTGCTGACATCTCTTTGAGGAGCGCGTGGATCACTACGCGCTGTTGACGACTGGGCTCGGTCCGGTTAATTACCGAACGGCCGGACGGCGAGCTACCCATTGCTCGACGTCCGCAAGCCCGTGTTACCGTGGCTGGTAGTCAAGGTCGGAATTATTGTGGCTGGTCTGTGAGGACCTTCGTTCCCTCACGCTTGCAGCCTCCTCCTTCGCTAACTAATGTTTCGCAGAAGGAGACGACCGCCTGCCATTCCTCCTCGCTCCGGATCATAGCCCGAACCAGGGCCCGACAAAACCTAGAAAGCTGAAATTTTTCACAGATGTAGTTTTTAAGACGTAAACAAGAAATGAGGAAGGATTAGTAAAGGAGAGGTTTCGTGCGAGCGAAACCATGAACCTTAACTAGTAAGTAAATAAATTTTTAAACTATCCATCATAACGTTCCGTCGCACTCGGCTATGTACAACACACTTAGTATGATTTACGTCCGTCACCTCACAACGTCCAGTTGATAACTAGCGTCAGAAACTAGTTATCTTGCCATCTTTTGTTAAGCTCGCGCTTGACCACTGCCAACGCCCCGACAACGTCGCGTATGAACGCGAACAGCGCCTCGGCGTTGTTAGCGAGGCACAGGCACAGGCGACAGTGGCACCCGAAGCGCGCGCGGTACACTCACTCCTCTGTCACCATCTCTACACTCCTGTCGAAGACAACACAAAATTAGCAATAATAATGGTTTATTTTAGAAAAATACACATATACAAGGTTCAAATAATAAAACAGTCTTGCCAGTTATTATTGTTTTGGGTTAATATATCTCAGAACCCTGGAGTCCTGGACCTTTAGAAAGCGTACGAGGAGTCGAAACCAACTAGCACAGGCTCCTTAGACCTTTTGGTAAGAGATGATGTGGTCGACGATGGAGCATAGAAGTAACCTATTCACTCTTGACTTAAACACCCTAAGGTAATAGTTATCAGGAAACATAAACTCCGACAGACGCATTCACACTGAACTGGACCTTTATTTGACGCAAAATCATAAATGTAAGCCAGTATCCCTCGTCATGCTTAGCATGACTATACGTTTTGTAAAAACCAAAATTGCCCGGCCAAATACAAAACATATTCCCATAATGTTGCCTAACCTGGACGTATTTTATAGAACGAATTACACTAACCGTTCGTTCCAATTTGTGGGCTCACCGCCCGTTTCGAGGCCACGGCCTGGCGCCTAATAGCGAAGTAGGTACCTACGATAAACGTTGTGCTGTATCATTGAAGTGAGAATGAGATTTACTTTCACTCTAGGGAAGATACTGAGAAGTTATGTTACATGCAAGATTTTATAACGTTGTACAGTAAATCTCAACGTTCCTATCGAAATTATCAGAGCAAACTGCGGTAAAGACTTGCACTGATCAACAAAAATATTAACAGGAACCTTACAACCTAATAACTTAAAATAAACAGATAACAGAACACTTTGTTGGTGATATAATAAAATAAACTAAACCTAATCTATAACTAAATACACAATATACTACGGTATTGAAAATTCGACTAGTAATTACATTACGGTTCCAACTCGCTAATTCGCTTCCCGTGTGGCGGTAGTTACACATTAAAAAAAAGAATTTATTAAGATCTAAGACGACTCGGCTTTTGCAGAACGCACGGTGATTGTCGATCAGACATCTCAGCTGATATACACGTTCACACGCTCCTTACGATCATTTAATATACTTAGCGTGTGTCATCTTACGTGGTTTTAAATATTAACGGCATTGATCATAAAGTTTCCTAGCTTCAGTGTTAACCCCGTATTGGTTGACAATTACCTTTTATTTGCTTAATCAGGCTGGATACGGCCATTACATGACAAGAATTGTATCACCCATTTTTTGTATCTTCTGTTGGTGTTTTAGTTCCATAATATTTTGTTGTTTCATTAGTGCTTACTAACTTTATGCGTAGTTTCCTTTTTTCCCCTCTCCGGTTCTGATTGTGACATGCACACATTCGCCTTAAGCGCCTTCGTACTTTCTCTGCCCTGCGCTTACACACTGTCGCGGTCACAATCGGACAAGGATAAGCGGGAGACAAAGAAACTTATTCGACGACTAGAAAATTCCAGGGTCCAAAGTTCCGGTTCAGGCACCTGGCCTGAGATCCATCCAACCGTTCGGCAACCCTCTGGCTCTTCGTCTACCAGCGGGTCGTCTACCTGCGGGACGTCTTCCTGCTGGCGCCTAGTCCTCGATCTCCAGCTTCATAGTGGCCAGGATAGTACTTTGCGCGCCTACCTCCATATCATAGTCGTCAGATATAAAAAAAACGGCATTTGTTCCTGCGACCTTTTTAAATAAATATTATTGTAGATAGTGCTGCGTATTATTAATCTTGTACTAGAGAAATAACCCGCAAACGCTACAATTTAAAGATTTTTTTTTTATTATAGATAGGCTCCCGTTTGACAACTATCTCACCTAATGTCAAGCACTAATGTGGCCGACCTAAGAGCACGCTTGTCTAGAAGTAACCCATTCACTCCTGTCTTAAAGACCCCTAGGTTGTAGCTATCAGGAAATACAGTCTCCGGCAGGGAATTCCACTCCTTAGCTGTACGCATTATGAATGTGTTCCCAAAACGCTTAGTACGTATTGGTGGAATGTCCACCGTGTACCAGTGGTGCGATGCCGTACGTCTAATGGTCTGATGACGGAACGGACTTGGCGGAATAAAATTGTGCAATTTCAAAGTACACTACCAGAAATGTTAACGATAAAAAACCGACAGGATAGCAACTCGTCGTCGATGCTCAAGATATTTTAGTTTTCACCCGACGATGTTAAGGGTCGCTGGAGATGAGTAGTTATCTAGACTTCTCCTTCTTCTAATACGTTGAGGCACAACTAGTTCTTATTTTGCTCCACCGTGTCCTCCGGGCGGTCCACACAATGGTGACACCCGGGCGTTTCTTCCGCTCGAATCCGGTGCAGGAACCTCCAGAACTTACCATGTCCGGTGAGGACCTGCGACATGCGGAAGGTAACGACGCCGTGAGGTCTTTCCAGCCACGCCTCAAAGAGGGGACTTACCGCCATAATTATGGCGTGCCCAGCCAAGCCTGGCTTTAATACTTGACCGTGACCTTTGCCCGTAGGTGCAGCCATTTTGTTTGAATTATAAAAATATTCTTTTGAAACAAATAAAAAGTGCGCATATCAATTAAAAGTTGTAAAATGTTTTATCATAGTCTGTTGAAGTTTTTGTGAATATTTGTAATAATTAATTATAATTTTATGCTATGCTATTTACATTTTTCTGTTTTATCTTTTTATAAGTTGCGTTGCTACTTTTTGTTTTGCATACATTATTATTAAAATACTTACATTACTTTAAAGTCCATACTACAATCTTCTTTTACAATTCTTTTTTCAAACTTTATAAGTACCTCATTTATGTTTTTCTTTAAACTATGTTCAAAGAAGCAGTCATTAGCCATAGCCAATGTCAACCACACTGAAATACTCGTAGAATTAGGTACTGAAAATTATTTTGTGTTCATTAATTTTCGGGGCTGTGGTCTAAAGTAGCAGAAACAGAAACGTCAGCTAATGAAATCACTGACATGTGAAAGAAAAAAATACATAATGGAAAAACTTGGCAGAAATAGTCTGAAGAAATCACCAACACGCAAGCTTGCTGAAATACACGTAACTATTTCTTTTCTTCCATTATAAATAAAAGCTACAAATCTAGAGGCGCACAAACACTCGATCTTTAACCTAAGGCTAGGCCGAAAATCCGGGTAAAACTTACCTTTATGCCACTCGACCACTAGGTCGGCTGCGATAAGATTTCTATGAGATTGAAATTTTTACGGTATTTGAGGGTTATAAATTCTAAGAATGTTATTTAAAATTTTATTGGTTGTTGTAATTATGTTAAAAAAAGAACTCAGAGTGGTTTCGAATCTCGAATATTGTAAACTAAATATTTAAAAAAAGAAACAGAGATTGATAACTGTAGTTTTGTGATGTGTTATATATTATAACCAAAGTTTAATAAATAATAATAGAGACTGTACAAACACATTTTCTCCAATTCACCATTTGGTAAACAATATTTGTATACCCAGCAAGGCAGCACATAGTGAGTCGATATTTTATAATTAATGTCATGTACCGTAACATTATACCTATGTGCAACAAATAAATACATTTGACTTTAAAAATATTTAAAATAGAAACCGGTAAAAAATTCTTCTAGAAATAAGCAACACACACGAATTTTGTGAAAGTGTGTTACAGAATTTTAGCTGACTAAATATTACGTTACATAAACAGCACAAAACAAAGGAAGCGATCACTTTATTTTTATTTCTGAGAGCAACGATACCATAACGAAACAAAGTTCGCGGGTTAACACCGAGAGATGCGAATATTAAAAACGTTCCCTTTAAATTGAATTCACGAGATCATCATTTTATCGGCTTATAGCAAAGCAATTTATTTCCTCAACAATCCTACCAACTAACGAACTTTTTCAAAATCCGGATAAACCACAATTTTATCCGGCCCCTCTAGTGTTCAACGACCTCTACAATATGTTTGTTTGCTAGGCCTCCTCGTTATTTTGATTTACACTGACAATACAAAACATGACTGTGTTCGAGCATTTTTTCTGTATTTTTCGCCCACTTTCTGAGCCCGAGGGCCGGAATAATGATGAATTTCATTCTAGTTCGCGAAAAAAATATACAGATATTTTTTGTAAGTTTAACGCGTGTATCATAAGTTTTTCTCGTACTTTTCGTCTCACATAATATTGCGTGAAGGATTCTTTTTCTAGAGATAGTTTTAGGGTCTTATAAGGAGTTGAATTACTTGTGGTAAAGTTTGTTCATGAAAGTACTACCCACAATATATTTTTCTTTTGGTAAAAGACTTTTCGTTTGAAGAGATCTCAGATAGGTAAATAAGATATTCTAGTTTTGTGTTTGAGGAGTAGGAAATAGATCTAGGAACATTACAACTCTCTTGTTTTCTCAAGAGCTTGCGGCCTACCCATTAAACTTAAATGATTGTATAGTAATCTTGATGAATAATGTGGGATATAAGGGAATTGAAGGCGTCGTTAAGGCCGAACTAGAACAAGGTAGTAAGATGATTTGGATTAGGTATTAAAAGGGCTAGTTCAAGAAGATGCGGATAAAGTGTAGGGAATTAGATCAAGTTGGCGAGGTATTTACTTAGCAGTGATCAGTTAACCTTGAAGCGGGTGCGCGACTATTTGAAACATTAGCGGTCGCGCGTAACCTAAAAGATCGATGGGAGATTTCAGGAACTTAGAAAACTGATTAATGATAATTTATTTTTATATTCAGATATTAAGTACCTATTTTTCAACTAAACAATAATTTGTTTAAATTCAAAACAAAATTTTGAAGTTAAACAAGTTTTTTCGGATTAGGAATCAATTCTGCCCGACATAACAAGAGTCCTATTGTGAGTCATGATTATATCTTCAATTAATTTGTATTTTTTTAATATTCTCCAAGAGATCGAAAAATTGGCATCAAAGAGTTTTTCATCTACTTAGGTCGAATTTTCTTCAGAATCAGTCTTCTCGTCAATGTAAAAATACAAGGCAGGCGCGTGTAGTCTTTTCGACAACTGCACCGAGACTAAAACAATTGCGATCTGTGGAGTGGGGGGAGTGCCCCGAGCGACGGTTTATTCTTTATTTTAAGAATAAACCCCCAATGACATAGCGACAGGCTACTAGAAATGAGAAATAAATGTGATAGGTAATAATAATTATATGAACGAAAATGTACTAAGCGCGGTCGATTCGACTACGCGCGCCCGCTTGAAGGTTAAAATTAGCACTGTTATAGTCTATCATTTATTCAACAATATAAATAAATATTCAAGTCTCAAGCTTCACAATACAAATCACTTACATTTACAATCGTACCATACAAGACATACAACATGAAAACATAATAATAATGAAATTTAATAAGTATGTAACCATGGTCACGGTTGGTGCAGTGTTTGAGCAATTGACGGCGTCACAGCCCTCTTTGAGTCGCCATGACTCCTTCAAATAACCCTGCAGCCCTGTCAGGCATCGGCCCTAGAGACCTCCGTTACTTTTTTTAGCATAATTATATACTTAAATAGAGTTTTATGTTGTTTTAGATTTTTAGGTAAGTGTTAGTCGTAAGATGGATTTTTTTTCAATTATTTTTGTGTGTTTGAAAACCACTATTGTATTGGGTTCAGCTTGTACAGATAGTGTGTGTATGTATAATAAATAAATAAATTATGTTGACATCTTTTTAAGGCACACAAAACCTGCCTGGTCCTTCTTGGACAGCTACCCATTGCTTGCCGTCCGCAAGCATACCTCTGCTAGGAATACGTACATACAATTTACTTACGTATCATCATCATCATCATCTTCCTGCCCTTATCCCGTGTTATTTGGGGTCGGCGCAACACGTTTTTTTCTTCCATTCTGCCCTGTCACTCGTCATACTATCACTAACTTCCTTTTCTTTCATATCACTCTTCACACAATCCATCCATCTTTTCTTTGGTCTCCCTCTCCCTCTCCATCCATCCACATGTAAATTCATAATTCTTTTAGTAACATGCGTTTCATCTCTCCTCTTCACATGACCATACCAAGACAAACGATTCCCTTTCAACTTTACAATTTACTTACGTATATTTTACATAATATATTTATAGCTGAAAGTAAAATTTCCTTCAAGCATAAAATTCGGAACTACTACTTGAAGTCCTCTCAACCTTAGTTCGGTCATCGTCGGAATTATTATTAAGTTCTGTATTTGTTTATTGTGCAAACCTACCACAGTGTTGTCTTTTTTAACCCAAAGGTTGACTGGTAGAGAATGCCTTGTTACATTAAGTCCGCCTATGTACCACTACTGTACATGAAGTTAAAATAAATAAGTAACATTAGGTAGGTATATAACTACTTATTTCATCTAGACCGAGCCCAAGTCGTAGACAGCGCTTAGTGTTTCACGCTTAGTTTTTCTTAGAGATGTCAGCAAACCGTAAGAGCCCAGCAGGGCCGACTCCCACTAGAGCCACGGGAATTTTCTTACAAGGAAAATCGTAGTCCTAGAACGCAAAGGACAACTGAAGGACACAGGTGTGATTTTAGTCACTACAAGTCTGACACGCCCTTGCGCTCCACTCTAGAGCGAGAAAAATCATTGTATGATTTCCCACCTTAAAAAACTATAAAGCTTCTATTTTTTTGTTTAAAATTCGAATGACAGAATCCAAAAATTAACAACAACCGGACTTCAGTACTTCATTAAATGAATGATTACTGTCATTACTGGTGGTTTCATTTGTACGTGCATCACCTCATCAGTATGCAGGTATCAATTAGTATGCCTTTTCAGCTGAAATCAACGGATTTTGGTTCAGTTTGGCTCTACAATGGCTCCGTCAATTAATTTTTTTTTTCGAATAAATAGTTTTCGCATACACTTGTGTCCTGGGTGCCTTTACAAATAAGTAAAATTACGTACATCAGACACCAAGATTCAGAACAACTATCTATTGGCTATACAAAATAAAATATAGTTTTGAGCCGTTTGGGGTCGAAACGCTAAGTCATGGGGTCCGAGTGCGCGTCTGCTTTTCAAGGAAATTTCACGCCGTCTGATCGACACTTTGCGTGACCATAGGCCTGGCTCGTTCTTTGCCCAAAGAATTAGCATTGCCATTCAACGTGGCAATGCTGCCGGGCACATTTCCGGATGACAGCGATGTAGGAGTACTTCGACGCCTGAGTGTATTTTGTGTATTTGTATTATATGTACATGGTTAGGTTTACGTATGGTGTTCGGACGTTAAGAATAACACCATCCCATCTCTTCCCGAGTGTGTAAGAGGCGACTAAGGGACATACCAGAGAATGGGCAGCAGCATCCTCTGTGCATTACAACAACCAAACTGCGATCGCCAACCCGTCTGCCAAGCGTGGCGATTATGGCAACCCCCCCCCAACATGAAAAACAGAAGGAAAAAATGGCCCCTAGTGCCCGGCAGCCCGTCTACCCTTGACTCCGGTAGCGGTCAAGGCCACGACGAGGCAAGGGGTGCGAAGAATCTCCGGATGAGATTTGGCTACCCATCTATTAAACGACTCGACCTGGCAACTTTCAACACGCGTACACTGAGGACTGACGAGAAGATCACCGAACTGGAGGAGGAATTGAGCAGGTTGCGATGGAGTATTGTGGGATTGTCTGAAGTCCGAAGACAGGGGGAGGATACGATAATTCTCAAATCCGGTAACCTGCTCTATTTCCGGGAGGGTGACCAGCAGTCCCAGGGTGGTGTCGGGTTTTTCGTCCACAAGTCCCTTGTGAACAATGTCGTGAGGATCGAGAGTGTGTCGACCAGGGTGGCGTACCTTATACTCAGAATATCATCAAGATATTCGCTGAAGGTCATACAGGTCTACGCCCCGACCTCGACACATCCCGACGACGAAGTAGAATCCATGTATGAGGATATATCAAGAGCCATGCATGGTTCTAAGACTCACTTCACCGTGGTCATGGGGGACTTTAACGCGAAACTGGGCAAACGAGACGGTGACGAGCTGCGAGTGGGGCAATTTGGATTTGGACGTCGGAATCACCGGGGACACCTACTGGCTAGCTTTATGGAGAAGGAGGGCCTCTATATGATGAATTCCTTCTTCAAAAAACGTGAGCATAGAAGGTGGACCTGGCAAAGTCCTGACGGTGCAACTAGAAATGAGATTGACTTCATCCTGTCGACGAAAAAGCAAATATTCAATGATGTCTCTGTGATCAACGCGGTGAAAACTGGAAGTGATCACCGCGTCGTAAGAGGCACATTGAATATTAACATTAAGCTTGAAAGGTCTCGACTGATGAAGTCTACGCTCCGTCCAGCACAGATCCAGATCCAAAACCCCGAGAGCTTTCAGCTCGAACTCCACAATCGTTTCGAGTGCCTAGGAAGCTCCGTGGATGAATATAACGATGGGTTCGTGGAAACTGTCCATACGGTCGGGTCTAAGTTTTTCAAGACTCACCGTACAAATAAAAACAAGAAGCTCTCCGATCCGACCCTCGAGCTAATGAAGAAGAGGCGTGAGATGATTCTGCAGTCTTCAGACGATGCGTGCATATACCGGCAGCTCAATAGACAAATCTCGAAGTCCCTGAAACGTGACCTTCGCCGCTTTAATACCGCAAGGATTAAGGATGCGATTGAGCGGAATAAGGGCTCTAAAGTATTTGCACGAGATCTGTCTATTGGGCAAAGCCAGCTCACGAAACTGAAGACCGACGATGGCAGAGTCATATCCGCCAAATCGGAGCTTCTGGGAGAGATCGAGGCTTTTTATGGACAGTTATACACGTCTACCGCTAAACCCGCTGTAAATCTAGTAAACGACCCAAGAGCTAGATTGACTCGACACTATACCGAAGATATCCCGGGCGTCAGCCTGTACGAGATTAGGATGGCTCTGAAGCAGCTGAAAAACAACAAGGCGTCGGGTGAGGACGGAATTACGGCCGAACTCCTGAAGGCGGGTGGAAAACCGGTCCTTAAGGCCCTTCAGAAGCTATTTGATTCCGTCATACTCGAGGGGAAAACGCCACAGGCGTGGAGCAGAGGCGTGGTGGTACTCTTCTTTAAGAAGGGCGATAATGCCCTGCTTAAGAATTATAGGCCCATCTCGCTTCTGAGCCATGTCTACAAGCTGTTTTCCACAGTCATCACGAATCGTCTCGCGCGCAGGTTCGACGACTTCCAGCCTCCCGAACAAGCCGGATTTCGAAAAGGCTTCAGCACCGTGGACCACATACATACGCTGCGGCAGGTTATACAGAAGACTGAGGAGTATAACCAGCCTCTCTGCTTAGCGTTTGTGGACTACGAGAAAGCCTTTGATTCGATTGAAACTTGGGCTGTACTGCAGTCTATCCAACGGTGCCAAATTGACTATCGGTATATCGAAGTGCTGAAGTGTTTGTACAAAAACGCCACTATGTCAGTCCGACTACAAGACCAGACCTCGAAACCTATCCTCTTGCAGCGGGGTGTGAGGCAGGGAGACGTTATTTCTCCGAAACTGTTCACGGCAGCAATGGAGGATGTCTTCAAGGTTTTGGAATGGAGAGGGCTAGGCATTAATGTCAATGGCGAGTACATCACTCACCTTCGGTTTGCCGACGACATAGTAGTCATGGCTGAGACTACGGAGGAGCTCAGTACAATGCTTGGTGACCTCAGTAGAGCTTCCGAAAGAGTGGGACTTAAAATGAACATGGACAAAACCAAAGTCATGGTAAACAGCCATGTAGCACCCACTCCTATCAAGGTCGGGGACTCTACACTCGAAGTTGTAGACGACTACGTTTACCTGGGACAGACGGTCCAGTTGGGAAGGTCTAACTTCGAGAAAGAGATCAATCGTCGAATCCGACTCGGCTGGGCAGCGTTCGGGAAGCTGCGCGGTGTCTTCTCGTCCAATATACCACAGTGTCTCAAGACGAAAGTCTATGACCAGTGCGTGTTGCCAGTGATGACATATGGCTCTGAAACGTGGTCGCTTACAATGGGCCTCATTAGAAGGCTTAAAGTCACCCAAAGGGCAATGGAGAGGGCTATGCTCGGAGTTTCCTTGCGTGATCGAATCAGGAATGAGGATATCCGCAGGAGAACCAAGGTTGCCGACATAGCACGAAGAATCGCCAAACTAAAGTGGCAATGGGCAGGGCACATTGCTCGCATAACAGATGGCCGTTGGGGCCGAAAGGTTCTGGAATGGCGACCACGTACCGGAAGACGTAGCGTTGGAAGGCCTCCTACAAGGTGGACCGATGACTTGGTAACGGTTGCGGGGGTCCGATGGATGCGAGACGCACAGGACCGTTCGCTGTGGCGACGCTTGGGGGAGGCCTATGTCCAGCAGTGGACGTCTTTCGGCTGAAATGATGATGATGATGATGGTTAGGTTTAGTATAATATGGCTATAAAAATAAATTTTCCCTTTATTTGAAAAATAAATATATTTTATGTATATTTATTTTATATAGGTACCTACTCATATGTATACTTTTGTACCCTTGTTTTTAAGGCAAATTTACAACTTTCATAAGGCACTGCAACTAAAAGATACAAAGGCGGACTTTAGTCCGCCTTTGTATCTTTTAGTTGCAGTTTTAATAAAGTTGTAAATTTTAATTCTTAATTCTTTACTGTACACATTAAAAACTTAAAATTAATACAATGATTTGAATTTTTTGAAATTTTAATAAACAAATATATACAAATATTTAATTTGTGCGGCAATCGAGTCCGTGAAACTCAGTGCAGCAGTCACACAGTGTGTTATTTTACCTAAGTTGCGGACATGTCTGGTTTATGTGTCTATACGATAGGTCTAGGTTTGATAAGTGCTCAACAAAAATACCGACCGTATAATTATCTATATTTATTGAGTTATTATTTTTTTTGTGAGAGTTGAATGACCTTTACAAAAATTAAATTTAATTATGATTCCAAAACTAGTAAACTTATTAATTTTATTTGTTACAAAAATAAAGTAACAGCTCATTATCTACTAGTATTAAAAAAAAAAGCTTTGTAGCTTTCATATTTTAAGAAATATGGGCTTTTTTCCGATTACAACAAAACACTTTTTTTAAATTAAGTGGTACTGTTGTAGCATGTTATTTTTAATAAATAACATGCGCAATAATATTGTTTCGTATGTCCTAAAATATCATACACGACAATCGCCTTATAGAGGAGATACAGCGTTTCTAAGTATTTATAATTTTTCTATGGAAATAGGGTTGTCAACTAGACGTAAAAAAAAATAAGTTTTAGTTGTTTGCGAAGTACAGTCAATAGACCTATAATTCAAATTGTTTAGTTATTTTAAAAAAGAAAGTGAATAATCTTGATTATGTCTTATAAATGAAATATGCTTTAAAAAATGTGAAATACGTTTCGTAACATCAGATCGTTGTTTTTATCATTTAGATGTTTTAAAATTAAAGATAATTGATTTATTAGTAGTAATATGCATTTTTTTAAAACTAGCCGTCCCCCGCGGTTTCACTTGCGTCTATGGTTGAAAAATTTTAAAGACTAAAATTACACTAACAAAGTTTTGTATCAGAAAACATAAAACATATAAAGATTGGAGAGAGACCTGCAGTGGGACAATACGGGTTAGTTATAATAATAATATAATAATGGGTAACTCATAAAACGTCTGAATTTAGTGCACGGTTCCAATTGGTCGTTTCCTATGGATAAGAACTGAGAAGAAACTCGTAAACTTTTAAAAAAATATTAATTTTACAATATTAATAGGTATGAGAGGACAATGTAGACCATTCAACATTGTACCCAAAATCACAAAAAAATATTATAAATAAAAAAGTGGAATCATTGATCTCTAGTATAATGCGACATCTGGTTTTTTATGATGATAGTTATTAGTCTTTGATTATATACTTGTCTAGATGCCACATTGACCGTACTAAACGGCCCAAATAAAGTCTACTAAAATTGGTAGACTCGCTTCTCCCTTACGTCAGTGTCATTTGAAACAACTAAGGATAATGTGCTCACGAAAAACAATTAATTATGCCGGTTTGTGCTGTCAGATTGTGCCATAATTATGTGGGAAAACAATATAATAACACTAAGATCACTTTTCATCGGTAAGTTTTGTTATTTAACCACTATTATTATGGAAAACACGATTTTTTAATTCGTTTTTTTGTATGTCATTCCGATTAGCCAGTGTTGTCAGTTTATTACTAGGGAGATTTGGAAAAACTATGGGAGACAAAATACAAATATCATTACATCATCTTTCGATCAGGAGAACAATATTATTTTAAAAATTACATTATTTATTTGATCAGTAAATTATAACCTACAAAAAAAAATGAAACCCATGATGCACAAAATTTTTTTTTTCCTAATATTTTAGGTTTCAGAATTGGGCCTGTTTGGTGCAGCCGTGAGGCACACATTCCTACTATATCCTTATATCGGACTTTATACTTTTTATTCGTTGGTTATATGTAATTACTTGTAACTGGAGTATTGTGTGTCTTTAAGTCTGTGCTAAATAAATGTATTTTCTTTCTTTCTTTAATCTACAAAATAATTATTTCATTGAACCTATTTTGTTAAACTTTCGTCATAATAAATAATGGAGAAAAGGAAAATTAATAATTTGGAGCAGGCATCCCTCAACACGCACACCTTGACAGTTTGACGACAATAAGTACACGTGCGGTACTCACACATGTCACGAAATTGGAGACAGTTTTAGGGCGTCGTATGTTTGCATTGCTCTATCTAGACAAGTATATAATCAAAGTTATTAGTACATATAATAAATCATAGAAATTAAAAACACATGCGACCATGTAATAATTATTCAGAAAAAAAACTTGAAATCACTGAAAACATTTTTTGAGGTCTTTTGTTTTTAGGTGGGAAAATCGTCTAATGACAAATCGCGCTCTTGGGCGGAGCGCGAGATAGTGCCAGACTTTTACTGACTAAAAACCCACTCCTGTTCCTTCGTTGCCTTCGTCCCAGTGCCCGGGATTTCACACTACCCATGGCCCCAGTAGGCTCCGACCCTGCTGGGCCCCTACGATTTGCTGACATCTCCCTGAGGCGCGCGTGGAACAATACGCGCCGTCGACGACTTGGGCTTGGTCCGGACGGTTACCGGAAGGTCGGACGGCGGGCTATCCATTGCTCGCCGTCCGCAAGCCCGCGCCTACGGTGGCCGGAAATCCGGATCGGAATCCCGGAGGCGGTTGGGGCGTGAGGACCGTTGCTGTTGCCTCACGCGACCGGCCGCCTCCTTTGCTAGCATTACTGCTTCGCAGAAGGAGGCGACCGCCTGCCTCGTCCTCGCTCCGGACCATGGCCTGTACCAAGGCCCGGCGCGAGAGATCGCCACCGCCGATCGCCCCCACGAGGACACGGCGTTGCTCTGCCCAAGCGGGGCACACCTCCACCGTGTGCTCCACCCTATCCTCCAGGCGGTCCACACAGTGGCGACACCCGGGCGTCGGTCTGTAAAATCTTGATCAAAAAATAATTTGAGGATTTACAGATATTAGGTTCTTTTGGTAAATTCCTATCATCCTACAAAACATTTAATTTAAAAAAGAAAACACAAGAAGAGAAGATATTTTTTTTTGGTTTCTATGAACTATCTCCGATTTTCTATATATCTAGAAAAATATCATAAATGAAGGCACGAGTTTTATTAGTTTTCTTTGAAATGTATCTTTTTGAAAAGCAAAATTTTTATATTAAACTTAAAAACTTCTTAGTTGACAACCCTAACCTGAAACTTAAAAAATCAATATCTCAAGTATAAGGCGTCTGACGCATCTGAAATTTTTAATGAAGATACTTATTAGTATAACAAATATATAGTACTTAAAAAATTATGCTACAACGTAGTAATTTGCCAGAAAAAAAAAAAAAACGAAATCACTGAAAACTTTTTTTTTTGGTCTGTAAAAGCTTAATCAAACTAGTGTTTGTAGATTTATATGTTCTTTTTGTGAATTCCTATCATACTATAAAACACATTTAATGTAAAAGAAATACCAGGAAAGGAGGCACAGTTTTTTTGGTTTCTATGGACTTTTCTCGATTATCTCAATATCTCGTAAACTATGATAGATGGAATCACAAGAGTTTTAATAAGAGTTTTCTTTGAAATGTATCTTTCCGAAAAGCATATAAAATGGGCATGTCCGCAACTCGGGTGAAATAACACACTGTATGGATCAGAATGTTGGGCTGTGAAAAAGACGGATAAAAAAAAAAGATTACACGTAGCGGAGATGAGAATGTTAAGATGGATGTGTGGTGTGACGAGAATGGATAAAGTGAGAAATGAGTTTATTAGGGGAAGTTTGAAAGTGGCGCCAGTGACTGAAAAGTTGAAAGGGAATCGTTTATCTTGGTATGGTCATGTGAAGAGGAGGGATGAAGCGCATGTTGCTAAAAGAGTTATGAATTTACATGTGGGGCCAAAGACAAGATGGATGGATTGTGTGAGAAGTGATATGAAAGAAAAGGGAGTTAGTGATACCGTGACGAGTGACAGGACAGAATGGAAGAAAAAAACGTGTTGTGCCGAAGCCAAATAAAACGGGACAAGGGCAGGAAGATGATGATGATGATGTTTGCGTTTCAGGACCACGGGTCTCCCTTTCAGAATTTCACTGTCAGGAAAGAATACATGTGGGTTTTAATCAATAAAAGTCTAAAACTCTCTCTTATCATTTCAGCCGATAGACGTCCACTGCTGGACATAGTTCTCCCCCAAATGTCGCTACAATGAACGGTCCCGTGCGTCTCGCATCCATCAGATTCCCGCAACCTTCACCAGGTCATCAGTTCACCTTGCAGGGGGCCTGCCAACACTGCGTCTTCAGGTACGCAGTCGCCACTCAAGAACCTTTCGGCCCCAACGGCCATCTGTTCTGCGAGCAATGTGCCCTGCCCATTGCCACTTAATTTTGACGATTCTTCATGCTATGTCGGCAACCTTGGTTCTCCCGCAGATATCTTCATTTCTGATTCGATCACGCAAGGAAACTCCGAGCATAGCCTCTCTCTCGGTTCATTCAAATGTTATTTCCAAAAGACTAGGACGTATTGTAAAATAATGTTGTACATTTATCATCATATTGCATCATCAAGCCTATACGCCTCGAAGCGTTAACCGGAGATGTTCAGTACTCCTAAATTTCACCAGTTACCGAAAAAAAGAAAAAGGATAAGAATTTTGTATTATTCCAAGTACAGAGAATATTTAGTATTCTTCCAAGTATTGAGATCAGTGGTGGCGCAGTAGTAACGGCCTCGACTTACAAGTTATAGGTTTCGGGTTCAAAACCAGCCAGGCGCATTAATTTGCGTAATTTATTTCATTACCACTGCTCTAAAAATGTCGTGAAGAAACATGTCCTAGAACCGAAAATTCGAAGACATGTGACATCCACCAACCCACACTGGGCCCGTGTTGTGAATTGTGTACCATTCCCTCTCCTAGAGAGGAGGCCTGAGCCGCAGCAGTGGAAACTTTATAAGGCTGATTATGCTATTCCAAGTACAAAAAACACAATTACATAGTCCGTTTCATCATCGGACCACTAGACGTACGGCGTTGCGCCATCGGTACATGGTGGACATCGAACCCATACGTACAAAGCGTTTTGGGAACACATGCATAATGCGTACAGCTAAGGAGTGGAATTCCCTGCCGGAGTCTGTGTTTCCTGATAGCTACAACCTAGGGGTCTTTAGTCAAGAGTGAATAGGTTACTTCTAGGCAAGCTTGCTCCATCGTCGGCCACATCATCGCTTACCATCAGGTGAGATAGTGGTCAAACGCGAGCCTATCGATAATAAAAAATAAAAATAAAAATTCTTATGAGTTTTATTTTGTTGCTTAAAAATCACGAATTTTAAACTCTAAAACTTTGGCCTTCTCCAAACGCAAAAAGACAAATCACTCCTACAAAAGAAATGAAATATCGTCTATTTTATTAAAATCACATAAAGGTATCCGCTCACTACGCCGCCCGGTTAAACACATCCGGTTTGCGGATAATATCGAATATTATATTCCGGTACAAACGTATTTAGAATAGAATAGAATAGAATAGAATAGAATAAACTTTATTGCACACCAAAATAGTAACAAAACTTTTATACAAGGCAACTTAAATCTATGGGTACAAATGCGGTCTTATCGCTGACAGCGATATCTACCAGACAACCTTAGGAAGGAAATCGAAATAGAAAAAGGGGGTAGTCTGTGGTGTACTGCAAATGAATACAGTAAATATTAGATTAAAATTATATACTAGACTATACATAGATATAATATAGCTATTATATATAAAAGAAAATATATAAACATATAGATATTATATATACATATATATATATAATATATACTTATTATAAGTTACACAATTTCATACAAAGAGATGGAAAAAAGAAAAGAACAATAAGGTGGGTTAGTGACGGAAGAACTGAATTTAGGTAGAAGCAGGATAGCAATTAGAGTGAAAGGAAGTGAGCTTTGACTAGATTTTTGAAAGAAGCTAGTGACTGGGCTTGCCTGATTGGCATCGGCAACGCGTTCCACAATCTCACCGCTTGGACTGTGAACGATTTGTCACTAAACTTGGTAGAATGCGTGGGCATTAAAAGTTTCAAATTCTCCGATGATCTCAAGTGTCTAGAATGTGTGTCATGAAGGAACTTGAAACGTTCTTTAAGATAAGAGGGGGTTGTAGGAATAAACAGAACACTGTAAAGCAACGATAAAATATGAGCATTCCGGCGAAGGCGGATTGGCAGCCACTTGAGCTTAATACGAAATTCAGAAATATGATCATATTTGCGCAATCCAAATATGAATCTAATACAAAAGTTTTGAAGTCGCTCAAGCTTATCTAGCTGCACTTCAGTTAGGTCTAAATAACTGACATCGGCATAGTCGAGGATGGGGAGAAGGAGGGATTGGGCGAGCGCAGTTTTAGTGGCAGTTGGAAGGAAATTGCGGAGTCTTCTTAAAGACCCCGCAGACGCAAACAACTTGCGGCTAACTTCCTGCATCTGAGGTCCCCACGAAAAATCTTTATCAATAATGATGCCAAGGTCCTTCACTGAGTCGCTATATGAGATGGTTGAGCCATCAAAAATAATCGGTGGGAACCGCGTCCAGTCGTATGGTATTTGAACCGGTTTTGGGTTTAAGTAATTGGAAATCCTGCCCGGGCAGGTATTTCCGTGTATTATGTATCGTCGATGCGTGAACGGGTATATCCGGGTATTTCTATCATTTATCCGGATACTTAAACGTATTTTTATTTATTTGTTGTAGATTTTTTAAGAAGAAAATATTGTGTTTGGTAAAAAGATTTCAATTACGTTTTGTATAAAAATATATTTTTTTTTTAAATGTTGAATATTTGGCGTACCTTTTCCATTTTCAGAGCCTTTTTTAATAAAATGGGATCACAAATAGACTGTGAAATTGAAGGTATACAAGTATATAATTTAGGTCATAATACGTACAGTTGAAATATATCCGATGTATACATCATTAATAATTTATTTTAAGAATTTGAGAGTTTTCAAAATTAATTTTCAGGGAAGCTCTGAATACGCTCTAATGAGTACAATTTAATGATAATGTAATTATTTAGACTGCCCTGTTTTATCTTGTGGATAAGTGCTCGTAAGCCGGTCGGTCAATTCAATTCAAAATATATATACGAGTACCAGGCATGTAATAAATATGAAATTTCGGATCTGTGTACAGGTACGGATATAGGAATAATAATATACCAGTTTCTAATACGAAAGAAAAGAAAGCAAGAAAATATGTTTATTCTGGCCGAATAGACGCACATAAATATGAATTGTTATGAATCTAGCTACATCATTGACGATGCAAATAAGAAAACAATACTTTTATAGGATTTATTAGCGTTTAAAACGCGTAGCATCTGTCATGTATATTATATGTCGTCTGATCTTAGAATTGATCATTTCATGATATGGTTTAAAAGAAAAAGTTTGATGATATGTTCATCCACGTTTGGCCATATTATTAAGGTAGGATTTCTGTTCATCAAAATATTATTCTTCATTAAAAATATTTATTTTTTTAATCTTCATGCAACACAAAGTACAAAGGCGGACTTAATGTCTTAGGCATTCTCTACCAGTCAACCTAGGGTAGTGAAGAGACAATATGGTAGGTTTATAAAAAAGAAAAATAATGTTATATAAATTTAAATAGAATTCATTTTCTTTTTTTGTGGTTTTTAATGTTGTAAAGTTTATTGTACATGAATTAATATCAATGGACTTTTTATAATTATTATGGCACTTTGGGACAGTTTAGGTTAGAAGGTCAGTTTGACAGGTTAGGTTAGAAGGGTATGGTGGGGAATAGTGAGCGAGCGAATACAAACTCCACTATCTCCTTCGTGGTAAGAGCATATTTTAGTGTACAATTAGTATTTTTGTTGAAACAAAAGCATATTTTGTGGTAGAAAACAAGAATGCATTGAGGAACAGTGGACTCTACCGGTAGACACTATAAGTTATTTTACGTTATGATCAGCCATGTTTGACCATAAAATGAAATAATCATGCATTTAGCTCAAATAGCACCATTTCATGAAATGACTGATCACATCATGAAGCGATCAATTCTAAGATAATTATGATTCTCGAATCTACTTAATTCATTAACTTACCAGAACCAAAACAAAATAACATTATAAGGTTGGTACCACCGTTTTACCAAAATCGTGGATGTTCTATTTTCAAACCGGATCACGTTCGACTCGTCCTTTTGAAGACGTTTAGCTAAAATGGCGCCCGAATATCAAATGGGTAAAGGATTTACAATAAGATGTATTTTTGTGTGTTACATTTTTTATGCTTGTAACATGTGGGTATTAGAATAAAATGTTTACAATATTATGGGCGACATAGAGTTTATAAAAAAAGAGATACAATTTATAAAACTTAGTAGATCCATATTCCTCCCTCTCGCCCGCGTCCGCATCACGGACATTTTTTACTGTCGGGTTTATTTCATATTGTAATTGGATTTATGGAATATACCACATTATTCTGCAAGTCTGCGTCATCATTTCACCCAAAGAAGATTATATACCCAGCACACCACAACCATTCCAATAATGACTTCAAAAAATCACACATTCATTGTGCGTACAGCTAAGAAGTGGAATTCCTTGCCGGAATCTGTGTTTCCTGATGGCTACAATTCGGGAAACTTTAAGTCAAGAGTGAATAGGTTAATTCTAGGTAAGCGCGCTCCATCGTCGACCGCATCGACGCTTTCCGTCAGGTGAGATAGCGGTCAAGCGCGAACTTATCAAGATTAAAAAAAAGAAAAATCTTTCAAAACCACTCTGCAAATTTTTACAAAAAGTATATAAATGGTTATATTGAATACATATTAATTAGAGATAAATAACAAACTTAGGTACGAAGAATCACCAAACTGTGGTTGGCAGTGGATAGGGCACATTACTCAGAGAACAGATGGTCAATAAGGACAAAAGGTTCTTTCGACGAAAGAACATGCATGTTTGTCATGCTCACTCAAATGTCTCGCTGATGGTGGCGTGTGTTATTGGGTCATTCCGTTCCCTTCAAAGTGGTTGAGCTGAGTGGGGCTAATGCACGCGTCATGCTCGTGAACGGGTGCTGTCAGTTGAGACTGGTCATCTCTTAGCTGCCATTGGCTTAATTTAATTTCTTGGCTTAATTTAATTTCTATTTTTTAAATTTGTTTTTTTTATTATTATTACTTATCTATATTGTGCTCACATATTAGAAGTGACAAGAAATATGTAACCAAGTCCATGGAGTTTGCACGTTCTTCTCCATAGAGATCTACGCTTTGGAACGTGCAATTTAGCTTCACTTGTTCTTTTTTTTGACAGACCGACATTTTGACAATTCAAAAGTACCTGTAATTGGTCTATTTGAAATAAACGTTTCTGATTTATTAATAATAAATAAATTAATTATTTGGGATTAACGCTTTTTTGTAACATATTTTTCAAATGCAATCTAGGTATTTAATAAATCTAAAAAAAACCGGGCAAGTGCGAGTCGGACTGGCGCACTGAGGGTTCCGTACACTTACCTATTGTGATGAATCATAAACTTCAAGCTTCAGTTATATAAATATTTTATTCACTTCGATCAACACAATTTCATATTTATTATTCTATTAACAATCATTTTCAAATACACGGATTGGTAGGACATGTTCACTGTTCAACAGCTCAAACCAGACTGACTGTCCAGAATGACAGTTACAAACTCAATGTTTCCCCACCACAAACTTTCACAAACACTCGGTCCGACCAATCAGAGCAAAGTAAACAGTACGTAATATCAATTGACTAACTAATATACATTAGGGTTTATCAATAATTAACTGCAAGTAAATATTTCATTTTAACAATTATAATATATTTATACAAAACTAATACATAAACTCTAATACCATAAATCATTACATGTCTACAACAAGTGCCTTATGTTCATGTAACTACTAGCGCCATCTATCGCTTATAGATGGAAGTTGAACGATTTATGAATATTTTCTTTAAAAATCATTACATTCGGCCATCCGACATCGTGCGATCTCCTCACGCACGATTACAATTTCAATGATAGACTACATTCATATAAATTATGATACTTCATTCAGTTCGACAAGAAAATGAGTTTTACATTCAAATTCATTACATTCGGCTTAGTAATGATTTTAATTTAGGTTTACTTCCGGATAATTAGTTTGTCGTCACGTCATATGTTTAGAACATTCATCACTAGAGAATAGTGTTGTAAGGTTTTTTGTCAAAAGCTTTTCTACATGTCTGGGATCATAAAACTTACCATATAATATATTCCAGTAATTTTATACTTAAAACTTTTGTTTTTGAATGGATCTATAGATTTTAAAATGAGGTTAATGTAATTTTACCTTCTTATTTGCAATCAGATCTACTAATCTATCTGATTAAGACACTTATGCTGTAGGTAGTAGCAGGGATTTTACTGGTAACGTAAGTATTCTTTTGCTTGTCTAACTTGGATATTGGAGCTCACCTCATCTCTTAAGCTTTGTAACGTGTTTCGTACTTCGTAATGTCGTAGTCTATCGTTTAAAGTATCTCTGATCCTAGCTTTGTGGCAGTCTTTCTAGTGAATGAATTACCAGAATTAACAAGACTCCATTGAATTTTCCAAGATAGGCATATGTTTCATTGGTGTTCGTTATAAACGTTGAAGTAATTTTATTTTGCTAGGGCATTTAAAATAGTGGTAGTCATTTTTACAGCGTTAAGAACAAGGTCAATACCATGACTATCGTAAAAGCTCTTTAGAGTAGATAAAGTATCTAAAAGAAAGCCACGATTGCACTATTATTCGAGATAGTAAACCAATGTTAAATATATTTTATAACCAACACTATCAGTCGAAACAATTGGTCAACTTTCTGTAAGTATAAGGTAAAATTGACCAGCTTTTTGTCCGAGAGTATACTCTTCGTTATTTACGCACACTGAATTCACGACTTAACATAATTATACATACTTTGTCATTAGGTTTTTCATCTGGTTCAGCCTTAAGAACTTTGAATCTAGGTCTAATATTTATAATGTTGATAATCAATTCTCAGTCTCAATACTATAAACAGAAACGTCTTAGTGTCTGTAGACAGCATGGTATTACGGCTTAAGGTATCGACATACGCGTCCCAGGTCTTACACTCTCAATGGTTAACTAAACTCATGAATGTAGCCACCATATTGCTATACGTTGTGTGGCGTCTTATTTTGTCAGGGTTCATTACATTCACTATTTGAAACCATAATATAAAACAAAACTTAAGCGTTTAGAATAAAAGTGACTCTTCAGCTGGAGAGTCCATGGGCTTAATTGTACTAATATTTCCCCTAAATCTAAGGCCCCAGCATCTCTGTGCAAATTCGTATCAAGTTAAGGTTATAATAATGATGCTTGAATCGCACTGTTTATCAAATTTTATTTTAATTTGGAACATTTAAATTGACCCGCCACTCTAGTGTATGCATTTTAAATCTATTTTCCTCTTAACCGAATTATAACAATATAATATCTAGCTCAAATTAAATCTTTTAATATTATTATTTATAACCTACTTGTAAAATAAATATCATTTAATTGATGTATATCTTTTGCGGTGATATCTGTGCATAGATTTGTTGATGATATAGTCAGAAAGATTTGACACGATAAATACTCTGATATAAGATCCGTCTATACAAATATTTCCAGAATGATGTGAATCTATAGCTGAATTTTTTTGCGCAAGGTAAGTTTTAGAAAATTAAATCAATTTTACTGTTTAACAATACAAGGTTCTTGTGAAAGGATAACGTACCTTTACAAATTGCAATGGATGGTAACTCAAAATCTTCCCAATCTTTAGACGAGTCTGCATAAACTTTTGACTGACAACTAATACTTCTATATCGGATTCACGCAAAAGACTACATCGCTGTTAAAATCGATGTAATACCCAATAAAATTGATCATTTATTTCTACTTGTTTGTAAAGCGTTTGATTGTCATCAATATCCGTATATAAGCACTGATTTGTCATAAAAATATTCACATAAGTTTCACCTTAAGTCGTACCAGCTAACATTTCTGCTTGAAACTGACCATAATTCTGCTCATTAGAAAAACTATTGTCAGTTTAGTTTACCACTTCGTAACTAAATATTACGTATTTTCTTTTGGTAAGCCTAGCAAGTTTTTGAGATAAAATGTATAGTCAGTTTCTGATCCTATTTGCATACAAATCAATTACAAATACTCTTTCTAATCCAACTTAAATACTCTCAAAATTTACTGGAGTGATCGAACTCCCGTATCACATTATTCTAATGTTTTATGTTCAAACTTCGATACTTGTAACGTTTTTCTCTTTGGAAAATCATTTAACCAACATGAGGTACCTCATTGCTTCTTGCGTCGTGGTGGTGTAGTCGACGAAGAGGTTGAATTAGAACTTCTGCACTTCCTTCCAGATCGTCTCTTTGCATCATTCCTCTTCGAGTCTGTTTTGTTCGAAACAGGAACTATCCGTTTGCTCAATAAGACTGATGGTTTTTCTTCTGTAGTCCTGACGCAATCGGACTCCAAGGCCTCAAAAATAAAAGAAATCAGTGGTTAAAACATTTACATGAATTATACCTTGTACCATTCATTTAGAACTCGCTTTTTTTAAAAATAAAATCTCAATATAAAAATCTTCTTTCAATTCATTTTATCTATACTTATAATATCTTCATAAGCTGTAACAGAATGTTCAATTAAAAGAAACTTATCCAATAAACAGGTCAAAATGATATGAAGCAATAATAAAAAAATGAATATGGAAATAAACTTAATAAAATATTCAATTCATTAACATCATTATTAAGCCAACATAGTCACACTAAAATCACTTAAGTAGGTAATTTCACACATTACTTACGCTCTTGATGATAATTTCGTCTGCATTGGGCACACAGCCAATAAAGATTCGGGTTAACCGAATCTTTATTGGCTCACTTGGCCTAGTCCAATGTTACATGTGGCCAACTCTAATGGCGCACTTGGCCTCAAATGGCGCACTTGGCCTCAAATGGCGCACTTGGCCTTAAATGGCGCACTTGGCCTCAAATGGCACACTTGGCCTCAAATGGTACACTTGGCCTCAAATGGAACACTTGGCCTCAAATGGCACACTTGGCCTCAAATGGCACACTTGGCCTCAAATGGCACACTTGGCCTCAAATGGCACATAGCATAACAGCATAATAGCCTTTTAATGTTCCCACTGCTGGGACTCAGGCCTCCTCTATCTAGGAGAGGGAATGGGCCGTAATCCACCACGCGGGCCCAGTGCGGATTGGTGAATGACACATGTCTTCGAATTTTTGGTTCTAGGACATGCCGGTTTCCTCACGATGTTTTCCTTCACCGTTTGAGAGCAGTGGTGATGAAATAAATTACACAAAGTAATGCGCCTGGCTGGGTTTGAACCCGCGACCTACAACTCGTAAGTTGGGGCCGTTACCGCTCGGCCACCACTGCTCCTCAAATGGCACACATGGCCTCAAATGGCACACATGGCCTCAAATGGCACACATGGCCTCAAATGGCAGACATGGCCTCAAATGGCACACATGGACTTATCTAACGGCACACTTGGCCTCATTAAGGCTCGCTTGCCTTCTTCAAAGGCACGTTTTGGCCTCATCAAGGCACGTTTTGGCCTCATCAAGGCACGTTTTGGCCTCATCAAGGCACGTTTTGGCCTCATCAAGGCACGTTTTGGCCTCATCAAGGCACGTTTTGGCCTCATCAAGGCACGCTTTGGCCTCATCAAGGCACGTTTTGGCCTCATCAAGGCACGTTTTGGCCTCATCAAGGCACGGTCGGCCTCATCAAGGCACGGTAGGCCTCATCAAGGCACGGTCGGCCTCATCAAGGCACGGTCGACCTCATCAAGGCACGGTCGGCCTCATCAAGACACGGTCGGCCTCATCAAGGCACGGTCGGCCTCATCAAGTCACGGACGGCCTCACCAAAGGCACGCTCGGCCTCACCAAAGGCACGCTCGGCCTCACCAAAGGCACGCTCGGCCTCACCAAAGGCACGCTCGGCCTGGACTCATCAAAAGCATACTCGGCCTCATCAAAGCACTGAAATCAAATCAAAGCATTTATTTCAAATAAAACATTTACACACTCCAGACACTCTTGAATTGCCAAGGCAGTCAGTCAGTCAGCAAATTGACGGTAATTGCATATTCCTATGTGCAAGGAAATCCATTTACACCCTAAATCCACAAACACGGTTTCGTATTTTTTTTTTCGCTTCTAAATTCAAATTCATTTATTGTTTTTGTGGTGGAAATTCAGTTCATAAAATTATTATTGTAACATACCCATTAGCGGTACAACATTTAAATTTACAATTATATGTCAAAAGGAAAAGAAAATTATCATAGCACACAAAGTAATCCAAGGCAACATAATGACAATTACCGCTATGGAAAATAGGTTAATTATACATAGCAATTGTCTTTTGTCGTAATTTAGCATTATGCATGATCAATTAAAACAAATAAAGAAAAAACAACCCAATTTAAAATATAGGAACTAAAATGAACCACTAGTAGTTAAAGTGTCAGCGATGTCCAGTTTTAACTGTCAGCGTTCGTTTACGAACATATCAGTACCACTCAGTTCACACATTTGAAGGGAACCGAATGATTCAACACACGCGCCACCATCAGTATGAAAATTGAGTGAGTATATATACTCCCCTAGCCGATTTCGGCTACGGTGACTGGATTCCGTTTTATTGCAACTAACACTTGTCTAAAATAACATTAGCACTCTTTGAAAAAATATCTCGATCTCATTTAGCTTTAATTTAGGCACAAATAACCTAACATTTCTGTTATCACTGCACATATTTGTAGGCTTTTTGTAGGCATGTACCACTTCTGAAATGTGATGAATCATAAACTTCAAGCTTCAGTTATATAAATATTTTATTCACTTCGATCAACACAATTTCATATTTATTATTCTATTAACAATCATTTTCAAATACACGGATTGGTAGGACATGTTCACTGTTCAACAGCTCAAACCAGACTGACTGTCCAGAATGACAGTTACAAACTCAATGTTTCCCCACCACAAACTTTCACAAACACTCGGTCCGACCAATCAGAGCAAAGTAAACAGTACGTAATATCAATTGACTAACTAATATACATTAGGGTTTATCAATAATTAACTGCAAGTAAATATTTCATTTTAACAATTATAATATATTTATACAAAACTAATACATAAACTCTAATACCATAAATCATTACATGTCTACAACAAGTGCCTTATGTTCATGTAACTACTAGCGCCATCTATCGCTTATAGATGGAAGTTGAACGATTTATGAATATTTTCTTTAAAAATCATTACACTATGAAAACAGTTCAATTTCCGAATCGAGTTTCAAAGATTTTACGAAACGCAAAAAAGTTTTTTTTGTGACGTAACTATAAATTTACAGTTTTCAGATTTTTTTCCTATATTTATGCTATGAGACCTTGCTTCATGCCAAATTTTAGGATTCTAGGACAACGGGAAGTACTCTATGTATTTTGATTCCCTTGAGAGTATCGAAATACACGTTTCTTTGCGACATAAACTACCGTATCTTTTTTTTCGTAATCTCAAAAGTTTGATTTCTTCACAGCTTCAAGGGACCGCAGATCTGTGTATATGGTTTTAATTTCAACTCGATACCTCCACGTGTACCCGAGATAAAGGGTCTTGACAGACAGACAGACGGATGGACAATAAAGTGATCCTATAAGGGTTCCGTTTTTTCCTTTTGAGGTACGGAACCTTAAAAAGAACTAAACGGCCTACCAACAGAAATCGTACAAAAAGCTAAAGAAGATATTATATAAAATCTAACTAAATACATTATTATTATATTTAAGGTTTGGATATAAAAGACGTTATATTATTTTAATGGACTTCAGAGGTTTCTGTTAATTAATATACACTGAAATTATACCTGAACAGAGTTATGTGCAGACCTTTTGCCTTGAGACACACGGATGCTCAGATTGGCTAACAAGTTCCCTGAAGAAACTATTGAGGGAATTTCAGTAAACAGTAATGTTCTAGAGAAGTGACTTCGAACCAGAACACAGAGCGTTGGAAGATCTCCTAACAAGTGGATCAATAAACTGCAAAGCACTGGACTGTACGTGTCGAGGTGGCCCCACCTCTCATGCTTGAGATTTTGGGTTCAAAACCAGACAAGTATCAATGTGAATTTTTCAATTCATATGTACTTTTCAAACGATCAAAATAACTTTAATATCGGAAGTCGGAAATATTTTTGAAGCTACACTTCTTTTGGCGCGATAGAGAAAAATGATGAGAGTGAATTTTTACGATGCGCGATGACACCTAAATTCTACATCGTGAAGTTAGTTCTAGGTGGCATGCATGAAAATTGATAACTATGTTCAAGTTGTATATTCTAATATTTTTATATTTAGAACACGTGTTTCGTAAGAGTACAATTAAACAGTGTGAATAAATAAATATTATTTTGGTGTTTTTATTTATTTATATAAAATCTTTTTGATTAATTTTAATATTTATCGTTAATCACTACTGCATTTTAGTTATATTTTTCCATACGCCAAAGAATTTGACATGGGTGTCGTTTTCATGGTTTTCGAGGGTGTTAAAGCCGATAATGAGATCAAAATGTAAATCCAAGATGGCGGCTATGAACGTTTTCAAATTTTTTGACATGGGTGTCGTATTCATGGTTTTCGAGGGTGCTAAAACCGATAGTGAGGTCAAAATGTAAATCCAAGATGGCGGCTATGTAAGTTTTCAAATTTTTTAACATGGGTGTCGTTTTCATGGTTTTCGAAGCTGTTAAAGCCGATAATGAGATCAAAATGTAAATCCAAGATGGCGGCTATGAACGTTTTCAAATTGTTTGACATGGGTGTCGTATTCATGGTTTTCGAGGGTGCTAAAACCGATAGTGAGGTCAAAATGTAAATCCTAGATGGCGGCTATGAAAGTTTTCAAATTTTTTAACATGGTTGTCGTTTTCATGGTTTTCGAAGGTGTTACAGCCGATAATGAGATCAAAATGTAAATCCAAGATGGCGGCTATGAACGTTTTCAAATTTTTTGACATGGGTGTCGTATTCATGGTTTTCGAGGGTGCTAATACCGATAGTGAGGTCAAAATGTAAATCCAAGATGGCGGCTATGAAAGTTTTCAAATTTTTTGACATGGGTATCGTTTTCATGGTTTTCGAGGGTGCTAAAACCGATAGTGAGGTCAAAATGTAAATCCAAGATGGCAGCTATGAAAGTTTTCAAATTTTTTAACATGGTTGTCGTTTTCATGGTTTTCGAAGGTGTTAAAGCCGATAATGAGATCAAAATGTAAATCCAAGATGGCGGCTATGAACGTTTTCAAATTTTTTGACATGGGTATCGTATTCATGGTTTTCGAGGGTGCTAAAACCCATAGTGAGGTCAAAATGTAAATCCAAGATGGCGGCTATGAAAGTTTTCAAATTTTTTGACATGGGTGTCGTTTTCATGGTTTTCGAGGGTGTTAAAGCCGATAATGAGATCAAAATGTAAATCCAAGATGGCGGCTATGAACGTTTTCAAATTTTTTGACATGGGTGTCGTATTCATGGTTTTCGAGGGTTCTAAAACCGATAGTGAGGTCAAAATGTTAACCCAAGATGGCGGCTATGAAAGTTTTCAAATTTTTTTGTCATGGGTGTCGTTTTCATGATTTTCGAGGGTGTTAAAGCCAATAATGAACGTTTTAAAATTTTTGAAGTTATACTTCTTTTGGCGCGATAGAGAAAAATGATGAGAGTAAATTTTTACGATGCGCGCGCACACCGACACCTAAATTCTACATCGTGAAGTTAGTTCTAGGTGGCATGCATGAAAATTGATAACTATGTTCAAGTTGTATATTCTAGTATCTTTATATTTAGAACACTTGTTTCGTAAGAGTACAATTAAACAGTGTGAATAAATAAATTTTATTTTGGTGTTTTTATTAAATCAATTTCTTATACGACGGTGATACTAATAATTTATTATTTATTAGTATATCTATATATATTATATTGAATATTAATGATAAAACTGATTTGAATAAACTGTTTTGAGTGCATTTATAGATTCGAGGTTAATTGTCGGTATGTATAATTTATTTACATCGTTAATTAAAAAATATTACATTTATTTTATTATTACATTAAATTTTTTTTTTCGTTTTGTTTTATTTCTGGTATATTAACAAATTTTATGTATAAATAAAGAAAAATAATAAAATTTCTTTATTTATTTATATTAACCTTAAATGCTGAACGTTTTTTTTTCCATACGCCAAAGAAGTATAACTTCTAACGCGTGTAAATAAGTACACACACTCTTTTTTTTTAAATTAAATAATAGTTACTACAGTAATTATATAATATTTAAATAGAGCAAGAGTTCCCAAACTGTACATTGCGACGCCCCGGGACGTCGTCGTGATCCTGTTCGAGAAGATTCGCAAACCGGTACGCTCAGGTTGAAGACACTTCCGATTACAATTGAAGTGATTATTCCAAGAACAGATGTTTGAATGATCTTGTGATATGAGCCCAAAACTACGATCCAATAAAGAAAATGTGATTCTTTTTTATATTAAATGTATCCCAACTCCCAACAATATCATACATGTAATTAGGTATTGTTGATCTACTCGCACATATGTATATATCTACTTTTACAATGGGAGTCACAAAAAAATTAAACCGTGTAAAGGGAGACACAGTGTAAAAAAGATTGAGAACCCCTGACTTAGGGATAACTATTTAATCTTTTTATCGCCAAAAACACTTTACTCAAATCCAATTGAAAACAATCATTGTTAAACTAGCGCCATTATTCAAATCACCAAAAAAAAAAACCAACACTTAAAAAAATAACAAATTCTAATGCTCGCTAAATTGAACCTCTCTGAACTCCGTAAGAATGTCTCAAGGTGAGCAGAGGGTTACAGAATCCCTTGACAATATAATCCCATTTAATATACTAAGGGTTTCGCCTTAAATATAACACGTAGGTATGAAATATACTTAATAGTTTGAATAAGAAACGCTGCTTCGCATTCTCGACTAGTTATCTTATGCAAAAAGGGCTAATGTAGACAAAGTTAGGGGCCGAGTTATGTGGGCACAAGTAGTGGCAGGGTTGAATATGTTTTATATATGGACGCAAAGTGCATTGCGTTTGGGTTGGCTTTGTCAGTCAAAGTTTGAGTGTTTGTTAGGGATGGGTAAACGGGTTGAAGTTGACAGTAGGTAATTAGGGATGTAGACTATCGAAGGTCAATTTGTTACTCTGCAAGTGGGTTATTGAGGTCAGATCGGTAGGAACGTAGATTCAGCTGCATTCAGTTTTATGGCGGTAAGTCCCCTCTTTGAGGAGTGGCTGGAAAGGCAACACGGCGTCCTTACCTTCCGCATGACGCAGGTCCTCACCGGACATGGTAAGTTCGGGAGGTTCCTGCACCGGATTCGTGCGGAAGAAACGCCCGGGTGTCACCATTGTGTGGACCACCCGGAGGACACGGTGGAGCACACGGTGGAGGTGTGTCCCGCTTGGGCAGAGCAACGCCGTGTCCTCGTGGGGGCTATCGGTGGCGGCGATCTCTCGCGCCGGGCCTTGGTACAGGCCATGGTCCGGAGTGAGGAGGAGTGGCAGGCGGTCGCCTCCTTCTGCGAAGCAGTAATGCTAGCAAAGGAGGCGGCCGATCGCGTGAGGCAACGGTCCTCACGCCCCAATCGCCGCCGGGATTCCGATCCCGATTTCCGGCCATCGTAGGCGCGGGCTTGCGGACGGCGAGCAATGGGTGGCTCGCCTTCCGACCGTCCGGTAACCGTCCGGACCGAGCCCAGGTCGTCGACGGCGCGTGCTGTTCCACGCGCGCCTCAAGGAGATGTCAGCAACTGTAGGGGCCTAGCAGGGTCGAAGCCTACTGGGGCCAAGGGTCTGATTCTGAAAGGAAGACTCGGCCCTGGTACGAAAGGCAATGAAGGAACAGGAGTGGGTTTTTAGTCAGTAAAAGTCTGACACTATCTCCCGCCCCGCCCAAGGGCGGGGGATGTCATAAGATGATTTTCCCACCGAAAAAAAAAAAAAAAAAAAAAAAAAAAAAAGCTGCATTCAGTTAGATTGGAGGCTGAACCCAAAATAATTTAGGCGCGGGCTTGCGGACGGCGAGCAATGGGTAACTGTCCGGACCGAGCCCAAGCCGTCGAAGGCGCGTAGTTTTCCAAGCACGCCTCAAGGAGATGTCAGCAACCGTAGGGGCCCAGCAGGGTCGAAGCCTACTTGGGCCATGGGTGATGCGAAAGAGATCCCCAGGGCCCTGGAACAATGGCAAAGAAGGAACAGGATTGGGTTTTTAGTCAGTAAAAGTCTGACTCTCGCTCTGCCCAAGAGCGGGGGATGTCATTAGATGATTTTCCCACGTAACAAAAAAAAACCAAAATAATTAATTACTGAACACTTTCTTACCTGAAGTCTGCTGTTCTATACGAATATTCAAGAATTATTTTAGGAAAAAAAAAATCATATTTTGACAAGTCTTTAATAATTCTTGATAGCATCACTAGCGTGATAGTGTGTGCGTTCATAGATATCAATGCCGATGCACTACTAGTGTAGTGCGTCGGTACCCATTTTATCTACTAGCTTTTGCCCGCGACTTCATCCGCATACATAAAATATAGCCTATGCCACTCATAAATAAAGCAGCTTTCTATCGGTAAAAAAATTTTAGCAATCGAACCAGTACTTTAAGAATGTAATGATTTAAAAAAAAACCTTACCTCAATGCATTCAAGTAAAATTTCAGTGCTTGAATTATATGATTGTAACTGAATTTTCTAATTGTTTTTTTTTTTAAGGTGGGAAATCATTTAATGACTTCTCCCACTCTTGGGTGGGGCGAGAGGGCGTGTCAGACTTTTACTGACTAAAACCCACTCCTATGTTTCTTTTTTGCCTTCGTTCCAGGGCCCCGGGGTTCACTTTCACATAGCCCGTGTCTAATTGGGGTATATAAGAATCGGCATTATTCCAGTGCTCCCTGAAAAAATCCAATGTTTTAAATGTCAATCTTTTTAGGGTTCCGTACCTCAAACGGAAAAAAACGGAACTCTTATAGGATCACTTTGTTGTCCGTCTGTCTGTCTGTCTGTCTGTCAAGAACTTTTACCTCGAGAACGCATAAAGGTATCGAGTTGAAATTAAAATCATATATTATACTCAAGTCTGCGGTCCCTTGAAGCTGTGAAAAAATCAAACTTCTGAGTTAACGAAAAAAAAAGATACGGCCGTTTATGTCGCAAAAACAGACACTCGGGAATCGAACTGTTTTCTTAAGTAAGTTTGTACGGAACCCTCAGAGCGCGAGTCCGACTCGCACTTGCCCATAAGGCTCGCAAAATTTCCCTAATTGGACTAAATAGACCCATTAAGATAAGTATCCTACGAACCTACACATGTACTAAGCTTAGTTCAATCACTTTGTACTTTATATATTTGAAGCCTAAGCACTAAAAACCCTAAATAACCCTAAGCACGAGAACACTTTCGCAAGAAGTTGGTAGATTCATCACACTCTTGATTTGTTGTATTCGTTTTTCTCTCAATATCATTTTTTTATTTGTATGTATGTATCTAAGTAGGTATATATTTATTATTGTTCTTATTTCCTCTCTGTCAGTCTTCTATTTAGTTGCACCTGCCATGTTATGTCTCTGCACCACCCTAAGGTCGACTGGTAGAAAATGCCTTAGGCATTAAGTCCGCCTTTGTACAATGTTTCATTAGTGCATAAAGTTTTAAATAAATAAATAAATAAATAAATACGAGTACTTTACACCCGTAAAGTTACGCTACTAAAGCTGTCCCAAGTAACGAGGTGACACGAAGATGCGTAACGAAGCTGTGAAATGGTGAGTAGCTGAGCGGTGCAAGGAAGCGTAGCGTGCTTTTTAGGGTTTCGTACCTCAACAGGAAATAATGGAACCCTTATAGGATCACTTTGTTGTCCGTCCGTCTGTCTGTCTGTCTATCAAGACCCTTTATCTCGAGAATGCGTGGAGGTATCGAGTTGAAATTAAAACTATATACTCAGGCCTATGGTCCCTTGATGCTGTGAAAACATCAAACATCTGAGTTAACGGAAAAAAAAGATACGGCCGTTTATGTCGTAAAAAACGTGTATTTCGACACTCAAGGGAATCAAAGTTCATAGGGTACAACTTCCCGTTAGCTTCAAGGAACCGCAAACATGTGTATGTGGTTTTAATTTCAACTTGATACCTCCACGAGTTCCTGAGATAAAGGGTCTAGACAGACAGAAAGACAGACGGACGGACGGTCAAAAGAGTGATCCTATAAGGGTTCCGTTTTTTTTATTTTGAGGTACGGAAACCTAAAAAAGAAGTATAACCAGAAAGTTTTTTTTGTATATAGATAATAATACCTAGCTCAGCTAATTTATTCCTCACTAGAGTGGCGTTTAGCCTGACTTGGAAAATGAGGTGATCCTATTGGTGGATATTTTCCTCGAACACCGTTTTGCTATCGATCTATTTCCCGGCAAAGATGTGCAAGGAAGCACATCTTTGCCGGGAAATCGACCTTAGTCTCAAGTCCCTGAGGCTTCAAACTCAAGGTGGTCGGGGTTGTTATTTAGCGTTAATCAGAGAGTTGTGCGCCGTCAGCGGCAGTGTGGTCGCACCATTAGCTACGGAGTTCGAACTGGACGTTTTGGTTTAGTGATGGGAAACACAGTTTGATTCCGGAATTATATTTTGCTTATAATACGACTTTTAAAGCTATCTATGCACTGCTGCTCACTCTCTATACTCAGTAGTAAAATTGGGCAAAAAAGAAATAATTTTTTTTTTATAGGCCATTTATGTCCCACTGCTGAGCAAAGGCCTCCCTTTCCCTTTTCCACACAAGTCTGTCTTCGGCCATTGCGGGCCAGTCCCTCTGGTATGGACTACATATAAAGAATTAAATAATTTAGATAATTTAAATAAAAAATAAAATATAAATAAAATAAATTTAAACAATGGAAAAAAAAATGTCTGCAGTTATTGTATTGAAATGAAAAATTGACAGCACTTATTTAAAGAATATTAAGCGTTACTACTGAGCGTGTTGTGCGGTAGGTGGGATTGTCCAATGCTGCGTCACTGGATCGGACTTCATACGTCTACGAGTATGTATTATATACTGCGTGGATAGGGTGAGGTTCGATTGCAGGGCATCATAATTATTATGTTTTTAAAGATACTAACATTAGTTTTAAGTTTTTTACTAACACTATGGATTCTCTGTGGTCTGAAAAATAAATGTTATTATTATTATTATTAAAGAATTTGAATGATGTCATAACTCAAAATTAAATGCTAAAATATAAAATTAAATGTCAAAATGTAAAAATAAATGCCAAAATGTAAAATTAAATGTCAATATAGAAAATCAATAATTGTTACATAAGAAATGTCAGAAGTTTTATAACGACGTGTCATTCAAATATTCGGTGATTGAATAATAGCATTTTTCTATTAAAAAATTCTTCAATTTCCGTTTAAAGTTATGCAAATTATCATTCTTAATGCTATCAGGTATTTTATTATAAATGATATTACTGATATTTACTGATGAATATGAATGATATTTACTGACTAAAACTCACCTATGTTTCTTCTTTTGCTATTTGCGTTTTAAAGGCCACGATAACCCTCTTACGTTCCCGCTCTAGCAGGAACTGCCACTAAAAGGGCCTTTGTTATTGTCTAAAATCGATTTTAGGGACTACAAACAGAAACTTCTATTAGAACAGCCATTTGCAAATGCAACTTAATCCACTCTACCATCAAAAGCTCCAATCCCGTTGTTCCTGGGACCTCTACATCGCTACACTAACACAGTCCTATGCCGTACGTACCGTAACAGCTTAAATCTCGTTTTCCCGGGACCCGAACTACATCACTACACTAGCACAGAGTACAGTCCCGCGCCGTAACCGTAACCAGAGCAGTTCAATTGCGCTCTAGGGAGGGTACAGTAACACTCTGATTTAATATGCCAACATGATCGCGTTAATAAACTTGTAATATTTTAAGTTAGTTTAGACTTAACTGCGTTGTTGGCCCACTAGTGGTTTATTAGGTGTAGAGTTTCTGAGCCAGGATTGTATGTGAATTTGAGGGGAAAATGTGTTGGTAGAGAGCTAGAAAATGGGTTATAGAAATAATTGGATAGTGTTTTTTTGAGAAGAGTAGATATAGTGAACCTATACCCAAAATTCCGTAGTTTTTTTGTGTCTTAGCCATTACTGTCCCATTGCTGAGCAAATGCCTCACCAAGTCAGAGTCAAGTTTGTAGATTTAAACGGAAATATTGTATCTGGGGCCTGGTACTGAGAGATTTCGTATGGAAAGACCCAATCTTGGGAGTGTAAAACCCAAGGAACAGATCCAATGGCAGAAATTGGAAATGTGTCTATTTTTTTTTTATTACAAGAAACTATCAAGGCTATGACTATTGTTTTCTTTATTCTTAATAGGTATCAAGGGCTACTTAGCATGCATAAAAGTGATACCTTTATTTCTCGCAAAAAATCTTTTTAAAACCTGATTTTTTTCACCGAAATTGCAAAATTTCGTTCCGAGTAAACTGAAATCACGTACTTACATTTTTGGTGGGTAGACGTGGCGATATGGTGCTCTACCGTTCTCACTGCGCGTAAGCCCATGACTGTCTCTTACCAGGCAGGGATTTATTGTTCGTTTAAACTCATTGGAGGAAGCTCAGGACGGCGAAACAAAATGACCACAGAAATTAGTAATTTCGCTCGGACAAAACTACCGTTGACATGTACTCATTAACTATGAGTCTAAACTTTCAAAGTTTATTAGTTTCTTGTAGGTCAATTATTACTTAACGCAATCAAAATACTTTTTCCTACGTATGTTGGAGATTATCTTCGTGAGAGGTAAATGCTGTAGAAAGTGATTGTGGACAAGACACAGAAATTGACAATTCGTCATTTACCGATGTTTTTCTTAAAAAGTAACAGTCTTATAAAAATAATTTAAGTGGCTTCATTTAGATTCACGTCACTTTAATTCTGAGAAAAAAAAATCGTTGCATTATCTGTAAAGCAGCACTGCGTTTTCAGCCTAGACGCGTAAATTTTTCGACTGAGAAATTCACTCAGACAGTTTAATCAAAACTTCTTCTTCTTAGCGTATCAATGGCAAAACTAGTTAAATTAGATCTAATGACAGCATCAGCGGATGGCATTACCGTGGCCGAATACTGGGCTAGGCAAGGAGCCCAGTATTCGGCCATGGCAATGCCATCCGCTGATGCTGTCATTAGGTCCCTACGTGAATAGGTAACAGGGCACGTGATGCAGGATGGAAAGTGGGACATGGTCTGCGATGATCGGAACTGTCCGAGAACCCCCATCTGTGGAGATCGTCTTTGTTGCGCCCAACTTGGGTGCGGAGTCTGTTCAGAGTTTTCCAGGTTGGCCATGGTAACTCGTGTCCAGGAGAGAGGCTCTCCGACGGCTCGATAAAATCATCAGGAGGTTTAAACTTCTCCCGCCAGAGGTCGCATCTCTCCGAGGTGGTTTTACTTTGAGATGGGCTCACGCTTGCAAGAATCAAAACTATCAAGATGTAAAATTGATTGTTTTTAGGGAGTTATCTTCGGAGGCACTAGTCCGGTTCTAATAACTATTTTATTGGTAAAAAGCTGTACTATTGACCGCTAGAATCTATTTTTTACCACATTGAAATGTACGGTTTCTGGAGCATAAATCACAGGGAACAAGCCTCGGGAACGGCAGTCGATATTTTCATTGGTACCTACAAAAACAGTCTGCCTACAAGTCCATAGGATATACAGTCGACTCTTGTTAATTCAAACCTGCGATAATTCAAACCTCTCTATAATTCAAAGTTATCATGAGTTCCTTAGAAAATCTCTTTATATTTCGAACTAAATCAATACGTTTTTATTCACTTGGTAATTCGATCGAAAAAATCATCGCTAGATAATAAAAGGACGCGTTAATTCGAACTCATCGGCGTCAAACACTCGACACTTCAAAGTTGCAGATAGATAGAAAACGATTGCAGAACTTGCAGACGTATGTAAGTACGTAGTATAATGTACAGTAGTATAAGGTATATATATTAAGGTATATAAGTATTTATCAGTTTAATTTAAGATTTCACAAAACATCCTTTCTTATGTCTACACTCTTCTAATCTCTCCTTTCGCAGGTCTGCTGGACGAAATTTATTTTTGAAATAAGCAGTAACTTTGTATAAATTTGTATAATAAAATATCTTCTTCTGTTTAAGTGTATACATAAATCATAAAATAAATAAGTAATTTTTCAGACAAGTACAAACAGAGCCTTTGTTTTTGTAAAAATTAGTTTGACAAACACTTCCCCACGAATTGGTTTGTTTAGTAAAGTTTCAGTTACTGTTACTCTTTCACAAATACTCTTTCTTTCACAAATAAAATTTCGAACCATTTGATATTTCGGACATTCGATAATTCATAATATTTTAAATATTTTCTACATCGCGCACACGTGGTTCACGTACGCCGATCTGGGCGCATCGGTCTCCATACATTTTATATGGAAACTATACTTCTAGAGCTACACTAGATCCACGCCACGCGACGTCGTTCTACGTACAAATCAGGCGTGGTCCACGTATGCGTCGGTTTAAGAGGGTCCTTTTTCATTCGCCTTTCGTCAACATGGAGCATGGTTTAAAAGCTTGTTACTTCTTTTAACGCAATCCAACGCGATGTTGGATGCAAAGACAACGCGATAAAAAGAGATAACGCCTGTAAACTCTGTTAGCATTCGGTTATTCCGCGATTTACTCGAATATTTTACAAAACTTGTTCCAGGAAATACGTATTTCTTTTTAAACCCTTAAATTTTTTTGAAAAAAAAAAACTTTTTACAAAAAAAATACAACCGACTTCAAAGTAAAAAAAAACACTGAAAAGTGCAAAATAACTTTAATTTTGGAAGTCGGTGTTTCTATAATAGTTTTGTCTATTCGTTATTTAACACCAACTTCCGAAATTAAAATTATTTTGCACTTTTCAGTGTTTTTTTTTTACTTTGAAGTCGGTTGTATTTTTTTTTGTAAAATGTTTTTTATTTTACACTTTTTAGTTATGGTACCACCACTAAAAAGTACCCCTCAGCCAAACTTAAATATCTTATAGCCAGAGTGCATCTCATGACAATTCTAATAATCCCAAATACGGTTAGATTACATTAATTTATTACAGAGTCCCGGTGCCTAACTTCAGGCTTCATCATCAGATCAGGTCGATATATTCCCCCTCTACTTTCAGTCAGTCATCGACTACACGTATAAACAAAGCAATTTTACTTGTTACGACGGTTCTGTTGTGATCCTATGAGGAGTTCTGTTCCATATCTTCGAAGTTCATGATCAGATCATAACAATATTTCTATGGGACCAACTCGGAAGCATAACCTTTCAAACAAAAAAAAATATTTTCAAAATCGGTCCACAATTGACCGAGAAATCGGTGAACATACATAAAAAAATAAAATAAAAAACACACATTCAACCGAACATATATGACCTCCTCCTTTTTGAAGTCGGTTAAAAAGTGGTCGTCATTCAGAATCTTGATTTAATTTGCAAGGCTTCAAAGGAAGAGATGACGAGTGAAAAGTAGTAAGTGTTTCCATTGAAGCGGAGCGGGGGAGTAGTGGATTTGAGCTACCCTCAGCTTCGTGTTCTCCACTCGATACCCGCGAGTTCATTTGTTTAATTTGATAGTCCACTCAGCTCCACTACGCTCCACTTACAATGTTACCACTGTTGTGGAGTGGCAATTTCGAGCACTGTGGTTGGCCAATTCACGGTCCGCTCCCACACTTATGTTCTCAAATTCAAATCCTATTCTAAATTTAAAACCTTTATGTATTTGTCTAATCAACCCGCATGCTAACAACGTTTCTCATGCAATTTACTTTGATATCTACTCGTAGTACTAACCGGTGTAAAGAGCTTTAGCAGGTTTTTTTTGCGTAGAAATTTATCAATTTACTTCTCCCGCTCTGCTTGGAGCGGGAAGGAGTGTCAGACTCTTACTGACTAAAACCACACCGATTCTCGTGTTTTTAGGGTTCCGTACCTCAAAAAGAAAAAAAACGGAACCCTTATAGGATCATTTTCTTGTCCGTCTGTCTGTCTGTATGTCTGGAGTGTCAGACTTTTACTGACTAAAATCACACCGATTCCTGTGTTTTTAGGGTTCCGTACCTTAAAAGGCAAAAACGGATCCCTTGTAGGATCACTTTGTTATCCGTCTGTCTGTCTGTCTGTCAAGACCCTTTATCTCGGAAACACGTGGAGGTATAGAGTTGAAATTAAAACCATATACTCAAGTCTGCGGTCCCTTGAAGCTGTGAAAAATTCAAACTTCTAAGTTAACGAAAAAAAAGCCGTTTATGTCGCAAAAAACGTATATTTCGACACACTTAAGGGAATAAAAAATCATAGGGTACTTTCCGTTGACCCAGAATCCTGATATTTGGCATACAGCAAGATCGTAAAGCACAGATACAGGAATAAATCTGAAAACACTAAATTTGTTGTTACGTCACAAAAAAAAAACTTTTTGCTATTTGGAAAATTCTTCGTAACCCAATTCGGAAATCGAACTGTTTTCATAGGTAAATTTGTACGGAACCCTCAGTGCGCGAATCCGACTCGCACTTGCCCAGTTTTTTTCAGTTTGCAAAGACTACGGTAACTCCTTCGGACAATTCGCAGTCCTGACAGGCTTCAGACCTAACTGGCCCCATAATTTTTTCCGACGCCTTAAAGAGATCTTTCGTGCATGGAACACAACGCTCCGTCAACTCAGGCTTGGTATTTACCAGACGACTGGTCTTTAGCAGATTTCAATGATAGTTTAGTCTATCTGTCTATCTAATGTGGTCTGGTTTCCGCACTTAGTCCTTAGCGGACCATTGTGCGTAGGCTGGCGGCCTTTACTCCAACCAGCCCACCTCACTCAAGAAGCATATGAATCTCTTCAGTTTGCTTAGGGTGTCTATGAGTGAATTTGGTGCTCCCAAGGTTCGTGTTCTTATCTCGCTGACGGCTGTGTACTCGAGGAGTATGTGCCCGATAGTTTCTTCGGACTCCATGCATCCTCTGCACAGAGGAATATCCGTGATATTCATTGTGAAAAAGGATTTGTTCAGGAAGCAGTGTCCGGTGATGGTCCCTGCCACCAGACGCATGCTACCTCTGTCCAGTCGCAAAAGGCCGGCCTTTGAAAATCTGATACATGCATTACGTGTGCCAGAAGAAACAGAATACCAGAACAAGGAAAGCAATTTCCCGACATAACCCGAGAAATATTTAAGCTTAAGTGGCAGTGGGCAGGGAACTAGCTCGCAGAACAGATGGTCGATGGGGCACAAAGTGGCAGCCGAGCACTGGAAGATGCCGCGTTTGTAGGCCACCCACAAGATGGATCAATGACTTGGTGAAAGTCGTGGGAATCCGATGGAGGCGAAACATAGAGGACCGGTCGTTGGGGCGACATTTGAAAGAGGCCTATTTCCAACACTGGACGTCTTTCGGCTGAAATGATAGTGACGATCGAAATTTTGCCTAGTGCGATGCGTTGATGCCTTTACAAAATCCAGAAAAGGGGATTACTTCGTACAGTCCATACAAAGTACAGTAGCATACAGTAAACTATGAGTCTAATCTAGTTGCAGTCTAAAGCCTACCCTAAAGTTATGATTCGATTCCGTAACGAACGCACTTCGGACGGGGACATAGATTAAGAATTTGTAGAAGGGAACTTTACTATGACGCAACATCTAAAGAAAGTATTGGACGCGGCCGTTGGACTATTTATAGGAGGGTGTGTATATAGCACCCCGCTTTGAATAGGATAAGTTTTTTGCCTATTTATGCAGAGAGAGAACTTAGGTTGGCGACGGCGGTGTAGCGACAACTATGGCGTCACATAAGAACTAATCCTGCATCGCGCAATCAAAGTTCTCCGCGCGATTTGAATATATACGACAGCCCGAAATCATCTATCGGGCAGCTGCCCACCAGACATGACACCCGTCTAGCCGGAGGATCCTCCCTTTTCAACGGAGGTTTGCTGGACTTTACTCTCTGTTCTACGGAACAGACACTTACATATAACATTTGTCACACTTTTTTGCCTAAACCGCTTTAAAGGTATACGTACCTCTAAAGCGGTTTAGGCAAAAAAGTGTGACAAATGTTGTATGTAAGTTTTTTCATCACCCTATAATATTTAAGGAGGTGAAGATAGGTATTTTCATACCTATCTTCACGCTCAAATTGGTCAACGGATTTAGATGAAAACTGGCACTAGATAAATCATGTCCAGGAATAGCACATTGATTAGGTATCTTGGGATTTTTACTTTCTCACAGGCAAAGCAGTGGCTTTTCCAGCGGCCACAAGCAAGTAGGTATTGTATTAGACTTTTTTGTTTCAGAACAATTTCAATTTTTTTATAGAAACACGGACCATCGGAAGAGTTTGTATATGCACTCCTTTGCAACCCCTCTTGACGTCCATGCGGGGTCTACTCAAAAACATGCATCTACTCTCTTTGCCTAGCCTTAATCCATTTCATTTGGGGTCGGCTCTCCTCGTCATTTTTCGTCAGACATTTCGGTTCTGGGTCGTCGAGTCATTCACTTGGGTTTTTTTTAGGTCATTACTAATCACAGACATCCAAGTCAGAAGGGGTCTACCACGCTTTTTTGGACCTGTATTCATGTGTAGGACTTGCTTAGTCATATGTTCTTCAGATCTTCTCATTACATGACCATACCATCTGAGTTGCGTCTCACTGAGTTTTTCTCCAATTGGGCGGATGTCGCGTCTCACTGAGTGTTTCTGCAATTGGAAAACATGCATCTACGCCAAAGAAAATAGATTCTACATCTATTATTGCAGAATTATTCGCCATCCTTTTCACTCTCTCTCTCTGAGAGAGAAGTGCGAGTGTCCCAGCCATTAAAACGATTTATACGACTGGCTATGGTATTAACAGATCACCATTTTTCGCATCTGCGTAGCGTACTCTATGACTTAACTCGGACTGGTTTCAATGCAGTTATTTGCATACATGAAGCGTCGTTTGGTAATAGAGAACTACATAATACCACCACTGCGCCAATGCTTTGATTGGAAGCAGAGACGACATATTATTGTAACTTGATAGAAGGTCTAAGGCTGTGTCGGAAACATGATGTCTCTTGATTCGGTTGGTCATTGATTAAATTGTATCGGTATGTAAATCACCGACATATCACGAAGAATCGCCAAACTTAAGTGAGAAAGAGAAAGAGTTCGATGGATGCGAGACGCACAGGACCTTTCATTATGGCGACACTTGGGGGAGGCCTATGTCCAGCAGTGGACGTCTTTCGGCTGATATGATGATGATGATGATGATGGTGGTATGTAAATGTAATAGAAAACATCAAATTGTGGAGTAGTGGAGAGAATTGGAGGGAGTGTCAGACTTTTACTGACTTAAACCCTAATAAAAAGGGTTCCTTCAGTTGCTCTCTATGAGGGTCAAGGTAATTCTTGCGAACATTGCCATTTTGGCAATATGTGCTTGCAGGCTTCGGCCCAAAGTGGCCTCGTCAATCTTGCTGGCATCTTTTTGAGATCATTTCTTTATCAGATAGGTGGACGGCGAGCTACCCACGGTTGGCCGTCTGCAAGCTCGTGCCTAAGATGGTTCTCAGCACCCGAGTCTTCTCTGGCGGGGGGCTGGTGCAAGGCTTGTCACGATTTCGACCACCTCCTTTGCTCGCATTACTCCTTCGCGTAAGGAAATAATCGTCTCCCATTCTTTTTGTCATACTTCTATTTATGACATCAAATATTTTTTTCACTGTTAAGGCGACTAACTAAGTTTTTAGTTTATTTTCCTTTTTAGGGTGCCGTACCTCGAAACGAAATAACGAAACCCTTATAGGATCACTTTGTTGTCCGTCTGTCTGTCAAAACCCTTTATCTCCGGAACGCGAAGAGGTATCAAGTTACAATTTAAACCATATACTCAAGTCTTCAAAAGCTGTGAAAAAATCAAACTTCTGAGTTAAGGAAAAAAAAGATACGGCCGTTTATGTCGCAAGAAATGTATATTTCGACACTTTTAAGGGAATCAAAATTCATAGGGTACTTCCCGTTGACCTATAATCCTGAAATTTGGCATGAAGCAAGGTCTCATAGCACAAGTATAAGGAAAAATCTGAAAACAGTGAATTTGTAGTTAAGCCACAAAAAAAAAAAATTGCGATTCGGAAAAATCTTCGTGACTCATTTCGGGAATTGTTTTCATAGGTAAGTTTGTACGGAACCCTCAGTGCGCGGTTGCCCGGTTTTTTTTTTAAGTCAATCCGATTTTTTTTTTTTTCGATGACAGTTCAATGAATTTCGAAAATGACGTGTCCATACCATAAACTAACACACACCCGCAACCAGGAAATATTACCCAAAAACTATCTATCTAAACACCCCAAACAAACGAAGCTATAAATCCCCCACATTCCCCATAATTAGCCTCCGAAACACAATGGTGTTCATCAATAACTGAACAATGGTACAATGAGAGTAGTTGAAACAGTCCTCAGTAGGTACCACAATAGAGACAGGAACAGAAGGATAACTCCGTACTGTCCACGGACGCTGAGCTTCATTGATGTGTCATCATGATCTTCCTGCCCTTGTCCCGTTTTATTTGGGGTCGGCACAGCACGTTTTTTTCTTCCATTCTGTCCTGTCACTCGTCACGCTATCACTAACTCCCTTTTCTTTCATATCACTTCTCACACAATCCATCCATCTTTTTTTTGGCCTCCCTCTCCCTCTCCATCCATCCACATGTAAATTCATAACTCTTTTAGCAACATGCGCTTCATCCCTCCTCTTCACATGACCATACCAAGATAAACGATTCCCTTTCAACTTTTCAGTCACTGGCGCCACTTTCAAACTTCCCCTAATATACTCATTTCTCACTTTATCCATTCTTGTCACATGGTTTTTGAGCTTCATTGAGGTGTATTCGTTATTAATTAATATTTTTTTGGGTCACATGGTTTTTGCATTTAGCGAGACTCAAAATAAAACATTATTAGCTTGAGTCATTTTGGGTTCCATTAGAATTCGACGACCCAGCCACGATAGGCGCGGGCTTGTGGATGACGAGCAATGTGTAGCTCGCCGTCCGTCTGGACCAAGCCAGAGTCGTCGATGGCGCGTAGTGGTCCACGCACACCCCAAAGAGATGTCAGCAAACCGTAGGGACCCAGCAGGGCCGATGCCCGTTAGGGCCGAAAGAATTTTTCTGAAAAAGAAACCCTTGGTCCTAGAACGCAAACGGTAATTGAAGGACACAGGTGTGGTTTTACTCGGTATAAGTCTGATAAATCCTCCCGCTCCATAAGATGATTTTCAGAGGAGAAGGAAAAGTCATAAGATGATTTCTAACCTTAAAAAAACCCCGAATGATTGATTAAGGCCTACTGTCCATGGACGCGTAGCTTCATAGACACGTATTCGTCATTATACGCTTGCTGTACGCTTGCGTGAACATACAATAAGCTATAAAACTCTGTCCACGAAGCGGCAGCATCGTGCCATCGTATCGCGTCAATGAAGCTACGCGTCCGTGGACAGTAGGCCATAGTTTTGTATGTAAGCTGTACTTTTTGGTGTACAATAAAGTTTATTCTATTCTATTCTATGACTTCTCCCGCTTTGGATGGACTCCTGTGTCTTTCAGTTACCGTTTGCGTTCTAGGACCACGGGATTCTTTTTCAGAATAATTCCCACGGCACCACGGCAAATAGAATAGAATAGAATAGAATAGAATAGAATAGAATAGAATAGAATAGAATAGAATAGAATAGAATAGAATAGAATAGAATAGACTAGAATAGAATAGAATAGAATAGAATAGAGTAGAATAGAATAGAATAGAATAGATTAGAAGAGAATAGAATAGAATAGAATAGAATAGAATAGAATAGAATAGAATAGAATAGAATAGAATAGAATAGAATAGAATAGAATAGAATAGAATAGAATAGAATAGAATAGAATAGAATAGAATAGAATAGAATAGAATAGAATAAACTTTATTGCACACCAAAATAGTAACAAAACTTTTATACTAGGTAACTTAAAACTATGGATACAAAGGCGGTCTTATCGCTGACAGCGATATCTACCAGACAACCTTAGGATGGACTGTAAGAAATTGAAATAGAAAAAGGGGGTAGTCTGTGGTGTATTGCAAAAAAAAAAAAAAATATCGGGCATCGGCCCTGCTGGGTCCCTACGGTTTGCTGACATCTCTTTGGGGTTTGCGTGGACCACTACGCGCCGTCGACGACTCTGGCTCGGTCCGGACGACTACCGGATGGACGGCGAGCTACCCAATGCTCGTTTTCCGCAGGCCCGCGCCTATCGTGGCTGGTCGTCTATTCTAATGGAACTCAAAATGACTATAATAGTTTTTTTTTTTTTATTATGACACTCGCTAAATACAAAAATTATGCGACTTAAAAAAAATGGCAGTCGCCTGTATGTTTGCACTGTACCTACGTGAAGTCTGTATGTGTGCGCGTATTTCAATGTTGTATAGACTTGAACTTCTGTCTCTATCTCCTTGGATACAGTACCATTGCAATGGATGCCATCATGCTTTTATCATTAATGCATCTTCAAAGTCTTGGCTGAAAGCTAATTGCAGCGTCTTTTAGTTTTAAAAGAAGACATTATGATGTATTAGCTTTTGATGTCTTGGTTTTGGCTGGGGAAACGGAAAATGCTAGATTCAGTAGTGGCATGCGATGTTTCCAGTTCTAAAAAGAACTAATCGTTTAATAAGGAGCTAGGTAGTCGTCGCTTGAAAGCTAACTAACGTTGCTGTAATGCTATTTGGTTGCAGGTTTCCGTTTTATTTTTAAATGTGTATATTTCGGTTTTGGACCTCCAGTTTAAAGCTGGAAAATTTATTTGATGACTTGCCATGTGTAAGAAGTGTTATTAATCACACTACTATTATAAAGGTCTGTATGCATGTGTGTGTTTGTTTGGTATTACTTTACGCTTAAACGGCCGCATGGATTTAGATGAAATTTGGCACACGGGAGAGAATATCATTTAATAGGGCACAGAACTGACAGAACGGAGTAGATGAAACCACAGGCCGAAGCTTGACGGCGAACAATGGGTAGCTCGCCGTCCGACCTCAAGGAGCGCCTCAAGGAGATGTTGGCAAATCGTAGGGGCCCAGCAGGGTCGAAGCCTACTGGGACCATGGGTGGTACGAAAGTGAACCTGGGGCCCTGAAACAAAGGCAAAGTAAGAACAGGAGTGGGTTGGCTCAGCGCAAGGGCGGGAGATGTCATTAGATGATTTCTCACATAAAAAAAAGGCCGAAGCTAGTGCTTTGAAATTCTCTGATTATTTTGGGGTTCAACTAAATCAAGTTGTAACCTTATTTCTTACTAGCGACCCGCCCCGGCTTCGCACGGGTGCAATGCTGATCACTTCATAGTATAAACAAAGTCGCTTCCAGCTGTCTGTCCGCTTAGATCTTTAAATCTACGCAACGGATTTTGATGCGGTTTTGTCCAGCATTGCACCAGGGCGGGTCGCGAGTACTAAATATACTACAGAATGTCTTTATACACAACTTTCACAGATTTTTTGTCATTAGTCAATACAAACATATTTTCTTTTGAGGTTACTCTTGAAAGAGCAACATATAATTGGCCATGTAATAAAAACATTCAACGCTTAATCTAAGCCTGTAACGTTGAAAGTTTGACCCTGCGATTTATTGATGGTCATTGCAAAAGATATTTTTAGCGGAAATGGTAGGTGTTTATATTGGAACGGTAAATTCGATGGTATTAGAATTCAATTTCAATTAACCCAAACACTGCTAGGTTATATTGTTTTATTATGAATTTCCTGTGTCTACGTTCCACCTTCCTCCATCATTAGATCAGTTCGATAGTACCTTATAGCCAAAGTGCATCTCATGACAATTCTAATAAGTTTGGGCTTATTAGAATTGTCATGAGATGCAGTTATTAAAAATATCTATAATTAAAAATACGGCTAGGATACATTGATCAATTACATAGTTCCGGTACCTATCTTCCGGCTCCATCATCATCATCATCATCAGGTCACTTCGATGATACCATTTTCAACATAATTATTCAGAACCATTTATTTATTTGTATTGTCATAGTCGTCTAAGTGTCTTCATTGTGATATCTAAGTGAGTATGAAGTCCCGTTGGTCATTCCTGGTCTTCTTCATCAGTTCCACTTCATCAAATGTTACTTTTTGACTGTGAATGCTTATGTTCTCAATGAAAATACCAAAATCACTATATGGTGGCCTATAATATTTGAGGAGTTCCCTCAATTCCCCATGGAACCCATCATCAGAACTAAATTTTGAAAAAAATGGGACCAATCTGAAAGCATATCCTTTAAGAGGTAAAAAAAATTTTGCAAATCCGTCCATAAACGACGAAGTTCTGAGGTAACACAAAAAAAATAAAAAACATACAACCGAATTTATAACCTTCTTCTTTTTTGAAGTCGGTTAAAAACACTATAACGATCAAAATGACATTAATTTCGGAAGTCGGTATTTCTGGTATTGTTTGCTTGTTATTTAACACCGACTTCCGAAATTAAAGTCATTTTGATCGTTTTATTGTTTTTTTTTTTTTTTTTTTTTGTGAAGTCGATAATTTTTAATTTTTTGTAAAAAAAAATTATAACACACTAGCGACCCGCCCCGGCTTCGCACGGGTGCAATGCAGATCACTTCATAGTATAAAACAAAGTCGCTTCCCGCTGTGTCTGTATGTATGCTTAAATCTTTAAAACTACGCAACGGATTTTGATGCGGTTTTGTCCAGCATTGCACCAGGGCGGGTCGCTAGTACTAAATATACTACAGAATGTCTTTATACACAACGTTCACAGATTTTTTGTCATTAGACAATACAAACATATTTTCTTTTGAAGTTACTCTTGAAAGAGCGACATATAATTAATTGGCCATGTGAAAAACATTCAACGCTCAAATCTAAGCTTGTAACGTTGAAAGTTTGACCCTGCGATTTATTGATGGTCATTGCAAAAGATATCTTTAGCGGAAATTGTAGACGTTTATATTGGATCGGTAAATTTGATGGTATTAGAATTCAATTTCAATTAACCTAAACACTGCTAGGTTACATTGTTTTATTATGAATTTCCTGTGTCTACGTTCCACCTTCCTCCATCATCAGATCAGTTCGATAGCACCTTATAGCCAAAGTGCATCTCATGACAATTCTAATAAGCCCAAACACGGCTAGGATACATTGATCAATTACAGAGTTCCGGTGCCTATCTTCCGGCTCCATCATCATCATCAGGTCACTTCGATAATACCATTTTCAACATAACTATTCAGAACCATTTATTTATTTGTATTGTCATAGTCGCTTAACTGTCTTCATTGTGATGTCTATATGAGTATGAAGTTCCGTTGACCATATCTGGTCTTCTTCATCAGTTCCACTTCATCAAATGTTACTTTTTGACTGTAAATGCTTATGTTCTCGATGAAAATACCAAAATTACTATATAGTTGCCTATAATATTTGAGGAGTTCCCTCGATTCCCCATGGATTCCATCATCAGAACTGAATTTTGAAAAAAATGGGACCAATCTGGAAGCATATCCTTTAAATGGAAAAAAAAAATTGCAAATCGGTCCATAAACGACGGAGTTCTGAGGTAACACACAAAAAAAAAAGAAAAAATATACAACCGAATTGATAACCTCCTCCTTTTTTTGAAGTCGGTTAAAAACACGATAACGATCAAAATAACTTTAATTTCGGAAGTCGGTGTTAAATAACAGACTTTCGAAATTAAAGTTATTTTGATCGTTTTAGTGTTTTGTTTTTTTTTTTGTAAAAAGTTTTTTATTTCACACTTTTTAGTTGTGATGCACTTATAGCCAGAGTACCTATTTCACATGACAATTCGATTTAACCCAAACACTGCTAGGATACATTATTTTATTATGAAGTCCCCATCCACCTCCCGGCTCCATCATCAGGTTAGTTCGATAGTAGGTACCTTATAGCCAAAGTGCATATAATAACAATTCTAATAAGCCCAAACACGGCTAGGTTACATTGATTATACGGAGTTCCAGTGCCTACCTTCCGGCTCCATCATCATCATCAGATCACTTCGATATACCATTTCCAACATAACTATTCAGAACCATTTATTTATATTGTCATAGTTACTTAACTATCTTCATTGTGATTTCTATGTGAGGGTGAAGTTCCGTTGGCCATTTCTGGTCTTCTTCATCAGTACACTTCATCAAATGTTACTTTTTGACTGTAAATGCTTTTTTTTGGTATTCTCGATGAAAATACCAAAAATCACTATATAGTGCCTAGAATATTTGAGGAGTTCCCTCGATTCCTCATGGATTCCATTATCAGAACTGTATTTGAAAAAAATTGGACCAATCTGGAAGTAAACGAGTAGTACCTATATCTGCGTCGGCGCATCAATCTGAAAGAATAAAGTTATTTACCACAACCGCTATGTCCCTGCATTTTAAATCTGTAATATCTTCACTTAAATTACATGCTGTAAAGGGCCTTATTGATCTATATTAAATGCACAATATTTAAAGTACTTAATTGGATAAAGATTTATGCTGTATTGCTTAAAATCGTTTCGTAAATACGCCATTATTTCTCGTAAAAAGTAAAGGATAAAAAATGGTTATTGTGGGTTATACCTAAAAGATAGACATATACCATCGCAGAGTTTTTTGTAAATCTTTTTAAGGCATACAATACTGTAGTACATTATTTTGATCTAGCTCTTAGGGTTCAGCCAGCGTTTGCAATGTAAGCGCAAAAAAATGTGTTTATTTACGACATCACATTAGAAACCTCTAAAATCATCAGTGTTCCTCTACTATATTGTGCGTGTATTATACACATAAACCTTCCTCTTGAATCACTCAATCTATTAAAAGAAACCGTATCAAAATCCGTTGCGTAGTTTTAAAGATCTAAGCATACATAGGGACAGACAGACACGAAAAGCGACTTTGTTTTATACTACGTAGTGATAGTGAAGTGATTTGCATTGCACCCGTGCGAAGCCGGGGCGGGTCGCTACTCATAGTATAAAACAAAGTTGTTTCCCGCTGTTTGTCCCTATGTACGCTTAGATCAGACAGCGCCTATCATCCACAGTGCAGTCGCGCATTTTGAACTCCTTCGGCCATGTATCTCGTCGTGGTAATGACTCCATAGAGCGTCTCGTAGTGCAGCAGGGCAAAGTTTAGGGCATCAGGCCACGTGGTAGATCACTGATGAGATGGACAGACCAGATCAAGGTGCAACTAAGTGCTCGGTTTATGAATGTACTCGGAAAGCTGCAGTCCGCGATGAATTGCGCCGTGTTACCAAGATGATCACTTATCGTGATTCACAGTGATGACCACGACCACACTGGCAAGCGTGTACCGACTGAGTAGAAGAAGATCTTTAAAATACGCAACGGATTTTGATGCGGTTTTGCGTGATTTACAGTGATGACCACGACCACACTGGCAAGAGTGTACCGACTGAGAAGAAGATCTTTAAAATACGCAACGGATTTTGATGCGGTTTTGATCAGCATTGCACCCGTGCGAAGCCGGGGCGGGTCGCCAGTACCAATTATACTACAGAATGTCTTTATGTAAAATGTTCACAGCTTTTTTTTGTCATTAGATAATACAAACATGTTTTCTTTTGAGGTTACTCTTGAAAGAGCGACATATCATTGGTCATGTGAAAAACACTTAACGATCAATAACGTTGCAACGTTGAAAGTTTGACCCTGCGATTTATTATTGGTCATTGCAAAAGATATCTTTACTTGCCACTGTGGGGACCGCCCGGAGGACACGATGGAGCACACGGTGGAGGTGTGCCCCGCAGGTGGTCGCCTCCTTCTGCGAAGCATAATGCTGGCAAAGGAGGCGGCCGATCGCGTGAGGCAATTACGGTCCTCACGCCCCAACCGCCGTCGGGATTCCGATCCCGATTTCCGGCCACTGTAGGCGCGGGCTTCCCGACGGCGACCGTCCGGTAACCGTCCGGATCGAGACCAAGTCGTCGACGGCGCGTATTGTTCCACGCGCGCCTCAGGGAGATGTCAGCAAATCGGAGGGGCCCAGCTGGGTCGAAGCCTACTGGGTCCACGGGTAGTTTGAAAGTGAAACCCGGGACGAAGGCAAAGAAGGAACAGAAGTGGGTTTTTAGTCAGTAAAAGTCTGAAACTATCTCGCGCTCCGCCCAAGAGCGCGATTTGTCATTAGATGATTTTCCCACCTAAAAAAAAAAATATGAAGAAGAATGTGCAAGAAACTCCATGGACACACATCTCCGGTACCACATCCAGTGAGTATTGTGCACTCTATTATGACAGTTTTTAGTCATTTTACCAGCAAACGCGTGCCATTGCAAAGTTTAGATGGATTCAGGTTTTTTAACTATAAAATAACAGGACAACCTATTTTCAACACCATTTTATGGAAGGGAGGGTCCAGACGGGTTCAAAAAATTAACAAATTCTGTAGGAAAAAACTTTTTACAAAAAAAATAAATAACCGACTTCATTATAAAAAGTGGGCAAGTGGCACGCAAAAAACTTTTTACAAAAAAAAAAATAACCGACTTCATTATAAAAAGTGGGCAAGTGGCACGCACTGTGAGGGTGCTATGAAAACAATTCAATTCCAAAACTGAGTTACGAAGATTTTTCCGAATCGCAAAAAAAGTTTTTTTTTGTGACGTAACTACAAATTTACAGTTTTCAAATTTTTTCCTATATTTGTGCTATGAGACCTTGCTTCATGCCAAATTTCAGTATTCTAGATCAACGGGAAGTACTCTATGAATTTTGATTCCCTTGAGAGTGTCGAAATATACTTTTTTTGCGACATAAACGTCTGTATCTTTTTTTTTCGTTAGCTCAGAAGTTTGAGTTTTTCACAGCTTCAAGGGACCGCAGACTTGAATATATGGTTTTAATTTCAACTCGATACCTCTATGCGTTTCCGAGATAAAGGGTCTTGCCAGACAGACCGACTAAAAACAAAGTGATCCTATAAGGGTTCCGTTTTTTCCTTTTTAGGTACGGAACCCTAAAAACAAAACACTAAAACGATCAAAAAAACTTTAATTTTGGAAGTCAGTGTTTCTGGTATTGTCTGCTTCTTATTTAACACTGACTTCCGAAATTAAAGTTATTTTGATCGTTTTGTTTTTTGTGGTGAAGTTGGTTATTTTTTTTTTTTTGTAAAAAAAAATATTTCACACTTTATAGTTGTGATACATTTATAGCCAGGGTACTTATTTCTCATGACAATTCGATTTAACCCAAACACTGCTAGGACACATTATTTTATTATGAAGTCCCTATCCACTTCCCAGCCCCATTATCAGGTCAGTTTGATAGTACCTTATAGCCAAAGTACATCTGATGACAATTCTAATAAGCCCAAACATGGCTAGGTTACATTAATTAATTACGGAGTTCCAGTGCCTATCTTCCAGCTCCATCATCATCATCAGATCACTTTGATGCTACCATTTTCAACATAACTATTCAGAACCATTTATTTATATTCATTGTCATAGTTACTTAACTATCTTCATTGTGATATCTATGTAGGGGTGAAATTCCGTTGGCCATTTCTGGTCTTTTTCATCAGTTCCACTTCATCAAATGTTACTTTTTGACTGTAAATGCTTAAGTTCTCGATGAAAATATTAAAATCATTATATAGTTGCCTAAAATATTTGAGGAGTTCCCTCGATTCCTTATGGATCTCATCATCAAAACTGGATTTTGAAAAAAATAGGACCAATCTGAAAGCATGTCCTATTGGGGAAAAAAAAATGTTGCAAGTCGGTCCATAAACGACGGAGTTCTGAGGTAACAAACGTAGAATCAAGTTATTTACCGCAACCGCTATTTCCCTGCATTTTAAATCTGTAATATCTTCGAAAATATTCATTTAAATTACACGCTGGAAAGGGCTATATTGATCTACATTAAATGCACATTTTATTTAAGGTACTTAATTGGATAAGGATCAATGCTGTATTGCTTAAAATCGTTTCGTAAATAAGCCATTATTTCTCGTAAAAAGTAAAGGATAAAAAATGGTTATTGTGGGTTATACCTAAAAGATAGACATATACCATCGCAGACTTTTTTGTAGATCTTTTTAAGGTGTACAATACTGTAGTACATTATTTTGATCTATGTCTTAGGGTTCAGCCAGCGTTAGCAATGTAAGCGCAAAAAAATGTGTTTATTTACGACATCACATTAGAAATCTCTAAACTCATCAGTGTTCCTCTACTATATTGTGCGTGTATTATACACATAAACCTTCCTCTTGAATCACTCTATCTATTAAAAGAAACCGCATCAAAGTTCGTTGCGTGGTTTTAAAGATCTAAGCATACATAGGGACAGACAGACACGAAAAGTGACTTTGTTTTATACTATGTAGTGATTAAAACAAAAAATATTATGGTACCTATTATATCTCTTTCTTGCCAATTAATTTGTTAAATTATTTTATAGTCACAATGAAAGCATACTGCACCTCAATAGCGGTTCTGAAAGGGAAACTGTGGCCCTAGAATGCAAAGGGCAACTGAAGGTCACAGGTGTGGTTTTAATCCTTAAAATATGTCTGATACGCCCTCTCGCCACCATAGAGCGAGAGAAGTCATTAGATGATTTCGCACCTCAAGGAAATCCCACTAGCGGTGCAAACATTTTATGACGATCAGAAATTATTTACGGTACCGTTGTCGCAGTGGCAGAGCGATCGGCGGAGGCGATCTCTCGCGCCGGGCTTTGGTGCAGGCCATGGTCCGGAGCGAGGAGGAGTGGCAGGCGGTCGCCTCCTTCTGCGAAGCAGTAATGCTTGCAAAGGAGGCGGCCGATCGCGTGAGGCAGCGGTCCTCACGACCCAACCGCCGCCGGGATTCCGATCCCGATTTTCGGCCACCGTAGGAGCGGGCTTGCGGACGGCGAGCAATGGGTGGCTCGCCGTCCGACCGTCCGGTAACCATCCGGGCCGAGCCCAAGTCGTCGACGGTGCGTGCTATTCCACGCGCGCCTCAAGGAGATGTCAACAACTGTAAGGGCCCAGCAGGGTCGAAGCCTACTGGGGCCAAGGGTCTGATTCTGAAAGGAAGACTCGGCCCTGGTACGAAAGGTAACGAAGGAACAGGAGTGGGTTTTTAGTCAGTAAAAGTCTGACACTATCTCGCGCCCCGCCCAAGAGCGGGGGATGTCATAAGATGATTTTCCCACCGGAAAAAAAAAGTGGCAGAGCGATTGACTGTCGTGCTGCGTGTCGCACGTTTGATTCTCGCATGGAACAAATATTTTGTATGGCCTACAGATACAGATACCAGAAGGACTGGAACAATTTGCCTGCTGCAGTCTTCCCGTCTAACTATTTAGGTGTCTTCAAGGCTAGAGTGAATAGGCTCTTAATAAACTAGTGCGCCTCACCATCAATGATTGCATCAATTGCAATGTTTGTTATACCTTTATTGTTCCTGGTTTCCATAGTACAAGGGAAAACCTTAGTTGTTGGGAGGACAATGTATGTGATGTCTCAATTTATTATTTATTAACGAAGCGGGCAACTTAATACGGTAGGAGTTAGTATTAGTAGGTACAGGTAGGTTACGTAAAAATTATAATATTTCTTGATAACAAAAACAAGTTTCATTTTATATTTTTATCAAATATAATTAGTAATTAAGAACGCAGTATGTAAGCATTTACTTATTTGTCGGTCGATCAGTGTGCATTTCTCTTCGCCACTTCACCACTTTTTCGAGTCGTCAAATGAGCATGAGCACCCATGAGGTTTTCTAAAAGCCGGCGCCCCTGGGTCAAGATTAGTTTAATAACTGTCTAAAAAATCATATCGTCCATTAACCAATCTAGACCAGAACCCCGGAACAAAAACCACTGCCCTTGACACATATAACAAGAATCTATACTTCTACAAACGCCCTAATAGACCGATGGCCGTGATCTCCAGCCTAATACGGCTAGAAGGGCCAAAAAGGTCCACATTATAGAATTTCATTATGGAAAAGCCTCATCCGTTGGATTTATAGCATCCTATGAATTTTGATTAAATTTTCGTGTTGAGCTCCGGCAATTGGTAACGTCTATGGTCTAAAGGAATTTGATATTGCAGTCGAGGATTGCAAGAAAAGGTTGGTGCTGGGTGTCACCGCAAATTATTGGGTGTTAACTATGTCTTGGGTACCAAGGGTTGAGTGTGGTTTGCTGTTAGTGAAGTATTTAATAATGTGTATTGAATTAATTATGCATATGTCGCAGTCAACTTGCTTGATTCGCCATTTCATTAACAGTCTAGCCTAATAACCGGAAGTCGGAATTAGGTAGAGTTATTGATGTACTTTTACTGATTTCATACAGCGAAAGAATAAAGTGGATATGCCTCAAAGCCCGAGATTAATTTTAAAGAGCAGATTTTTTTTATGACACTATCAGAAATATACCAAAAAAATCTTCCTGCATTAATGACGAGGAGGAGGAAGTGTATAAATTTGTTAACCTCACCACAGTTGACGTAGAGAGATCTGTTTCAATGAAAAATACTAATAAAAATTGTATGTTAATTATCTTTGTTTTATTTGTCTTATCTATCTCTGGATTTTTTATTATTATTTATTTGTAATATTGTTGGCCACACGGGATTTTTCATTAGAAATTCCGGGAAGATCCATATTAACATCAACATTTCGATGCTAGTACATCGATAATTCTACCTAATTCCGACCCCTGCTAATAACAACGGGGGAATTTCTGAAAAGGAAAACCGTGGTCTTAGATCGTCTAAGGCTACTGAAGGTCCATGATGGCACAGGTGGGTTTAGTTTTAGTTAGCAAAAGTCTGACCCTAGAGCAAAAGTCATTACATAGATGATTTCCCATCAGCCCAAAAAAAAAGCCTAATGACAAAACGATGCCGTTCTTCTAGTGGGCTGAATATGATATTTGGTCGATGCGATTAATAGAATAGAATAGAATAAACTTTATTGTACACCAAATTAGTAACAAAACTTTGACACTAACTTAAATCTATGGGTACAAAGGCGGTCTTATCGCTAAGAGCGATATCTACCCTCAGACCAATAAAAAAGTATAAACAGAACATTGCGCTCCTAAAAGTGTGGCACGTAATATGAAGCCAATCGGCAATATGAAGCCAGCCGCTCGGTAGTCTTCCGCTAGCAAGCGAGTGCACGTGACGTTGTTTTGTTGAGATAATAATTACGAAATTATGCCGTCCTGTGTCATAAACTGCTGCAAGAACAATTCCTTTTAAAGTTTACAAGTAAATAACGTTTTTGCTGTATAAATTAAATTAAATCGTAAAAATATCTGATATAATTTCTCGGAACATGCCATTGTGTCGGTGTTGCAAGTTAAGAACATTATTTATTCCCAAAAATAAGGGAAGTCGAAATTTTTTACGGACACTACAACATAGTGTTTTTTATTTACAAGTATGGCGTCATCCAACATACGTTTACGCTGGATGACCCGCACCTAATCCGATTGTCGTTGGATATATATTATTATTATTATATGTAAGTTTTGTGTGTTTTTAAAATTAATAATTTCACTTAATATGAAAATAAATGATTTTCATTAAATGAAATTATCTTTCATTTCATACAACCAAGATAAACACTATACTACCTACACAATAATAAAACTTAACCAAAGTATATCTCTCGCACTTGGGAGTCGCATCGCAACGCTTGCAACATTTTTTCTCTAGCACACATGTGCAAATCTACGATGTCATACACCAAGTTACGCACACAAAGCCAAAACTAGTCCTCACTTATTTCGTCGCTTTTGTTTACGACGACTCCGTCTATACTTTTTTATTCGTCTGAGTATCTACCAGACAACCTTAGGATGGAATGTAAGAACTTGAAATAGAAAAAGGGGGGTCGTCTGCGGTGTACTGCAAATTAATAACGTAAATATTATATTAAAATTATATACTAGACTATACATAGATGTAATATAGCTATTATATATAAAAGACAATATGTAAACATATAAATATTATTTATATATATTATAAGTTACACAATTTTATACAAAGAGATGGAAAAAGAAAAGAACAATAAGGTGAGTTAGTGACGGAAGAACTGAATTTAGGTAGAGGCAAGATAGCAATAAAACATTTTATACAGTAGAGTGGCCATGTTACGAAAAAAAAAACTTCACGCGGGTTTTCTGTAATCTAGTTTCTTTTAGACTTTATAGACAGACATAGAAGCCCCGCTATGGGATTCTGTCGGATTATTATACTTGCGACCGTAGTCTGCACATCGTCGGCTAAACGGTAACTAAAATTATTTTTACGACTTGCCTTTCTTAAGAGCACCCAACTCGAGGTACATTTCCATACAACCGCTCTTACGTGATTATAACGTTAATACACATATTTCTCTAGATTCTATGTTTGGAAACAGACATCTTGTGGATTACCTAGGTTTCTATTGAAATCAAAACATAAATATTTCAACATCATCATCAATTCATCCGAAAGACGTCCACTGCTGGACATAGGCCTCCCACAAGTGTCGTCACAATGAACGGTCCTGTACGTCTCGCATCCATCGGACTCCCGCAAACGTAACCAAGTCATCGGTCCACCTTGTAGGAGGCCTTCCAACGCTACTTCTTCCGGTACTTGGTCGCCATTCCAGAACCTTTCGGCCCCAACGGCCATCGGTTCTGCGAGCAATGTGCTCTGCCCATTGCCACTTAAGTTTGGCGATTCTTCGTGCTATGTCGTTAACCTTGGTTCTCCTGCGGATATCCTCATTCCTGATTCGATCACGCAAGGAAACTCCGAGCATAGCCCTTTCCATTCCCCTTACCTGAAATCAAAACATAAATTTGGAAAAAACTATTCCAGTAAAAACCTCTGAAAATCTGAAATTTTGCGTGAACTTTGGCTCTCAAAAAAAATACGTGTAAAACCTTACACGTTTCATTGAAATTCTGAAATTCAGTTTCAGAAAGTGAGTTTAATTGAAATTCTGCTTTGTGAAATATTCGAGTGAGTGTCAGAATTACCGAATGCCAACCGTGTTCAGGCGTTATCTTTCTTTTTTCTTTTCGCGTTGCCTCTTTATGCTTTGGATTGCGTTAGATGAAACTACAAGCTTTTAAACCATATTTACGTTGACAATATACCGATCAGGAAGGGCTCCCTTAAATTTCAGGATCAGGCAAGTTTTTTTTTAGAATTAAACCCCTCTTTACGAATTATTAGTCTTGTATTGTAGGAGCGTTCCCAAAATATGTAAAGTCACATACCTACACAAGATACCAAGACCCAGTAATTAAACGATATGGTCGGAGTTGCACAAGAAGGGATTCCTAACTACTTTCGTCTCTAGACTAGCTAAACTTCTAGATTCCCATGAGCTCCTTAATTGGGAACCAAGCCTCCAAGGGGGGGGGGGAGGATGTTCGCAACACTAACAATTACGACGACTGGTGCTGAAAATCAGCGCTGAGGCTCTATTTTATACGAGCCCCAGCATTTTTGCTGAGCGCTGGCCGTTTTACGCGGATGTGACGCATAACCTACCATTTATATAAGTCGTTATTGTTATTTGTTTATTTTTAGGTGTGCGCCATATTTGACGTAAATAAACTGTTTTTCTTTCTTTTCCTTTCTTTCTTTCTTTAATTAGTAAGTTTGCGGACAACACTACTAAGAACCGGACGCGCCGATAGTCTGTGGAAGACACGATTTTGACAGCTCAGTTTCCGGAAAAAATGGACTTGAAAAAACTCTCTCTCTCTGCTTGCTCACAACAACTTTATTATCTTAAGATAGTTTAAAAATTATAACTCTATGGAGATTGCTGAATACTTTAAGGAAGAAACAAGTCGTTTCATTCTCGACACCTCTGGTACCTGAATTCTTCAACATTTGGTAACTGAGTATGTGGTCGCTCACAATGGGCCTCCATTGTCCAGGTGCTTTTGTAGTATTACAAAAAGATAAAGTATTATTTAAAAAAACTAGAAGCATCAGAAAGCAACGGCATTTTCTACCATCTGAGGTCCACAAATATTCTCGATTTTTCCTCATTCAAAGCCCTTCAAAACACCACCACTTAGTGCTATAACATCTATATACATCTAAGAAATTATCCTCATCCATTTTCGCTTACACAGCTGAATTATAATATTGTTTAGGGCAGATATACAACTTGTACAATCGAAGAAAGAGATTGGTGTACAGACAGTTAATTCCAGGCTATTAAATGGTTTCTAAAATGGACGAGGTTAGGCATTTGTCAAGTATTCAATATTGTGCATGTGACAAGTACCCAGTCTTTTTTTTTAATTATGTAAACCAGTGCTTGACTGCGATCCTTCCTGATGGTATTTAAACTAATTTAGTCATTCTAAGCATAACAAAGCGTGGACTTGCGGACGGCGAACAATATGTAGCTCGCAGTCCGACCATCCGGTAACCGTCCGGACCGAGCCCAAGTCGTTGACGGCGCGTACTGTTCCACGTGCGCCTCAAGGAGATGTCAGCAGACCGTAGGGGCCCAGCAGGGTCGAAGCCTACTCGGGCCAAGGGTCTGCTTCTGAAAAGAAGACTCGGCCTTGGTACGAAAGGCAACGAAGGAACAGGAGTGGGTTTTTAGTCAGTAAAAGTCTGACACTATCTCTCGCTCCACCCAAGAGCGGGGGATGTCATTAGATGACTTTCCCACCGAAAAAAAAAAGCATAACAAGTAATTACGTTACCTATTGGTCAAACAACAAAACAGTCAAATAAAAAATAGAATAGGGCAATTGTATGGATTGAAAAACAATTATGAGCAGTGACTCAATTTTAAATTCTGACATCCGGTTAAACAAGAACTCGACTTCGAAATAGGAAAAATTCAGATTCAGATTTACTATCAATGTAGGGACAGATATAAAAGTAATAATGTAGGTAAGATAGCGACCCGCCCCGGCTTCACACGGGTGCAATGCTAATCAAAACCGCATCAAAATCCGTTGTGTAGTTTTAAAGATGTAAGCGTACAGGGACAGACAGCCAGAAGTGACTTTGTTTTATACTATGAATTGATCAGCATTGCACTCGTGCGAAGCCGGGGCGGGTCGCTAATTATACATATAAACCATCCTCTTGAATCACTCTGTCTATTAAAAAAAAAACCGCATTAAAATCTGTTGCGAAGTTTTAAAGATCTAAGCATACATAGGGGCATACAGCGGGAAGCGACTTTGTTTTATACTATTTAGTGATATATTGTAAGGTGATTGGCAGTGCGGTGAAAAGATAATTTTTGCCTGTATACCAAACCTATTGTTCGAGTGTACAAGACAGAAAGAACGGAAATGAACGAAAGAGACAAAAGCCACAAAGGTAATGAGAACGAAAGGGATGGGGATAGAGCCGGAGACGAAATGATCACTGCGTCGCCGCTAACAACTTCGTCAGTGCACAAACATGAATATGGAAAACTTTGGAGTAGAACGAAAAGCTTATTTAGTTTTTTTTTGAAGTTGAATATTTTTAGGAAGAGAATGGCCGTGGCTTGAATAGAATTGTTGTGGTAAATGAAAAAGTTAATTATGTAGTTGAAATATTCTTACTTGCGGCTTTTTATTATTTTGATAATATTTTTTATTTAATCATAATTTTAATACCAATGTGTGAACGAAATATTTAAAAATGAGCAAAATATGAACAGAAAACTATAAACGAAATTTTAACATTAATTTTATTTATTGTTATTGATAATATCGACCTTTTTTAGGAAGAATGGATTTTCGTTACCCTATATCGTACCCTTATTGCAAAAACCAACTAAAAGCGCCAACATTTTTGTATTATATTATATTATGTTATTACTATTATATTCAATCAAATTTGTAGGTTATTTACTTTTTGCTGAAGCTATCTTTGTAAATAAGTGTCGTAGCTAATAACTGGTTTTACCTGTAGATTCATCTGGATGAGACGAATGGATGGATGAATTTAACTTTAATTTGGGTAAAAATTGCAGATAGTTAGTTTTTGCAATAAGGGTACGATATGGTATTCATAACAAATTCTCTAAAAAAATATGATTTGTTATTCACACAACTACTGATATATATTGAAATAGTTCCTATTAATATATTGGAAGAAAAAAATCCTTTTTGAAAAAAGTACAAATTTTCGCTTATGACATTCTTCCTCAAAAAGCTCGATATTAGCGTTGGATTTTATCTAAATGAGATGTCCAGATGTCGGAAGTCGCAGGGTGATCGCTGTCCACCGTAGGTGCGGGCTTGCGGGCGACGAGCAACAATTATCTCGCCATTCCCCCATCTGGTCCACCAAGCCGAATTTACCATGTCTAGTGAGGCCCTGCGTCATGTGGAAGGTGAGGACGCCGTGACGTCTCTTCAGCCACTCCTCAAAGAGGGAACTTACCGCCATGTTTATGAGTCCAACCACACCACCATGACGACAAAAGACATCCGAAGGAACATGAGTGGATTTTAGTCAGTAAAAATCTGACACTTCGTCTTGCTCCACCACATCAACAAATCAGATCACCCATTCTGGGACAAAAATTAAAAAAAAAAAAAAATTTTGGCTCATCATCATCATCATCATCATTTCAGTCGAAAGACGTCCTCTGCTAGACATAGGCCTCCCCCAAGTGTCGCCATAATGAACACAATTTTTTGGCTCACTTTAATAATATTTTTTTATTTTTAAAGAACACGTGTAACGCATTATTTCTTACTATAGCGTCTAAGTCGAAAACTATTTGGGAACGGAGATATTTACAGGTAAGAATTAAAACTACGACGACGGAAAAGAATTTGTATTAGGTGCTTAAATCCATATCACAGCGATTATACAGATGGGTTAGTTAGTGGTGTTGTAAGTGTCAATACTAACCACATCATTAATTATCACTCATCATTGTGAAATAGTGGAAATAATAATTACACGGAATTTTACACAAAATAGTGGTGGTACATTTAAACATCGTTGTATATCTTTGTTCCCAAATTCATTACAGCATTGTCGCCATACAAAGAAATGTTTCTACTCCAGCCACTAATTAAATAAAATATAATTCATTCCTGGCCGCCGACTTTTTTATTTTATCCTAAATCATCGAACAAAATGAGTGATCTCCTTTTGGGAACACGTTTATTGTGCGTGCAGCTAAGGAGCGGAATCCTCTATCGGAGTTTATGTTTCCTGATAGCTACAACCTGGGGCATTTAAATCAAGAGTCCCTCCCTTCGCGTTCGGCGCTCGACTCGTGTGCTCGTACGCGTAATTGTCTAACCCCGCCGTGTCAGTTATTTGCCATCGCTAGTGATGCCTCGCCGCAATATCGACAATATATCGATAGTGAGGCTTCTTCAAAAATGGACAAATTTCTAAAGAAGTCGGATACCACCGGCAACCTTAACGCGAAAAGACCTGGTGAAGATCTCATTGGCCCTTGGCAATTCGCTAAGCGCCCTGCTGTATCTCGGAAATCAGAGAAGTTTGATGAATCGCGAAGGTTACCGCTGCATAACCAATTTAAGGACCTCTCAGTGGACGACAAGAATGAATCAGTAACGAATATACACTACAGAGATGCCTCAACCGGAACTAAGAAGACGGGACATATTCCTCCCCTGATTCTGGAGATACAGGAAGATTGGACACATGAGTCGATTAAAAACCTAATCACCCGTTTCACTAACAAGTTTCATCTTCAGTACAGAGCTAACAATAAAGTTGCTGTTATTTGTTATACATCGGAAGCTCACCAAACTGTGAAAGAAGGACTCCGCAAAGAAAACGCTGCTTTCCTCACTTACACCCGTAAAGATGAAAAAGTACCTAAAATGGTGATAAAAGGATTACCTTCCTATATTGAACAAGATTTATCTGATGTACTTGATAAACTAGGTTTTCCAGGAACTTCAGTTTCTCAATTGAAGACTCAACAAGTGAGTACGTTATCTTGCCCACCTTTTTTAATAGTACTTCCGGCTGGAACGGACATTGCAAAGTTTCGTAAAATCAAATATTTATTTAACTGCGTGGTAACTATTCAAAAATTTATGCCCAAGAAGTCTGCTGGTACACAATGCTACAGATGTCAAAACTACGGCCATGCATCGAGAAATTGCAATATGCCGGCTAGGTGTGTGAAATGTACGGAACCTCATGCGACAAGTGAATGTCCTAAAAAAGACCGGATCGAGCCCGCACGATGTTGTAACTGTGACCAGAATCACCCTGCAAACTACCATAAGTGTGAGACCCGTCTTGCATACTTGAAGCGCATTCAATCACGGCGTGAGAATCTTCCCTCAAGGTCCTCCGCTACTAAGTACCTGTCTACAGATCCTATAGATGGGCCACTCATACCTAAGAAGCCTTCTTATGCTGCTGCTGTCAAGACCCACTTAAGCCATGATCTTGCTTTGAACGATCACCTGGAGCTACCGTCGGATGACCCAGTGACAAAAGAGATGTTGGAAATACTGATCTGTATCAAAAATCTTAAACCACAATTTTCTGCCTGTGAGTCCACGTTGGACAAAGTTATGTTAGTCTTAACCCATCTTGGACACTATGTATAATTCTTACGAGTTAACACTACTTTCTTGGAACTCCGACGGAGTACGGTCTAAAATGTGTGAACTACTTGATTTGGCGGTATGTACCCTATCTGTTGATATTATAGCTGTGTGTGAAACTAAACTCACTTGTAATATTTCCATTAGCACACCAGGTTATATCTGCTATCGTCAAGATAAACACCATAGCGGACGAGGGCAAGGAGTAGCCATATTGGTCAATGATAGACTCGAGGCTAGACAAGTCCTTATCCCCAAAACTAAACATATTGAAGCGATTGCAATTGGTCTGGAGATTGGAGGTAAAGATTATGTATTTGTTTCAGCTTACCAATCTCCCAATTTACAGATTGAAGGCAGTGACTTGGATATTTTATTTTCTTTAGGACCCCATGTGGTAGTAATGGGTGATTTTAATGCTAACCATGGGTACTGGAATAGTAGTTATGTTAACACTCGAGGCAATATACTGTTCCATCATATGTTGAACCATGACTATGTTATACATTACCCGGACACACCTTCTCAAGTCAATTACCGAGCTGATCTTACTGCTACCAATCCTGACTTGGTTTTATCGTTAAATGTCAATAGTATCCATGAGATTCAGGTATTACCTGCCTTATCATCCAACCACTTTCCTTTACTGTTTACAGTTAATGGTTTTTGCTCTCGAAAACCAATTCCTAAAGTCTACACTTATCGTGACACTGATTGGAAAAAATACCGGTCTTTTCTTGATCAAAAGATATTCTTAAACTCCAATGTATTTAAGTCTGAGTCAGAAATTGACGAAGCCGTAAGTCACTTACATCAATGCCTAACTGAAGCCAGAGATAAATTTATTACTGCCAAAAAACATGTTAACACTGGCAGTGTCCTACCTAGTTACATTAAAAAAATTATTAAGTACAAAAATCAACTAAGACGTAAAGAACAAAAAGCAATACTTGCAGATAAAAGACAGTTAAGAACAGATATCAATAAATTACAAAAACTGATTAAATTATACATAACAAAACATCAAGATATAATATGGAACTCCAAACTCTCTAAAGTTGATAATCCTGGTAATGATATATGGCGACTGGCAAAATCTCTCAAACCAAAATCTGACGTAATACCCCCACTTAAAACACCTGAAGGCTTATTAACGGCTAACACGTCTGAGCAATGTGCTGTCTTAGCAGATACTTTCGCGAAGAACACGAGTTTAACTAGGGATTGGTTTAGCGATAGTGTCGAAGCGGACGTCCAATCAGCTATGAGCCTTTTAAATAATTACATCACAGGTGATTTACATCAACCTGTTCGGCCTGCTGAAGTCTGGAAAGTTGTATGTAAACTTAAGACCAGAAAGGCTCCAGGTGATGATGGAATACACAACATTATGCTTAAAAACCTCTCACAGAAGTCTGTGGTGTACATTACCAAAATATTTAATGGTTGTATTAAGTTAGGGTATTTTCCTAATATGTGGAAAACTGCAAAAGTTATTGCACTAAAAAAGCCAGGAAAAGATACTACTTTGCCGGTAAATTATAGGGAGTCTCCGAACACATTTCCTACCATCTTAATCATAAGCAGTCTACCGGTATGTTCCTTCTTGATATTGAGAAAGCATTCGATACCGTCTGGCACGAGGGCCTGTTATACAAGCTTATCTCCTACGGAGTTCCAATGGATTTAGTAAAACTGATTCAGTCTTACCTTAGTAATCGCAAGTTCGTGGTACATATTGGCTCTAACAGGTCTTCGCCCCGGATGGTGTCAGCAGGTGTGCCACAAGGTTCGGTGCTTGGACCTTACCTCTTCATCCTATTTGTAAACGATATGCCCGTACAAGTCCGTACTCACTTGGCCTGTTTTGCTGACGATACAGCGTCTTATACATCAGATAACGATGTAGATATTATCATTAGCCGACTTCAGATGTCCCTTGAACTACTCCAGTCTTACTTCAATAAATGGAAGCTTAAGTTAAATGAATCTAAGACTGAAGCGATACTTTTCACACGTCAACGTAGCATCCCTAAAAGAACTCTAAAAATTGCTGGACAGTCTATTCCTTGGAACGCAGCAGTTCGTTACCTGGGTGTTACATTAGACAAAAAACTCAACTGGAGTAAACACATAGCTAAATTACGTGTCAAGGGAGCACAAGCACTAGGTTCCCTAAGTCCTATACTTAACCGCAAAAGTAGACTCAGTCCTAAGACAAAAATAAGATTATACACAACATTAATTAGACCTTGCATCACCTATTCTTGCCCGGTATGGAGCAGTACGTGTCAATCCAATTATAACCTTTTACAAGTTCTTCAAAATAAAGCTGTTAAAATTGCTTACAATACCCCATTCAAAACTAATCTTAAAATACTTCACTCTAATATTAAATTACCAAATATTACCCAGTATATTTTAAAATTAACTCGTAAATTTTATAGTAAAAATAAATGTCATCATAACACTTTGATTGCCGACTTAGGGCTAACTGAAGTGAAAGATTTGCCTAATATCGATAGATATGGTACATACAAGCTCCCACATCACTACGTGTTGTTTGCGCACAATACTGATAACGCGTCGTAGTATGAACCGAGCGCTTCGCTGGCGCTCCCCCGCTCTCACCACTAATATGCGAGGGAGCGCGGGGCGCGGTGGGTCGCTCGTTGTCAGTGAACGTGCGATCACCTGACCGTTTCTCGTAACAATTACGCTTGCGCGTATTTAAACTTAGTTATACCCCCTAATTATAATAATGAAATCAATGCAATGATTTCATATGTTTAAGCATTTTAGATTTAAGTTATTTTTTATTTCATGTTTTAAAATTTACATTCTTGATTGCATTCATACTTAAAAAGGCGTCTATAGTCTGCAAAAGTGTTATTATTTGAAGACTGAATTGTGACTTAGTGTGTAAGTTTTACAATTATGTGTATATTTTTATATCAATAAAGAATTTTATAAAACAAAAACCTCTACGGTCCGGACTAAACGTTTTGCTTCACCTTTTATACCACCGCGTACATTGAAGGACTCCAATTTGCCTACTGCAGTCTTCCTTTCGAATTATAATTTAGGTGTCTTGAAGGCTAGAGTAAATTGGCTCTTAATAAACTAGTGCGCTTCTTGATCACGATTGCATTACTGCTTATCATCAAGTGGGATCGCGGTGAAGCACTTGTTTGAAAAGAAACAGAAAATACCAAGAAAAACCATTTAATTATTCAATTGCATTCAAAATAGTCAGTTGTTCTTCTTATCATAATACAAATCGTGAATAATAAAACCCCTTCCAAATCCCAGTCTAGACAAGAATATTCTGGGTGTTATTGGTGCACACAAAATACGGATAAATTTCTAGAGACTGAAGTAAATATCGGCATTTAGGGTTAGGACTAGACGAACGTAACTCGAAGTTACAGTGCTCTAAGGATGTTCCAAAATATACGGTGTATTTTTCTTCAGACAATATTGTATTTTTAGCCAGACCCTGCTAAAGGTCGCGGGAAATCAATGGAAGCGCGACGGACAAGATCGGTCGTTATGGCGACATAGTTGGACATAGGCCTCCCGTAAGAGGTTTATGTCCAACAGTGGACGTCTTTCGGCTGAAATGATGATGATGATGATGAAAATACAATTCATAATAAATGTTAAAAATTTAAATAGAATAAAATATAATTTATAATAAATGTCAAAAATTAAAAATATAGTAAAATTCAAGATAAATGTCCAAAAATTAAAAATACAATATTACAATAAGTTATTATATTTTATTGATTTGTGAGTTATTATATCTCAGAACCCTGGGTTCCTGGACCTTTGGAAGGCATACGAGGAGTCGAAACCAACTCGCAGAGGCCCTTCATACGCTTTTAATGGAACGTGCCACTTTTATTATTTGTCTTATATTGTGTGAAATTTGTAAACTATTATGGGTCTTATTAACTGAATTTTTTATTAACTGGTTTTTTTTTTTAATTGATATAAAGCAGTTAAAAAATTAACTGGTTTCCATCATTTAAAAAAAAAAAAAAAACATGAAATGAATTGAAAAGTCTAACACGCCCTCTTGCTTCACTCTAGATTGTGAGAAGTCATTTCGTGAAAAAAGATCAGTTTTCTTTATAAAAAGGTTTCTTTTTTTATTGATTATTATGTTTCTACTGCTGAGACTCAGAGTTCCTCTCTCAAAAGGGTATGGGCCGTAATCCGCCATTCGGACTCATTGCAAGTTACTATATCATTGCCTGTTGTAAATAATTTTAAGTTAAGGCCTGCGCACACTTGAGACAAGACTGTCTTAGACAGACTTGTCTACGACGTCTTGAGACAAGACTGCGACTTGAGACAAGACTGTTTTGTCTACGACACGGCACACACTATCAAGACAAAGCAGTCTAGCGGCGTACGGCTGTAATGGGACGTTAACATTTAGTTGCGAAATATTGGTTTTAGTAGTTAGTGGATTTTTCTAGTACTTTAGTAAAATTTAATTTCTTACTAAAAATGCTATCACTCGGGTGTAAGATTAGCACCATAAAATCCATAATAATAATTATCAATCTGATACCGACGATGATAGTGCAAACAAAAATTATTCGTATGATGACGAATTAATACATAGCTGTTATTGAATAATTTGTATGTCGATTTACCTACTAATGTTAATTTACCCACAAATGGTATTTTGATCAACTGATTGTTAATTTTTGTCACTTATTATTAAAGGAAACTAATAACCTATATGTCTACTTATTTTATTTCGTACAACACACATTTTTTAGTGGGAAATTTTGCGATTTTATGTGTGAGATAATTTTTTATTAGCGGTTTTCTGGTGGTTTTAAAAGTTGACTCTATTGGTAAGTTAGTAAAACTGTTGGCAATACTGGACGTCTTAATACAGTCTTGTCACAGATAAGACGTCTGCGGTGTCGTAGACAAGTCTGCGACGTCTTAGACAAGTCTGCGACGTCGTAGACAAGTCTGTCTAAGACAGTCTTGTCTCAAATGTGCGTAGGCCCTTAAAGTACCTTTCTCTTTTCAAGGCCTCCAAGGTTAAGCAGTACTTGTCAAGGCCCGTCTATGGATGGGTTAACATCTTAACGTACCGATATTCGTTGGTATCTCAGAAAGCATATTAAAGCATTGATTATAGAATCAATGCTGCAATAATAGTATTATTTACTACTATTATTATAATACTGTCGTGGTACACAATTTGAATTGGACACCAGTCTTGGCAAGGGTATCCCACGGGGTCACCAGTTACCAGAATATGGAGGTCAGATAGACAGTCGCTCCATGGACTGGATGTAGACCCCAACTTGCTTGGAGAAAAACTAGACAGATGATGAATATGTTTGTTTTTTCTACGCCCGCTCTCGGGTGGAGCGTGAGGACGTGTCAGACTTTTAAAACCCAGGGCCACAGGGCCACTGTAACTCTTAAATCCCCGTGACTTGCCACAAAGAAGACTAGGATCATCACGGGTTTACAATATACTGTACACTAACATTGTAGAAGAACTGTATAAATTTGAGAACAAAAATATCGTTCCACTGTTTGTGGTTTTAAACCAACCCGATTTCGACAACTCCTGCAATCAAGGAAAGACAAAAGATACAATGTTGGAACTTCGAAGGAGAAGATAAAACATTGTATTGTCGGAGGTTCCTTAAAGATGGACAGTAAAAATAATACTCATAAATTTTATTTATATCTTTTCAGATCTTTAATTCTTTAGTTTATTTTGAAAGGGATATTCACGAATAGATATTATCTTGACAGGATTTTTGTGATATCTTATGTGGATGTGGTATTCATGATTTGAAAAGACTTTAGAGTCACTTTTTAGGGTTCCGTACCTTAAAGGAAAAAAATACGGAACCCTTATAGGATCACTTTGTTGTCCATCTGTCTGTCTGTCTGTCTGTCAAGACCCTTTATCTCGGAAATGCGTGTAGGTATTGAGTTGAAAATAAAAACATGTACTCAGGTCTGCGGTCCCTTGAAGCTGTGAAAAAATCAAACTTCTGAGTTAACGAACAAAAAAGATACGGTCGTTTATGTTGCAAAAAACGTATATTTCGACACTCTCAAGGGAATCATAATTCATAGGGTACCCGTTGACCTAGAATCTTGAAATTTGGCATGAAATAAGGTCGCATAACACAAGTATAGGAAAGAATCTAAAAATTCTAAAGAAGAATGCCCATACCCCGTACCATATTGCGTCACAAGTATATTAATACCAAAAATAATGTTTTATTTATATGTACAATGTACTGATTTTTCACCACTTTTTTTAACCACATTAAAAAATATCGTAAAAATGATATTATATGATTAACAATTCCTACTTCCGAAAAAAATTACGTCATTTCAGAAATCTTTACGTTCCGATTACAGTTGTCAGTTATTTTCGTAATCTGACCAAAGAATATGTAAAGCTAACGCTTTTAATCTGACAATTCTCATAAATAAATGGTTCGCCTAATTAATTTTATCTGGTATCTAAGTAAATAAGATCATATAGTAGAAAATAATTAAACTGCTAAAAATGAATTCTGTTAAATTATTTTATTTTAGCTCACCATTTTATAAAGTAAACATTGCGTATATTAGAACTGAAAACTTGACACTGTCAATTTGGTTATGGTTATGACATTTTGGTATTTTGTTGTTTTACTAACGTTTATATCGTTTGATGTTTTTGTACTGCATTTGAGTAGTTCTGGTAGTTTTATTGAATAATAATTAATTCAATACGTCTATAATAACTATTGACAGTGTTGAGATAGTGACTCATAGTGTTGCAAGTGGCAAGGTTTGTAAGATGGACGCGCGCAGCGCACGTTAGGGGCGCGCAATTCCCGCGCATGCATTTCCATTTGCTTTCTACGGGCGCGAGGAGAAGCGCGCGGGCCGCTTGCGCGCGGTTTGGCACCGTTCGCGCATGGCGCAAAACTGGCGTGCGAAGGGAACGATGATGGCATGGGAACGGCGCGTTAACTTGAAATGCACGCACGCAGCTCGCTAGCGGCGTATTCGCCAGATGTGAACACGCCCAAAGAGTTATACATAGAATATACCCAAAGAATAAACACGTGAATAGATGGAAAGGAAGGCTAAAGAAAAGTCGGATAAATCTATCACAATCGTGTGAAGTAAACGGAGTCAGTGATTACGTGACGGTTGACAGGATACAATGGAAGAAAAAAATGTTTTGGGCGTACCTCAAGTAACATGGGCCAAGGGCAGGAAGATCACGATGATTTGATACTATGTACCATAAAAGTAAATGTTTTATCTGACTAACACTTACAAATTCTTTATTTGTGTTACCTTGTTAAATACCTACGAGTATGTTCACGCGAGAAAGTGGCGGTGAAGCCGGATTGACGTCAATATTAGTTATTTGTCACTAAAATAATTCGACTTGGTACATCAGTTTTTTCACACAAATGCATTAATAACTAATGTAAATAGATTAATATAAATACTATGTAAACATGTAATAAAGTACGCTACGAGCAACGCTGTTTCATTACGACGAGACCACCGACTCCTCTCACTGTTACTGCGCCTATAAATGGTTGCCGATAGCTCTGGTCTTGTCCGGCCTTAGTTATTGGTCGGTCCGTGAGATTGCGGATCGGCAATGATAAAATCCCGTCCTATACACCCTTCATTCTTCCCACCTTCCGTCTGTAGCCTTAGGTCTCAGGCAACAGGCGCTTCCCGCACTATTATTTATATACGTATATATTGTGGCTATATGGTTAGGGTTAGGTTGTTAGGTGCAGCTAAGGGTGATGATAGGCTATTACAGTCAACCCCTTTACTGTACATTTCGGTAGCTGAATGTAGAACCCACATCCTGTAAGGGAAGTATTGCGTTTTTTGATTTGAGAAATCAAACTAAAACACGTAGTAAGTTTGTTTAGGTCTTGATAACTTTATAAATAAATAAGTAATTATAAGACTAAACCATTACGATTTTTAACAGTCTTAGGCCAAGGTATAGCGTAAAGATATTTCCCATGCGCGACATAAGCCTGAGCGTAGGTAAATAACGCCATAACGCCAGGAGCGAAGGAATCCGGGCCCTAACTTATCGCATATATATCAATAATAATGCAATACACTACACAGCAATTTGGCCTAAAACGCATACCTATAGTACCTATAGAATGCAAATGATAATAATCACTAAGGTTAAAAATTGCTATGAAATATGATCAGGCGTTTTCGAACTATTTTTAATATCTCAAAAATGTGGTTAAATATTAACAAAAAAATTTTAGATAGTGAAAATTTAAATAATAACTATACTCTTGAGAGTAAATTTGGTTTGACGCAAGTTGGTACGGATCCACATACAAATTTGGGCAATCTCGTCACAAAAAAACAATTTTTTTGCGATTTGGAAAAATCTTTGTAACTCAATTCGGGAATTGAACTGTTTTCATAGGTAAGTTTGTACGGAACCCTCAGTGCGTGAGTCCTACTCGCACTTGGCTGGTTTCTTATAACTACGATTTGCTGTAAAAGAAATTATGTAAAAACTAATTCCCAAAAATACTCTCAATGGAACATAATGTACTTCTGAGATAAATTAGAAACGTTTATTTCGGATAGACCATTAGGCACTTTCAAATTGTCAAAATGTCGATCAGTCAAAAAAAGTGAAGGTAAATTGCACGTTTCGAAGCGTAGATCTCTATGGAGAAGAACGTTCAAGAAAGTCCATGAAATATTCGTAGAAAATTCTTATTTCAGTACAAGGTCTGCCCGTGTTCCTTGCTTGAAGGAGTAACAAACAAACACACATACAATCTTTCACCTATATCTATAGATGAAAAGTGCTCGGCATCAAAAATATAATGTCGTACTGTCGTGTCTGTTTTTGGGAGCCTTAACTTGTTGTAGCTATTTATGTTTCAATACAATGATGCTTTTAGGGTGTTGATGGGGTTGCCACGCTACTGCAGTGCATCCGGTATGTTCGCAGAGGCAGAAATTGATGGCTTTCATGCCATTATGCACAAGCGAACAGCCACCATCATGCGCAGGGTACGCGTCAGCCCCAACATCATCCTGAAGGCAATAGCGGACAGGTGGGACAGTCCCATACTGGAGCATTGGGTACGCCTGCATGCCTCTGTGGCGTAGAATACATAAAAAATTGTTTCCGGTAGTTATAAGTACTAACACTAATTTTTACTCGTAAGTTCTGTGTATACTAACCAACTATGGACTTTGTCCGAAATATAAGATTTTTATTATTTATTTATTTATGTACAATGAAACGTTTTTTTTTTCGGATGCTAGTAAAAAAAAGATTATTACAAAAAAACTAAATTAATTGTGCCATTAGATATTAATGCCCATTAAAATAATCGATTAATTTTAAAAGGTTATCAATTCGGTTGTACTTTTTTTTTAAATGTTAGTTACTGGACTCCGTCGTATATAGACCGATTGGTCACATTTTTTTCAAAATCTAGTTCTGATGATGGGATCCATGAGGAATCGAGGGAACTCCTCATATATTATAGGCAACCATATAGTGATTTTGGTATTTTCGTCGAGAACTTAAGCTTGAGGAATTGATGAAGACTAGAAATGGCCAACGGAACTTCATACTCACATAGATATCACAATGAAGATAGGTAAGCGACTATGACAATATAAATAAATAAATGGTTCTGAATAGTTATGCTGAAAATGGTATCATTGAAGTGATCTGATGATGATGATGGAGCCGGAAGATAGGCACCGGAACTCTGTAATTAATCAATGTATCGTAGCCGTGTTTGGACTTATTAGAATTGTCATGAGATGCAGTTTGGCTATAAGGTATTAAAAAATGATCAGATGATGGAGCCGGAAGGTGGAAGGTAGACACGGGGTCTTCATAATAGAACAATGAATCCTAGCAGTGTTAGAGTTAATTGGAATTGTCATGAGAAATAGGCATTTTAGGTTATAAGTGTATCGCAACTAAAACGAGTGAAATAAAAAACTTCTAACAAAAAAAAAAACTGACTTCACTCGGTCGAGACGGTGTTTCTCGGTATTGTTTTTTTATTTAACACTGACTTCCGAAATTTAAGTTATTTTGATTCTTTTAGTGTTTTTTTTTTTGTGAAGTCGGTTATGTTTTTTTTTTGTAATAAGTTTATTTTTTTTATTGTTATCTTCAAATATTAATCAAATCACCGAAAACAGAGCACTAACCGTAATATAATATGTACCAAAAAAAGGAGGCATTCTTTTTAAATAATAGAAATAGAAATATATTTTACCCAAATCGATTACATATTTTTGAAAAGAGAACTATCGTTTTTTACTAACCGATTTTTTTTCCTAAATGTCACGTCCCTTTTTTAGTCAGTTACTTAGCCTACTGAATATTTGTCGTAGGTGATAATGTACCAAAGCCTTCGTGTCTATTGTTGGTAATCCAATATTACACCTAGTTTATCTCAACTAACACACGAGACGTAATGTGACATACTACACATTAGACGTCCTAGCAGACGAGAACAATTGACAATCTTGACGCCAATCAACCAATCACTCTTAGCTTACATTAGCCTGAGGAAACTTGAAGCGGCTCTTACGACAGAAAATTAGAATACATTATACGATATGGAATTACTTCAATGTCTGAGGGATCCTATGTATATATTAGAGTTTGGTTTCTGCAATTAGTCCATGATGGACCAATGTGCTTGGGCCATGGCGACAAAATGCATGGCACTCTGTAAACAAATGAAGTGCAGGTATACACATCAATCAAATAATTTTAAAAAGAAGTTGGGAAGTACTAATTTCTCATTTCAGCCAAAAGATGCCCACTGTTTATTCACTTTTCACTTATTCATTTATTTTAATTTAATTTCTTAATGTTCCCAATCCAATTAATTTAATCATTTGATTTGATGTCTTAATTGTATATTTTGATTTTATTATTTTGTCATTTAATTTAATCATTTAATTTAATAATATAACTTTGTACATTTTGTTTTTATTACTGTATCTTCTTCCAATATAATGTGTGTAAAAAATTATAAAATAATAATAATAATAATATCATGTTCCATTATAATTATCTAAAGAACCTCTGCGAGTTGGCTTCGGCTTCTCGTACGCCTTCCGAAGGTCCAGGACCTCAGGGTCCTGAGATAAATAAAAAAAATAATAATAATTTAATTTAATTTTCTTGTATTTTAATTTCTAATGCATGTAATTGATTTTATTTTTAAATGCTATTTTTTAAATCGTCTAAATTCGGTACCTATAATCTTAAGTTGTAGTCTATTGTTATTTTTACCTATATTTAAGTGGTGTACAGATCTAGGGAAGAGCACGACACAGATGTTCCTCACTAACATATAAATCTTAAGTAGAATTTCAATAAGGTCTATAATAATTTTATGTTTTGTATTTTATTTGGAGACAATAAATTTATTATTATTATTATCTCTTTATTTCTTTTATTTACATATAATTTACATTTTTAAATATTTTCTTAATAAAATATAAAAAAAAATACATTTAAAAATATAAGAAATATAAAATATAAATATATTAATATTATTATTACTGTTAGACACAGGCCTCCCCAAGTGTCACCACAATAACCAGTCTGGTCCGTCTCGCATCTATCGGACATCGAATTCCCGTGACTCTAACTAGGTCATCGGTCCAGCTTATGGAAGGCCTTCCAACGTTGCTTGTTCCAGTATGCGATTGCCTTTTGGCCTCATCGACCACCTGTTCTGCGAGCAATGTGCTCTGCCCCCTGTTACTTAAGTTTGGTGATTCTTTAGGCTACGTCGATAACTTAGTTTATATCTTCATTTCTGATTAATCATGCAGTGGAAACTTCGAGCAACCTTTAGGTGACTTTAAACTTTCTGATACCGTAGCTCGCAAAAATAATACAGTACGAGTATATTAACTGCTTAGGGTTCCTAGAGAGCTTCAACAAATATGACATTCCATCAACGATAGCGACTGTCTATAAACATTAAAGTAGATATAGGATTGACATCATCATCATCATTCATAATTTCAGCCGAAAGACGTCCACTGTTGGACATAGGCCTCCCCCAAGCGTCTCCACAACGATCGATCCTGTGCGTCTCGCACCCACCGCATTCCCGCGACTCTCACCAGGTCGTCGGTCCACCTTGTGGGAGGCCTTCCAAGGCTGCGTTTTCCACTCTAGACCCTTTCGGCCCCATCGACCATCCGTTCTACGAGCAATGTGCCCTACCCACTGCCACTTTAGTTTGGCGATTCTTCGGGCTATGTCGGCAACCTTGGTTCTCCTGCGAATATTTTCATTCCTTATGCGATCACGCAAGGAAACTCCAAGCATAGTCCTTTCCATTGTCTTTGGGTGCCTGTAAGCCTTCTGATGAGGCCCATTATAAGCGACTATGTTTCAGTGCCATAATATGGCACTGAAACATAGTCGCTGCCAGTGATGACATATTATGTCATCACTGGCAAGTTGGCGACACGCACTGGTCATAGACTTTCGTCTTGAGACACTGTGGTATGTTGGACGAGAAAATACCGCACAGCTTCCCGAACGCTGCCCAGCCGAGTCGGATTCGACAATTGACCTCTTTCTCAAAGTTAGACCAATTGGATTGACATACGCTTTCGAAATTGTAGACCCATATGCAAACTATATAAATGCGAATATAAGTTTGTTTGTTATGAGACTTACAAAGATTAACGTTTCCGCAGCCCTAAACTCCATAACAGTAAGCTCTACAATTATATAACAAAAGAAAACTCAACCAAAGAATTCTGCTAACCCCACAAGGGTCTACAGGCCGTGCCGATGTCCTCAATACCGGGCAGCCATAATGTTCAGTATTTAAGCGTCGTACCCTAGCTATGTCTAGTTTCTAGGTCTTAACGGCTGCGGCGCGTAGAGCCGGGCTGTAATTATTGAAACGACAGACAAGGAAAGGGAGGGGTGGAGTCGTGTTGGGGCTAAAGATTTTTGTATGAAATAAGAAATGTGTATCGAAGCACAGAGTGATAAACCTAGTTTCCTTTATCATAATAATTATTGATTATATAGCATAGCATAGCATAGTCGGCCTTATAATGTTCCCACTGCTGGGACTCAGGTCTCAGGTCAGGAATGGGCCGTAATCCACCACGCGGGTCCAGTGCGGTTTGGTTGATGTCATGTCTTCGAATATTTTGGTTCTAGGACATGCCAGTTTTCCTTACGATGTTCTCTTTCCCCATTTTGAGAGCAATGGCGATGAAATAAATTACACCAAGTGCGCCTGGCTGGGCTTGACCCCGCGACCTACAAGTCGCAAGTCAGGGCCGTTGGGCCACCTGCTCTCATGCATTTTATGAGGTTTCTTTATTTTTAAACTTTGAGTTTGTTAATAAACGGGTATACACATACACGTAAACGGGTCACACATACAGACATACATACAAGGTATATGTTACATGGAGAAGTTCATCATCATAATCATCATCATTTCAGCCGAAAGACGTCCACTGTTGGACATAGGCATCCCCAAGTGTCGCCACAATGAACGTTCCTGTGCGTCTTACATCCATCGGACATCAAATTCCCATCATTCATTTCATTTAATTGGAGAAGTTATGGTGAATTATTTTTTCTTTCTCTATCTTGGTATTACATGGATTGTGTAGCAACGGATCGGAGCGGATTGGCGATCGCCTTGCTACTCCCGATGCCCGGGGCGTCTCCCGTCACGGCAGCTGGGGCGTAAGGATATCCGTTCCCTCACAGTTGCAGCCATCTGCTTCGTTAACATTACTGCTTCGCCCATTTCTTATCGCTCCGGACCAACACTAATGCACAATAAGATTATAATCTTCAATAAAATTATTTATTTATTTAATATTGTATGCACATAAAGGTTCAGAGGTGGACTTAGCGGTGGTGCGGGAGGGCGTGTCAGACTTTTACTGACTAAAACCACACCTGTGTCTTACAGTGGCCCTTTGTATTCTAAGACCACGGGTTCCCTTTTCAGAAACTCCTTGTGGCCATGGCAGGCATCGCCCGTCGACCGAGCTGGACGGCGAGCTACCCATTGCTCGTCATCCACAGGCTTGCGCCTACCATGCCCAGGGTGTCTACTATCGCGGCGGCTGGGGCGTGAGGACATCTGATCTCTTACGCATGCGACCATCTCCTTCGCTAGCATTTAACATCCCTATCGCTCTGGACTATGGCCTGAACCAGGACCAGGCGCAAGAGGTTGCCGCCACCGATTGCTTCGACGAAGACACGGCGTTGGTGGTGGTGGTCCCTGGCACTGGGCTGCAGGCAGGCTAAAGAAGCCATGCTTTACTTAAATAGAACCTTAACCCGCAACCTTCTTCGACTGGACAGAGGCAGCCTGCGTCTGGTGGCGGGGACCATCATCGGACACTGCTCACTTAACAAATACTTCTTCACAATGAATATCACGGATAGTCCTCTGGTCAGAGGATGCATGGAGTCAGAGGAAACTGTCGCGTACGTGCTCCTCGAGTGCACAGCCGTCAGCGAAATAAGAACATGAACCTTGGGAGCACCGAATTTACTCATAGACGCCCTGAGCAAACTGAAAAGACTCATCTACTTCTGGAGTGAGGTGGGCTGGTAGGAGTGAAGGCCGCCAAGGCCCACGCACAATAGTCCGCTAAGAACTAAGACCACAATAGATAGATAGATAGACACGGCGTTGTTCCCGAGCGGGGCACACCTCAACCATAATTATGCTCCAACCGTGTCCTCCGTGCAATACGGGAACCTCCCGAAATTGCCATGTCCGGTGAGGACTGTGGTGGGACGTTTAATTGGGTCCACTAAGTACCAATGGTGGTGGTTCTATTAAAAACTATTTTATAAATTCAAGTAAGTGAAATAAGGCAATACCATAAGCATAAGCATAATCAGCCTTTTAATGTTCCCGCTGCTGGGACTCAGGCTTCCTCTCTGAGAGAAGGAATGGGCCGTAATCCGCCATGCCGGCCCAGTGCGGGTTAGTGAATGTCACATGTCTTCGAATTTTTGGTTCTAGGACATGCCGGTTTCCTCACGATGTTTTCCTTCACCGTTTTGAGAGCAGTGGTGATGAAATAAATTACACAAAGTAATGCGCCTGGCTGGGTTTGAACCCGCGACCTACAACTCGTCAGTCAGGGCCGTTACCACTCGGCTACAACTGCTCTCTAAATGTCAATGGCAATAGATTTATCATAAATTCACAAGACACCTTCACAATTCCAGCAATTTTATTTCAAATACACGATAGGTACCTGGTTATCAGAAAACTGAAATTGGGTTACCATAATAATGAATGTCTTCAATTCATTAAGTGAGACAGACAGTGGCTCTAATTTATTAGTTACGATTGATTTATCTCCTTCCCCAGTCCAATAGTCTTTGTTTCCGGATCCTAAAGCGGAATTCTGGGTTTTGTATTGAGAAATTGAATTGTGAATAATTTTAAAGCGCTGAATTTTTAGTAACTTAATTTAAATTAGAGTCTATAACTGTGTAGGAATAATTTTATTTTCATTCAGAGAACAGACATATTGTGTTGTTCACTCTGAATTATAGGTATCGGAGATATGAGTAATAAAAAGGCTTATTTATAAATAAGCGTAGCCCTAGTAGACCCCATCAATGTTACTCTTTCAACGTATAATCTTTGCCTTTTTATTTATCTCATAACCATTTTCTTCTATGTCTCACTCATCACACTGACTTCCTTCACTGATATTTCTTTGTTCAAGCTATTTCTTACTATTATTTCTTTGTTCAAGTTATTTCTTACTGTTTTTTCTTTTTTCAAGCTATTTCTCTGTAGAGTGAAGATGGCTACAACCCGATTAAATTCAAGATTGAAGTTCACAAGCATATTCGTATGAAGTTGGCAATAGTATCATTATAACGTTAATATTTGTTATCTGTTCGTTGATTTGGACCAATTTTTGGAGTATTTTTATTTCTCTATTCAGTTTACACATTTTGGCATTTTGAGCAATAAGGAACTTCCATTATTTAAATATAAATTACGTAATTTCTTAATCTTTAAAGCTTACTTACACGATCCAGGATTTCCTAAATGATTGAATAATTTATTTTTGATTCCATTAATTTTAATAATTTTAATGTACATAAGTTAGTTATAATCTATAATTATTATTGTATGCCTAATTGGCAGGACATGATTATGAAATTACAACAGCCTGTAAAATTATTAATGGTTACACTGATGCGTCTGACTTACTTGCAGAGTTGTGTCAATTATTTGTTCCAAATAATTACAATCGCTCTAGAAAACATAAATTATTTAATGTCCCATTTTGTCGCACGGTAGCTCAATCCATCTCCCTATACCGCGTATGCTAAAGATGCTCAACTCTCTCGTGGAGACCAACCCTGGATTGGATTTGTTTGTGAAGAATGGAAGACAATATTATTAGAAAGTTTGCGATTCTGTGAGAAGACAGAATGAAAGGATTAACGTTTTTTAAGGGCTAGTAAATAAATGATGGAACTATAAATGATTACTAAGTTTTAACATCTACATAACCTATGCCCACAATAAAGATATTCTGATACTGAGTTTATTAATTTGTGTATACATATATGTTATAATTGTATGTACGATTAATTTGTATATATTTTTTATATTCAACTTTTTTTCTCTCTTTTATTCCACTTACCATAATTTTTCTCTGCATCATTCAACGGTTGACTGATAGAAAATGCCAAAGGCTAATGCCTAATGCCTAGAGCGGGAGAAGCAATGGGATGATATCCTACCTCAAAAAAATAAACATGCTAACAAGACGTTTTGCCTGCAATCTCCTTTGATATTACAATTAGGTATTATCTACTAATACCTCAATTAGAGGAATCCATTTTAATTAGTCGGGCTTAAAAATAAGACTCATTAGTGTAGGATTAATCTGTTTATTATTTATTATTCTGAAATAATATTAATTTTTCTCAACGTCAATGTCCTCCTGCTCTGTGTGGAGCAAGAAGGAGTGTTAGACTTTTCCTGATTAAAACCCATCTGTGTTCCTCCAGTTGCCTTTTGTATCTCAAAGCGGGCCGTGATTACGGGCTTCCGGACGGCGAGCAATGGGTAGCTCGCCGTATGACTAGGCGTGGGTTACGGGAATGCAATGGATGTGAGACGCGCAAAACCGGTCGTTAAGGCGACACTTGTGGAAGGTTTATGCCCAGCAGTGGACGTCTTTCGGCTGAGATAGTGATGATGCTTTTAGTTAGTTTACCTTATACAAATAATAATAATAAATCATTTATTATCAGGCATCTTGGCCCGTAGATACATACCTTACAGACTAACATTTATAGAGTAAATACAATTTAACGTTAGTAAATAAGACTTAGGACTATATTAGTAACACTTCACATTGCACTATGTTCACTTCATGCTGTTCTGTGGCACCTGTCCGCGGAAGCGACGGAACACCACGCCCTGCGGCCAAAAGCCTTCCTTCACCATGAGAGGCAGGAAAGTGTTCGGGACTCGCACCACGAACGCCTTGAAATTGACGTTTCAGTGCGACTCCAACAGCTGTACCCTCAGTGCGAACTTCGTCTTTTGACGCACGTACTCCATGATGTCTACCACCCTTGTGGCGTGATAGATAGAATAGAATAGAATAAACATTATTGTACACCAAAATAGTAACAAAACTTTTACATTAGGTAACTTAAATCTATGGGTACAAAGGCGGTCTTATCGCTGACAGCGATATCTACCAGACAACCTCACCCCACCCATCACCTCACCTCAGACGTGATGTAAACAAAAAAAAAAAACCAGTAACAGCATCTGGGGAAAATTCAGATACCATCCTAAAAATATATTTACCACAATACAAACTAATTTTATTCAAAAACTAATCCTTGTAATCAATAAATACGGTCGAACCAATTAACCAGAAACAAATACCAACCATAATTTGTTCAAAGTAATCAACTCCACCGCAATACCTAACTAGGGGGGCACATTAATAAAGTTTTGGCCACAATTATTTAGAGCTAAAATCTGAGGCAATTCGAATCAAATCAAGAATTTAAGGCAAGTTGAGATCCTCTAAGGAACCGACCAATTGTAAGTGACGGTTCGAAACTGTAACTTAAATTAGGAAGCGAAGTTTATTGTGTTGGTAATGTTAATTGAATTATTCATCTGTTCGTTTGTTTGTTTGTAGAGTCTAAATATTGTTATTTCTAACCTACTACAGAATTTGTTAAGTAATTCTTTGAACTCGTCTGGTCTCCCTCCTCATAAAATGGTGTTGAAAATAGGTTGTCCTGTTATTTTATTAGAGTGCACAATACTCACTGGATGTGGTACCGGAGATGTGTGTCCATGGAGTTTCTTGCACATTCTTCTTCGTTTTTTTTTTAGGTGGAAAAATCATCTAATGACAAATCGCGCTCTTGGGCGGAGTGAGAGATAGTTTCAGACTTTTACTGACTAAAAACCTACTCCTGTTCCTTCTTTGCCTTCGTCCCAGGGCCCCGGGTTTCACTTTCAAACTACCCGTGGACCCAGAAGGCTTCGACCCTGCTGGGCCCCTCCGATTTGCTGACATCTTCCTATGGCGCGCGTGGAACAATACGCGCCGTCGAAGACTTAGTCTCGGTCCGGACGGTTACCGGACGGTCGCCATCCGGAAGCCCGCGCCTACGGTGGCCGGAAATCGGGATCGGAATCCCGACGGCGGTTGGGGCGTGAGGACCGTTGCCTCACGCGATCGGCCGCCTCCTTTGCCAGCATTATGCTTCGCAGAAGGAGGCGACCGCCTGCCACTCCTCCTCGCTCCGGACCATGGCCTGTACCAAGACCCGGCGCGAGAGATCGCCACCGCCGATCACCCCCACGAGGACACGGCGTTGTTCTGCCCAAGCGGGGCACACCTCCACCGTGTGCTCCATCGTGTCCTACGGGTGGTCCCCACAGTGGCAAGTAAAGATAACTTTTGCTACGACCAATAATAAATCGCAGAGTCAAACTTTCAACGTTGCAACGTTATTGATCGTTGAGTGTTTTTCATATGACCAATGATATGTCGCTCTTTCAAGAGTAACCTCAAAAGAAAACATGTTTGTATTATCTAATGACAAAAAAATAGCTGTGAACATTGTACATAAAGACATTCTGTAGTATAATTAGTACTGGCGACCCGCCCCGGCTTCGCACGGGTGCAATGCTGATCAAAACCGCATCAAAATCCGTTGCGTAGTTTTAAAGATCTTCTTCTTCTCAGTCGGTACACTCTTACCAGTGTAGTCGTGGTCATCACTGTGAATCACGATGAGTGATCATCTTGGTAACACGGCGCAATTCATCGCGGACTGCAGCTTTCCGAGTACATTCATAAACCGAGCACTTAGTTACGCCTTGATCTGGTCTGTCCATCTCATTATTGATCTACCACGTGGCCTGATGCCCTCAACTTTGCCCTGCTGCACTACGAGACGCTCTATGGAATCATTACCACGACGAGATACATGGCCGCAGATGTTCAAAATACGCGACTGCACTGTGGATGATAGGCGCTGTCTGATCTAAGCGTACATAGGGACAAACAGCGGGAAGCAACTTTGTTTCATACTATGAAGTGATCAGCATTGCACCCGTGCGAAGCCGGGCCGGGTCGCTAGTTCTTTTATAATTATGACGTTATTACCCATCTTGTGTATATTATCTAAGTTTCTACTGAAATCAAATTATAATGAATTTATATAAAACTAATCTAGTAAAGACCTCTAAAAATCCGCAATTTTGTTTGAACTTTGGCCCTCCATTATGACGCGCATTAAACGCGCTTTCTTTTATTTTTTTCTTCACGAATCCATGTTTTTTTCCCCTCAAAAGTTTTAACAGCGCAATGGGGAAGTGGAAATAATTTTGACCATACATCCCGACGTTCGGCGAGTGTCCACCCTTACGTTGTTGAAACTTCAACGGTCCGGACTAAGCGTTTCGCTTCGTCGTTTATACCGCGTACATCGAAGGACTGGAACAATATGCCTGCTGCGGTCTTCCCGTCCAACTATAATTTAGGTGTCTTCAAGGCTAGAGTGAATAGGCTCTTAATAAATTAGTGCGCCTCACCATCAATGATTGCATCACTGCTTACCAGGTGAGATCGCAGTCAAGCACTGGTTTATATCAATTTGAAAAAAAAAAACACATGAAATTCAATTTTTGGTCATCATCATCATCTTTTTGCCCTTGTCCCGTGTTATTTGGAGTTGGCGCAACACGTGTTTTCTTCCATTCTTTTTTAGTTATACTGTGACGGGGTCGTATAACTAACTCCATTTTTTCATATCACTTCTCAACAATCCATTCATCTTTTTAAATTATTGGTTTGACAATGAACGTGTTGAAAAATAAATAACAAACAGAAACAAGAGGACCCACAAATTTCACCTAGTGTACTAGTTAGTAATTATTCAAATCAACGTTAGCTCCAGTCCTAATTATTCTAAGATGGAAATTACGGAAAGACAAAAGATTAACCGTCTGAGCCAGTAATCGCTTAATCAGTCAGTGACAAATGGTGGTAACCTGTGTTCAATTTATAGTAGAGATAGAAATTCTTGTGTTCTTGTAAAATATAACCTCGTGGCATTTTATGGTATAGCGACATCTATGAAGCAACGTTAGAACTAGAAATTTGAAATCCTACAAAGCGTACAGTTCTCCGCGCAATTAGAAAATATTCAACAGGCCGAAATCAACTATTGGATATTTACAGGCAACACACCAGGGAGACATTTTGTTCCGTAATGTAACTTTTTGTTTTTTTTAGGTGGAAAAATCATCTAATGAAAATCGTGACATCATGGGCGGAGCGGGAGATAGTGTCAGACTTTTACTAACTAAAAACCCACTCCTGTTCCTTCGTTGCCTTTCGTACCAGGGCCGAGACTTCCTTTCAGAATCAGACCGTCGACGACTTGGACTCGGTCCGGACGGTTACCGGACGGTCGGGCGAGCTACCCATTGTTCGCCGTCCGTAAGACCGCGCCTACGGTGGCTGGAAATTGGGATCGGAATCCCGGCGGCGGTTGGGGCGTGAGGACCGTTGCCTCACGCTATCGGCCGCCTCCTTTGCTAGCATTACTGCTTCGCAGAAGGAGGCAACCACCTAAACTCCTCCTCGCTCTGGACCATGGCCTATGCCAAAACCCGGTGCAAGAGATCGCTGCCACCGATCGCCCCCACGAGGTCACGGCGGTACTCTGCACAGGCGGGGCACACAATGGTGGTACCCGGTTGTTTCTTCCACACGAATCCGGTGCAGGAACCTCCCGAACTTACCATGTCCGGTGAGGACCTGCGTCATGCGGAAGGTAAGGACGCCGTGTGGTCTTTCCAGCCACTTCTCAAAGAGGGGACTTACCGCCATAATTATGGCGTGCCCATTCGATACACAGCTATCTTGTGGATATTACGAGTATCTAGGCTTCTATAGAAATTAAAACACAAATTTGTGTAAAACTAATCTAGTAAAGACCTCTGAAAATCTGCTATTTTACATGAACTTTGGCCCTCCATTAAGTACTCATATATTAAAAATATAAAAAAGGACATCATTAAAAGCCTTGCACATTTAATAGAGATTCTGAATGACGACAATTTTTCCGAAAAACTTTTAAGGATTTAAAAAAAAAAAACATGTATTTCCTGGAACAAGTTTCGTGAAATATTCGAGTAAATCACGGAATTACCGAATGCCAACAGAGTTTTCAGGCGTTATCTCTCTTTTATTGCATTGCCTCTTCATCAAACATCGCATTGGTGTGCGTTAGATGAAGCAACAAGCTTTTAAACCATGCTCGACGTTAATGATAGAAGAGTGGAAAAGGACCCTCTTAAAATAATTACCTAAGTATTTATGTTGACAAAAAAAACAAAACTAATAACCCAACAACTTATAACAGCACTTTAAGCTCAAGTTAAGAATTAAAATAAATTGATTACAACAAAATACAGGATACAGAATGTGTGCTGTGCTGGAACGTTACATATTCATTAAAAATTAAACACAAGAGAATTTTAAAGACCTGCACAAGGCGAAGCCTTCACCACGGGAGACTTGCAAGATTGTTTACGAAGTTACAAATTACAAATATGCGCAGAATATGAAAAAGAGTTACACTACGTCTACATAATATTACTAGCTTCTGCCAGCGGCTTCGCCCGCTAAAAGTAGGTATGCCATACAAACTTTGAACCCCGACTTTCCCCCTTCAAGGGGTAAATTTTCAAAAATCCTCTCTTAGTGCTCGCTTACGTCGTAAAAGGAAGCCTTGTGCAAAATTTCACGCTCTTAATCCCAGTAGTTTCGGCTGTGCGTTGATATGTCAGTCAGTCAGTTTCTCCTTTATATAGATAACTAACGTTATAAAAATTACAATCTTTTAATGGATTTTATATAACACTAGTGGTCCCGACTGACTTTGCCCTGCCTGAAAGCTGGCGTATCGTTAGAAAAAAAAAACTGGGCAAGTACGAGTCGGACACAAAGGGTTCCGTACAAACTAACTTATGTAAATAGTTCAATTCCCGAATCGAGTCACGAAGATTTTACCAATTTACAAAATATTTTTTTTGTGACGTTACAACAAATTTACAGTTTTCAGATTTATTCCTATACTTGTGCTATGAGACTTTGCTTCATACCAAATTTCAGGGTTCTAGGTCAACGGGAAGTACCCTATAAATTTGATTCCCTTGAGAGTGTCGAAATATACGTTTTTTGCGACATAAACGGCCGTATCATTTTTTGTCGTTAACCTAGAAGTTTGATTTTTTTACAGCTTCAAGGAACTGCAGACCTGAGTATATGGTTTTGATTTCAAGTTGATACCTTCACGCGTTCTTGAGATAAAGGGTCTTGACAGACGGACAGACAGACTTACAGACAGACGGACGGACAACAAAGTGATCCTATATGGGTTCCATTTTGGATTTTGAAGTACGGAACCCTAAAAGAACCCAATTACAGTTCCACCTACCAGGTCCTATTGTATTTTGAAACCATCCAGGGACCCACTCAAATACACATACAAAATTATTTTCAAATCGGTCAAGCCGTTTAGGAGGAGTTAGGCGTTAGGGTTACGAAAGGTTCTGGTGTGGCGACCACGTATTGGAAGATGCAGCGTTTGAAGGTGTGACTGTCTGTCACTTATTCCAAATTAATAACAAGAAATTATATTTATTTTTAAATACCACGAATGACGCCGGGCCTCTGTGACCCCCATAAATTGTCCTTTTAATGAAAGGGCCGACAGAATTCTAAAGAAACGAGGAACTTATGCAATTTCTATTGGCAATACAAAGGGCCCAAACACCATGTGCAAACAATTAAGAAAGTATACAAAAAACGGTGCAATAAGAACTTGTTAGGAATGCGTGGGAAGCGACTCCTCCCTCCCGACGCGAAGGAGCGGGGAGTGTGGACTGGGGCACGAGACGGGACACTTGGCTTCGGACGAGAGTAGGGCTCTGACGTCCAGCAGGAAAAGCGAACTGACTCAGTAGATATTGAAGGGCTACATAATGTCTCGTTGTAATTCTTAGAAGTGCTAGGATTGTGATCCAGTATTAGATACAAGTGGACTAAGTCCAGTGTAGGCTTGCATAATATTTATAATACAGATCCGTGTGTGAGTTAGAGTACGAATGGATGGGCGTTGGTTGTGCGTAAGTAGTGTGTAAGTACGCGAGTGAATCTTAGCGACTGTGTTGGTGACCGAATGGGTGAGTGTTAACTCTTTTATCCTTATACCATTCCTTGACAAGGTGACCTAAGCTTGCGGTTGGTGTTAGGGACTCGGAGAAAGCCTTCCTTTGGAGTGAACTTGATATTAACTTCTTAGGGGTGGGCTCGACACTGATTTCCTTCGGGGTGGACTTGACCTTTTGCCGGCCGGCGTACCTACTTGACGCAACTATGACTGAGGCACTGCCGATTGAAGGCTGAACCGAATATATATTCGTTACATACTAGAGCCAGTTTAAGCTATAATAAGATCACAAACCACCAAACGTTAGCGACGGCTACCTCCCCCTAAGGACTGACTGACAGTAGGATACTTTGCATTGCTCTTGATATGCGCACACTTCCAGGGAGAGGGGGTAGGCTTCACTAATAGCCTGAACTGCATTGATAGTCGTTCTAAGGAACGCTAGGGATCGCATCTCGTTAAATCAACCCGGCCCCCGTAGGCCAGCCTCTGATACAAAAAATAATATTTAACGAGAGACGAAACTTGGACACATCTCAGAAAAGTTCCGCAGCTAGGCATAGCTCGGAGGTGTGTAGGTTATGTTGTCCTCACCCTGGGGCAGAGTAAGGAAGTGAGAAGTGTCGATATATAAACCACTTCGGCGTCTAGCGAGGCAACTGTAAAGAGTTCTACGGCGACTGACGATGCGTCACGCTTGTTTAAATCTTGTATTGTATTGGCGATGGTGGATAGGTCGTTATAAGGAATTGATTGTTATAGAAAGTGTGTCTTATCCAATAGCAGAGGCCTCACAACCCTTTGCCGTAGGATTGGTCAGGACATGCACGGGTGAAATGGATTAAAGTAATTCTAAAATAATTAATTCTAAATACAAGCGTCACGTGTCATATTCCCTTTTGTAGCCCTCTCAGTCCCTTAAATTTCATAATTCAAAAGAAAAGTAGATTATCCTTCCTTATCCATGGATTCCCAATCCCAATTGTTTAATTTTGTTTTTCTCTACCCTATCCCCGTCCCTTAAACTTTCTAAGTCGGGACGTGGTGATAAATCTCCTGGGAGTCCATTACTGAGGTGGAGGTCTGTCCAGGTCAGCAGGATGAGGACCACAGAATGGGGCGGGGAGGGGCCCCATTCCCTCCCATTTAGTGGGAAGCCGACTTTCATACCTTCATGTAGGCAAATTCAGGAAAAACGAAAATTTTATCAGCCTAGGGTCTTTTAGGAACAGTCACAAAGGCCTCCTACAAGGTGGACCGATGACCAGGCGAGGGTCGCGAAAATGCGCTGGATGCGAGATGCACAGGACCGATCGTTATAGTGACACTTGGGGGAAGTCTATGACCAACAGTGAACATCTTTCGGCTGAAATGATGATGATGATGATGACACGCGCTGAAGAATTATATATATGTTGTGGCCAGATCTTAGAATTTATCACTTCATGATATGGCCAACTAAAACTGGCCAGATCGTTTAAACGTTAACATTTGATGATATGTCAATCCTCGTTTGGCCATATCATTGGTGTAGGATTTCTATGATAATAAAAGGTCTAAAGAAAGTAAGCCAAACGAAGATTGAAATATTATCAAACTTTAACTGTTGGCGGCCCAATGAACGAGTGCGCCCAGCAGGCGGTACGACGTACCCTGACAGCTTCCGGAGGGCTAACTTCTTGATAGCCGCGACCACTCTGCCAAGAGTGAAGCGACCAAAGAGAAAAATGAGTAATTATCCAGAGCTAATAAATTGTCTTTACTAACAATGTGTCCAATAGGTTTATAATAATATATATTCCACAACTATCACACAACGCCGTCTAGTCCCAAGATAAGCAGAGCTTGTGTTATGGGTACTAGACAACTGATAAACATACTTATATATTTCTAAATACATACATATATAAATAAATTATACCCAGACACAGAACAAATGAACGTACTCATCACACAAACATTTGTCCTGGGTGGGAATCGAACCCACGACCTTTGGCATAGCAGTCAGGGCCACTAACCACTAGACCAACAGGTTAGTCGATATATCAATAGTACTTTATTATTGTCTCTATTAAAAGCGTATTATGTAAAACAGTGAGCTGTGGTGGCCGAGTGGTAACGGACCCGACTTATCGAGTTGTAAGTCGCAGTTCAAACCCAGCTAATTTATTTCATTACCACTGCTCTCAAAACGGTAAAGGAAAACATCGTGAGGAAACCGGCATGTCCTAGAACCAAAAATTCGAAGACATGTGACATTCACCAATCCGCACTGGGAACGCGTTGTGGATTACGGCCCATTCCCTCTCCTAGAGAGAGGAGGCCTGAGTCCCAACAGTGGGAACATTAAAAGGCTGATTATGCTTATGCTTATGTAAAAAAGCTTGATCATCGATCTGAGGTGGCAAATTCAATTAATAAAGTTTTTTGAAGATAAGATTACAAAAGCTGTACAGAATTAATAATTTCTAAACAATAAGTCATTGTCCCATAGTTTGAAACAGGAGTCTGGAACATTCCTTTGAAACAAAGTATCAAATGTCTCCTTAGAGGCGCATAGCCTTCGGCGTTGCTTAGAAAATATCCTTCTTGAAAATTATTGAAACAATTCAGGTTATATTTTATGACGAAAATAATTGTTGGGGTGTGTAGTTTATACCGATTTTGTGCACTGTACTTGATTTTATGGTTACTTTTTGATTGAGTTTTATAAAAAATGCTGTAAGAATAATACTGGCCAATCAGAACAAACTATCTCGTCATTCAGCTGTGCTTTGATTGGCTGACGATGACGCAACCGAATTGCGATCGGATATTCATCCTAAACAACAATCTAGTCGCTTTTTCAATTTTTACATAAATACAAGAGAATGTAGCGACATCTATACCGCTACATAACATACGAAATAAAGATCTGACGTCATTTCTGCCGAAAGGCGTCCACTGTTGGACATAGGGCTCCCTCAAATGTCGCTATACGACTGGATCTGTGCGTCTCGCATCCATCGGATTCCCGCTCAGCCAAGTCGGATTCGACGATTGACCGTCTGTCCCAGGTAAACGTAGTCGTCCACAACTTCAAATGCGCGGTCGCCACTCCAGAATCACTCGGCCCCATCGACCATCTGTTCTATGAGCATTGTGCGGGGGTACTTACCCTTACCTATTAATAATAGCAGCAGTGTGAGACAAAAAAACGCTTTAGGGTGGTGCAAGAGAAAACATCCTAGAAAGACTGGTCGTTGCCACGCTGTGGAACAAAATAGGCCGAATAAAGAAAATCTTTTAAATACTTCATTATTGTCTGTGTAACATTTGTTTTGCAATCAGTGTTGTTTCATATTTAGATGCATTTTTTATCAAATAATTTTTTTATCCATGACTGCGGGGTTGCTCGTATGGGCTCGGTCAGAGTGTAAAAGTGGGCGCGGGGCGGGCGTAGCGCGGTGAACTCAAACATAAAACTTCTTTACACGCAGACGCGAGAAGCGGCGCGGGCTGCTCGACGTGGGACGCGCGCGGGCAACTCTCGCCAAAGCTGAGAGTTACCACAGGCCTGGAACTCAAAGGGAAACTTAAGTACTCGGTCAGGCTAGCAGCATGGTGTGAAAATGCGCGCGTTCTGCCACAGAACTAATTTGAGATAAACGCTCCCGCGCGAGCAATACCGCTCGTCACCCGCACACACACTACGGTCACTTTTTTTTTGGTAGGAAATCATCCAATGAAATAACCGTCTCCTCCATTCGCTATGGGGCGGAGCGGAAGGACGTGTCAGTCTTTTACTAACTAAAACCCACTCCTGTGTTTCTTCTTTGCCTTCGTTCCAGGACTCTGGGGTTTTCTTTCACACAACCTATGGCCCCAGTAGGCTGCGACCCTGCTGGGCCCCTACGGTTTTGCTGACATCTCTTTGAGGCGCGCTTGGAACATTACGCGCCATTAACGACTTAGGCTCGGTCAGGACGGTTACCGGACGGCCGGACGGCGAGCTACTGTAGCAGCCAGTTGTATGAAACTATGAACGAGGTATATCGTGAGTTGCCCGCGCGCGTCCCGCGTCGAGCAGCCCTCGCACGTCCCGCGCCCGCATACTATGGATGCTCAAATAGTGACCATGTTTGAGTTTACCGCGCCGCGACCGTTTTCGGAGTCTGGCCAAATACGAAGCAACACGTGTGAGTTTCAGTCAGTTAAAGTCTGACACTCCTTCTCGCTCCATCCAGAGCGCGAGAAGATATTTCATGATGATCCCACATAAAAATAAATGCAAACGGGAATATAGATTTAAAATTGACATAATAAATTACGTAAATATTCAAAGTTATTCTTTCAGTCCCTTATTTCTTGACAATATAATCACCCGTCCAATTCCACCTCACCAATCGATGGCCCGGCCACAACCCAACAAATTGGATGACAGTAACAAATCTTCGTGGATGTAAGTCTATTTTTACTCGCTGATTTACGTTCTACATTTAATCACTTCCTGGACAGGCAACGGTTTATTTTACGAGATTCGTATTTCGCGAATTAATGCCTTCAGGAATTTGGGTCAAATTTTTTGGCTTAAACGAGGAATTTTGGGACGAACAATGGAAGATGGAGTTTAGTTTTATTTGTACGTTTGACGGTATTATTTGCACATAAAAGTAGTCTTTACGAGGACCTCGTGGTTAAAATTACACTACTAAATAAGTTTGAAGTGAGTGTATGTGTCGTACTTTTTCACAATCAAATAGCTGAAAGAATTTCAATAAAACTTGGTACACGGGTAAACCATGTCCTGGATTTCCAAGGTTTTTTTTTCCGGCAGGAGTGGGAAATCCTCATGGACGCCCAGGCTGCCTCACAGACGAGTCAGTCTGGGCAGTGTCAGACTCCTACTGACTAAAACCACACTCCTGCCTTACATTTAAATCACGGACTTGACGTCCGTGCCCTTGTTTGATAATTGTACATTATTGGCTTCTGGGCAACTCCACGTGCAAGTGGCGCCACTCCAGAGCACCTTTCAGGGATTTCCAAGGTTAAGCAATGCTTGCCAAGGTCGGTCTATGGATGGGTGACCACTTTAACATATCGAAAGCTTATTCATTATTAGGTTCTGGAGGTCAGATGAGCAGTCGCTCCAATTCAGTTGCATTTGGTTAGGCTGGAATAACTTCCAGCCAAAAAAAAAACTATGTTGGGGTCGACACCCCACCATAGTTTTTTTTTTACAACTATCACACAACGCCGTCTAGTCCCAAGCTAAGCAGAGCTTGTGTTATGAGTACTAGACAACTGATAGACATACTTATATATTTCTAAATACATACATATTATATATAAATTACACCCAGATACAGAACAAATGATCGTGCTCATCACACAAACATTTGTCCTGGGTGGGAATCGAACCCACGACCTCCGGCATAACATATAAAAAAGATGATCAGACCAAGGACATGATATATTATTGGGAGGTTCATATCTTATACGTAAGCCAGTGCTGACAAGGAACCAGTCTAACTCCTTGTCATCAGATATGTTGAAAGCGTATAATCAATCATATAATGGTAAATAAATTTTTCGTCAAAGATAGAATGATACGTTTTTTTTAACAAAGTATGATAACAATAGTATATCAACAACAATTTTATTAGCACGCAACATAATCTTCAAAATCAGTTACAAAATAAATCTGTTTTAACTTCCTAACGATTCAATACCCAAAAAAAATAATACATTTTCCCCCAACAATGACTCGGCTATGCCCCCGAACCCGGAAAAGACATTGAACCGTTTTTTACGCTAAGAAAACAAAACGTTAACCAGCATTCATTATGGGGGATTAAACTTAAGATGTCTAAAGGCGTTAAAATCCTTCTCTGCAGGGGGTCTCATTAATAGAACCACCACTGGACCACCGATAAAGCCTACCATGATTTATTTAGACCCGTCGAAAGCGGTTCGTTTGGACTATTTAATTAAATCGGCTACCATTTTTGGGGCTATGAAAAAAGAGGGTTAATATCATCACCTTCCTTTCACGCAATTGGCTGTACGATCAGGACTATTCTCGGACTGAAGACTTGCTTACGTTCCAACGCTAGTCTTAAACATACAACACAATTATACACACACACGGACTCACCGACACACACATACATGCAAACTTATCCACACACACCATCACACTTTACACAGTTTTTATTTTCAGTTTATTAAAACTTATTCCTATATTATTTAAGGCTAGACTTACAACAACCGTACCAGAACAACCGTATCCGATGTAACTGCAGAACACTGACTCCTAAGTCACAGGTCTTACCAAGTTTAGGAGGCAGGGTCCTAATATTAGAATGTACCTATGTATGTAAGTCTTAACTTTGTTTATAAGGTTTAATTGATTCAGTAAAGTTATTATTATTATATATTTATTTATCTCAGCACCCTAAGGTCCTGGACCTTTGGAAGGCGTACGAGGAGCCGAAACCAACTCGCAGAGGCCCTTTTAGACGCTTTTAATGGAAAATGGTACGAACTGGTGATTATCCCTGTACGCACTATGCTAGTGCATCCAAGGACAACCCCCGGTTGGTGGGAAACTATTGCGACATATGGAAAACTAAGATATAAGGCTATGGTTTTTGGAGTCTTAAGTGGACTGGTTACCAGGAAATATGTTAAGACTATGGCCCCTGCCTAAACAATGTTTTTAATATCCATCGACAAAAGGCAGGGGGTGACTTGCACACTCAATAAATGGGCCCCCCAAAAACGGTCGTTAGCACGAAGTGACGTAGCAACAAGAGGGCAACATATCCTGAGGTGCTTAAGGAGTGGAGAGGTATACCACGGCTATCAGGACAATCCCGGAAGTATGGTCAAGATCCCTACCAGCCCCTTACTGGATTATACATCCTTCTCCCGAGCACGTTTGCTCTTGCGAGTCTCCATTCAAGCCAGCCAATAAAGGCAAGAGAGAGGTGGGAGCTCTGTTCACTACGGCCAGCCAATAAAGGCAAGCCGGAGATGAAGAACAAGAATTTTCCCGGGAGATCGGGTCCGTGGGGTCGCTAATGCCCAACAGTTCGCCACAAAACTGCCCTGCGGATTTTTATATTATTATTAACACGTTTTTTTCTGCCGTTCTGGCCTGTCACCCGTCACGATATCATTATTTCCCTTTTCTTTCATATCACTTCTCACAAAATCCATCCATCTTTTCTTTTGCCTCTCTTTCCATCCATTCGCATGTATACTCATAACTCTTTTAATAACAAAAGGAAACAATATAATAAAAAACAATAACCAGGATGGTCCGCCGGTAAAGGCCCTAACTTACGAGTCCAGTCGAGTCGCAGTATCAAATCCAAGCAGACTCTTAGCTTTGATTTTTTATTTCATTACCACTGCTTTCAAGTTTATCACCCTTGTACCCTACTGGTGAATTCACGTGCCCATTCCCAGTGTGGCATCAATCAGCACTTGCGAAGTAAGACGATATCGTCCTGAACGAGACGTGTCGTATTATATCGGGAGGCCTTAAACTGACCCCACTTAATAAGCTCTATCTATTGGCTGGTATCGCATCTCCAGCTGTAAGCAAGGATGTCGCATACGCGATCGAAAGAAAAATCAAGAATCCGATGCACGAAATGCTCTTTTCGAACACAAAACAGCCCCTATTAGGCTTAAGAGCAGAAAGAACTTTCTTCATAGCACACAGGTCAACCTAGACCCACTACCTAAAGCAAGAATTAAGCTTTTTGAAGAACAATATCTACCACCATCCGACTTCTTGAAACTTCAGGAACATCTGCCAGGTAGGCCGCTGCAAATACAACTATACTAGAAATACAAAACCCTACGTACTATAAATACGAGGGCTTCTCCTCCATATTAATTAATATCTAAGTGGGCTATTTGGTTACCATTAATAGTACAATAACCGAGGTCAGGGCAGGTCAGCTCCTCGCTTTGTTAACATAAATTGCATCATGTGTGTATTTAATCATCGTCAATTAATATGAAATTAGGTATATTATTACTAGCTTTTGCCCGCAGTTTCGCCCGCGTACATAAAATATAGCTTATGTCACTCAGGAATAAAGCAGCTTTCTATCGGTGAAAAAATTTTCGCAATTGGACCAGCCCCCCAGCCAAGTTACAACCGTTTCGTTTCGATTCTCTTTTCGTTGATCGCATCAAGTCGGCCACGCCTCCTATTCCTTTGTTCTGACTACGTGACTGAGCGTTGAGATGACGTCAGAATAAAGGAATCGGACGCGTGGCCTACTCGAGGCGATCGACGAAATGAGAATCGAAACGAAACGGTTGCAACTTGGCTAGGGGGGCTGTACTTTCAGAGATTACCTCCTAGAAACAAAAATCATAAAAACAAAAAAACAAACTGTATCTCTTTATAATATTGTATTGTAGAAGTGTAGATAAGTAATAACGTCACTACAGCGTGGTATGGCACAGCGTGCGCATGTAATTCTACTCGAACGGAGGGTGATTTTATCGGTCTACACTTACCTTAATAACGTATCATTGTTATGAACGTAAGTAATTTTTGTGGGCCTCTCTCCAGGCAAGTACTAATTTGAATTTTACAATTCATATGTACTTTTCTAAGGTTACCTAGGATATTACTGACACCTATCCCTCGGAAAGGCCTGTTGGTCTAGTGGTCAGTGGCCCTGATTGCTATGCTGGAGGTCGTGGGTTCGATTCCCACCCAGGAAAAATGTTTGTGTGATGAGCACGATCATTTGTTCTGTGTCTGGTTGTAGTTTCTCTATAATATGTATGTAGCATAAAGCATAATCAGCCTTTTAATGTTCCCACTGCTGGGACTCAGGCCTCCTCTCTAGGAAAGGGAATGGGCCGTAATCCACCACGCGGGCCCAGTGCGGGTTGGTGAATGTCACATGTCTTCGAATTTTTTGGTTCTAGGACATGCCGGTTTCCTCACGATGTTTTCCTTCACCGTTTTGAGAGCATTGGTGATGAAATAAATTACACAAAGTAATGCGCCTGGCTGGGTTTGAACCCGCGACCTACAACTCGTAAGTCGGGGCCATTACCACTCGGCCACCACTGCCAATATGTATGTATTTAGAATTATTTATGCATGTTTATCAATTGTCTAGTACTCATAGCACAAGCTCTGCTTAGTTTGGGACTAGATGGCGTTGTGTGATAGTTGTGGAAAAATATTATTTTTTATATATGTGGAAAGCACGTAAAACCATTGGATTTGTTTGTCATTCGAACGTTAGACGCTAGAAATTCTGACCATCCATGTATCCAAGGGGTATCGTGATGCATAGTAACGGAGATGTGAAGCTTTGATAGGCAGACGCTCTATGTAAAACACAGATATCCAGTTGCATCCGGTTAAAGTGCCTTTATCAACTATATCTATACATAATTGAAGTTAAAAAAAAAAGTTGAAAAGTTGAAGGGGAATCGTTTGTTTTGGTAATGTCATGTAAAGAGGAGGGATGAAACGCATGTTACTAAAAGAGTTATGAGTATACGGGTGGGCCTCCTTCTCCCTCTCCACCCATCCACCTGGATAGGTGGAGAGGGAGAAGGAGGCCAAAGAAAAGATGGATGGATTGTGTGAAGAGTGATATGAAAGAAAAGGAAGTTAGTGATAGCATGACGGGTGACAGGATAGAATGGAAGAAAAACACGTGTTGCGCCGACCCCAAATAAGACGGGACAAGGGCAGGAAGATGATGATGATCATCTATACATAATAATAATAAATCAAAAGAAATTTAAATCGATGTTTTCAACTGCTACAAAAACTACTGAAACGATCTTGTTCAAATTTTGCATACATAATCCTTCCAAGTTTGGTCAACATAGTTATAAGCTATAAATTATTATGCTGTTTGATTTGGGACATGTACAAGCTTAAATAATAAAATTACCAGTCGATGGAAAATATCTTAAAAAAAAAGACATGACCAAAGCGCAACATTTTTTTCCAAGCATTTTTTTAAATACTATTAGAAAGTTCTTTTATGACATCATTAAAGCTAAGCAAATAGGCTATTTGACTGATTTTTGGAATCGATTTCATATTATTAAGTATTGTTAAAAGAGTCCAGAAAAGTGTTTTATTTCAATTCTTGTAAATATTAACATAAAAAATAGCATATAAAGTTGAATTATTCAAATAAGCCGCCAAAACGCCATATTTGACAATACGCATCAAATTGTATTCGTAGACGTCACACGCCAGTAAATAAACATTGCTGTGAACTAGTTGACTTAGTATTTTGCTGTTTGTGTTTATTTTAACAATGAGTTTCCCCAAAAATGAGTTACAAAAAACTATTTGTATGTGTTCTGAAAATGTCAAAATGCGCAAAAAGTGGTTGCAACTGGCTCGCAAGTTAACACGTGAGTTGATAAGGGGTACTTTTACATTGCTGTCTTCATATTTCTAAGCTCGGCGGCATAAAAATCGGGGTTATACATAAAGAAATCACCGCCCTTAAGAGCATCAACTTTAGGAAGGTTCCCGCTGTCTGTTTTAACGTAGTTGCTCTCCATTTTATAGTATTACCTATATATTTGGTATCCAAATATTACCGGAGGTAATGTAAGAAATCGTAAATGAATCAGCAAAATATCATTAATAGCACAGCGTCAAAATTGTATCAAAGGCACTCAAAAGAAAAGCAGTCAATGACAGACACATATTTACAGACTTGTGACGTTTAAATAGATTCAGCCAATAGCGATCGTTTTCAAAAACATGGCTCTAGGTAAAATGAAATAAAGTTTATTTCGTATTTTTTTTATAAACAGTCCATTATTTTTTAGATACATAAATTGTTACAAATCGCTTTTAAAACCAAGTTTTTTTTATCTATACGGATGGAAATAAATATCCTATTATTGTTAATAACAGTAGGATACAAAGGTTTTGAAAACATGCCAACGAAATTGAACCAATAACAAAACCATTTTTTTGCTTTTTCCCCGCCATTTTCAAAGCCCCATCCAATCAGCATAGCCAAAATTTTTCTACAAACACGAACGTCTGATAAGCAACTATTAGTTTACAAATCGAGTCTACCAAAGTAAATATTAATCCTAGATTGGTACCAGACGTACATCAATTATGTAGATTCATAGCCGCCATCAATTTTGGTATGCTTTCGATGTTGTGGCACAGTGTAGGAATTTCTGCGCAGTGTACCAACTGAGGCCCTACCACGAGCTCTTAACGTGATCCATTTTACGACCTAAACTGAACTGTTATATAACTGTTATTAGCTCCATCGCTCTTTCTCACACGCACGCCTTTTTTTTAGGTGGGAAAATCATCTAATGACAACTAACTTGGGCGGATCGGGAGATAGTGTCAGACTTTTACTGACTAAAAACACACTTCTGTCCACTTCTGTGCCTTCGTCCCAGGGCCCCGGGTTTCACTTTCACACTACCCGTGGGTTTCACACTACCCGTGGGTTTCACACTACTCGTGGGTTTCACACTACCCGTAGGTTTCACACTACCCGTGGGTTTCCAACAACCCGTGGGTTTCACACTAGCCATGGATTTCATACTACCCGTGGGTTTCACACTACCCGTCACATTTTAACGTGGCATTGTAAGGCTCCTGTTACACTGTGTAAAAACTTTTCCTGTGTATTTTTATTCCGAATAAAAGATTATTATGATGGATGTTGTTAGGTCTGCAATGGCGGTGCAGCGCCTCTGGAATGTTTGCTGAAGCGCGCACTGATGGTTTCCAGGCGCAAAAAAGCAGCTTCCCTGCTGGCCCGTATACGGAGTAGCAACAACGGCGTTCTGAACACAATTGCTGTACGTTTTGACTGTTGCTTTCAAAATTATTGGGTCAAGTCTTGTGTAGGTGTGGCCAGTCATGGCAAATAAAATATAATTTGTACTAGGTTAAACTTTCTATGGGTCTATGCCACCCGAAATAAAATTATTATTATTACTTTTTTTGGGGGGGGGGGGCAATAACAGAAACATGCTAGAGAAAATACAAAAAATTCTTTAAGATAGATGCACAAACATGTAACCCACTCCAATGTCCACATCTTTAAGGACTGTGGTAAGAGTCTACAGAATACGGTGCCTTCTGCGAAAGCTTCATGTATAACAAAATAATTTATTTCTATAATCACAATTAATATAATATATAATTTAATTCAATTCATCTTAATTCCATTTAATTTAAATAAATATTTTTGGTTCATTTAATTCGACACAATTTATTTTAATTCAATTCAATACAATTATTATTTATTTCATTTAATTGATTTTGATTTGATTTTTTTTTTTTGCATATGTTTATAACAACTGTTTACAAACGATCTTATTCTATTTGTTGACAAATCTTAATTTATTTTATTACACAGGCTACATCGCCTTTATAAACATTAAAACATATTGTTACTACGTGTTAATTTTACACTGATATTTACTTGCATTTGGATATAATTGAGTTAGTGGTATGTGAGTCTTAGAATGGACCCACATAATATTTAAAAATATTTGGGTTAGATATGCTATTAGGTAGATATTAAAATCTGCTGTGCTATTTCATTTAATTAATTAGAATTGAAGTCTACTCAATTCAATTTATTTGTTATTCCATTCGAATAATTTCTATTTAATTTCATCATCATCATCATCGTCATTTCAGCCGAAAGACGTCTAATGTTGTATGATGACCGATGACCTGGTGAAGGTTGCGGGAAAACGATGGATGCGAGACGCACAGGACCGTTCATTGTGGCGACAAACTACCACTGTTGGACATAGGCCTCCTGCCTAAGTCCAACAGTGGACCTCTTTCTATTTCATTTAGTTAAAATTAACTTCCTTCATAGTTTTTTTTTATACTACGTAGGACAGAACCGCCGCGTCGCGTTGAATTCGCGTGAACCAGATCGGATCGCTTCGCAATCGCCTTTGCGTTACGTTTAGCCCGTGAAGGACGCCGCGTTATATTATCAAGTTTTTCCTTTCAGAAAGTATCTTAGTAGTTATGTTGAACCACTGTATGGAGCACTTAGTTACTCTATGTCATTGGTATATAGTTGGGTTGATGATGTATTTGATCTTAAGATTAATTTTGTTGTAATGTTTTTGTTTTGATATAATGTTAGTGTTTTGTTTATATGCATAGGGGCTATATTTCATTGGGACACCATGGCGGCGCGACCAGTCACTGCTACCAACAAAATGTATACTGCTCTATAGAGAGTCAGTCACCTGGTGTCTGTTTTGTTGCGCAACCAATTTGGTGGCGTGACCAGCTCGGACGCCAGTCCAGCCGCCAGTGACGCCCCCACCAAAGAGTATGTTAGTGCTATATTTCACCGGGACACTATGGCGGCGCAACTGATCGCGCCGCCAGGGTCGCCGCACACGAGCCACCGGCCACAACCACAAAACGCCGCCACCGGCATAATTTCCTGTAGGTTTCATATATTTTATATGGATTCGCCGCACACGGTTGACGCCGGTGGCCGCCACATGCTACAAATCGCCACTGCTCGCTTCTTGTGGCCCCCACTAGCCACTAACCGCCGATACAAAACGCCGTCACACGTCACTCGCACATTTAAACCTTCTCGTCAGAGTCCACTATTATACTTCGCGTATGGGTTAAAAAAGTAGCAGCCACCGGCCACAAGTGGCTGTCGCGTGCTTCAGCTTCCTTTATGGCCGCTTCTAGCTTCTCGTGGCGGCGTCTGTGGCTGTGGCATGTGGCCCATGTGTGGCGACACTTAGTAATGTAAAATTCAGTGTAGTTTTATGTCATAAGCGAATATGGTACGAAAGTTATTACTGCTCTAATGAGGTAAAGGTTATGCTCTGAAGTATACTCTATTTCGCTCTTCATTATAATCTGTTACTCAAATATTGTAAAGGCAAAAGTTTATGTTAGTATGTTTGTTACTTCGTTACGTTTAAATGGCTCGAAATTAAAAAAAAAAATGAGGAGGATGGAGAGAGAGGGAGGGTTGAACTGTTACTGACTGAAACCAACCTGTGTTCTTTCGAACCCTTCAAACGATCCCGCAACCCCAGCAGGCATCAGCTCCGTCATTTTTCCTAACATCGCTAACCCGGGCTTGATCCTTATCCGACGGCAAGTTACCCATTGCTCGCTACAAACAAACATACATAGTTAATTTACAACATGAATATGAATTAGTAGAAAGGATCAGAGGGATGACACTGACGTGTGATTATGCAAATTCTATACACCCGATCACACAATCAATTCTACCCATCGGATCAATTATTTTCTCCTAATGGATGCGGCTCTATCCGATCATTAGCAATTTTATTCCCATTGAAAAGTGTCGCTTCGAACAGGCTTGACAGATTTATTTCGACGCCCGATGAACTTGATTACATTGCTGCCAAATTTAGAGGCCGCCCGGGCGAATAATAAACGAATAAAATGCTGTTTTCTTTCCTTTCAGTGTAAATTTTAAATGCTTTTAAAACGGAATAGGGCCTTTCGTTTGTTGTGTTATTAAAGGTTGTTATTTTGCAATTTTGAAATGAGGTGGACTGCAAAATATTGCAGGGCTGTTAAAATATAATCTGGATACGTACTTTTTTAAATTATGAAAAGAAAAAGGGTTTCTTCGCGTCAAAAATGACGCATACCATAAAAAACTGGGCAAGTGCAAGTCGGACTAGCACACTGAGGGTTCCGTATAAACTAATTTATGTAAACAGTTCAATTCCCGAATCGAGTCTTGAAGATTTTTCCGAATACAAAAAAAGTTTTTTTTTTTGTGACGTAACTACAAATTTTCAGTTTTCAGATTTATTCCTATACTTGTGCTATAAGACCTTGCTTCATGCCAAATTTCAGGGTTATAGGTCAACGGGAAGTACCCTATGATTTTCGATTTTCATGAGTGTCAAATTTACGATTTTTGCGACATAAACGGCCCTATCTTTTTTTTTCGTTAACTTAAAATTAAACTTCTATTTAATTTTTTCACAGCTTCAAGGGACCACAGACTTGAGTATATGATTTTTATTTCAATTCGATACCTCCACGCGTTCTCGAGATAAAGGGTCTTGACAGACAGACAGTCGGAAAACAAAGTGATCCTATAAGGGTTCCGTTTTTTCCTTTTGAGGTACGGAACCCTAAAAATATCAATAACAACACCATATTACTACTCTGTCAAGAAAGTACCGGGAAAAGATCAATAATACACAAAATGTTTGTTATTCATCCAAATTTATTTTATCACCTTCAAAGTAAACTCCTTCAGAAACAATACACTTACGCCAACGAATAATCCAATCATCAAAACATTTTTGGTGAATATGGTGGTTGCTCGATGGTATTTTGTTGAGTGTTTGGTCAAAAATTCGTTCACAATGATAGCCTTGTGCGAAGGCGCATTATCGTGGTGCAAAATCCAAGAATTTTCTTTCCACAAATCTGGCCATTTTCGTCGAATTTGCACTCTTAAATGCCGCATAACGCTCAAATAATATTCTTTATTTACCGTTTGACCTTCCGGCAAGAATTCCGAGTGCACAACACCGCGATAATCAAAGAAAACAGTCAACATGACTTTTGATCGACTTTGGCGTTTTGAACAATTATGACGAAGACCAAACTAAGGTTGAGAGGACTTCAATGGGCATGTCCTCAGCGACTCTCATGCGATTGAGTTTTTTTGAGAAAATTCAGGTCTTTCGGGACTAGCCGAGCGGTAACATGTTTCATGCCCAAATGATTGGTTAAAATAGTACGGATCGACTCGTGAGATACAGAAAGTTCGGCGGCTATCTCTCTCAAAGTTGAATGAGGATTTTCAGTCACTATTTCCTTCACTTTTGCGATGTTAACTTCAGTTGAAGACGTTGATGGCCTACCAGAGCGAGGCAAATCTTCCATCACATCTCGACCGCTTTTGAACGCTTTGTACCACTCATAAGCACGTGTTTTAGATAAATTCGATTCACCGTAAGCCTTCTGTAATATTTTCAGTGACTCTGAACACGAAATTCCATTGGCGATGCAAAATTTAAGACAAACTCTTTGTTCGATGTTTTTGTCCATTATGAAATTCGCAATACACACTAGATATGATATAACTAAAAACAGCAATGTATTTAATATTAATAACAGATGCAACTCAAACTCCGCGCCAAAATGGAAAACAGTTGTGCCAATCTACCAACAACAAATAAAAACAAAAATTTGAATTTGGAACCATAAACAAATCATCCATTCCCGATACTTTTCTGACTGAATGTATATTTGGAAGATTTGCGTCACATCCGCGCAAAACGACCAGCGACCAGTAAAATGCTGGGGCTCGTGTACAAGACGGAGTCACAGCGCTGATTTTTAGCGCCAGCAATAAGACGTTGATCGGCTATATGAAAATATTGAGAAGCCAATGGCCGCACGGGATGATCTCAAAGGTAAAACAACGCTTGCCGATTTTTCAAAGTATTTAATACACCTCCATTCTTACGTCGTATTCCCCAATGTTGAGGGTTAACTTTCTGCTTCATCACTTTCACTTGTATGATATTTCTCCATCTTTTCAGTCGCTGACGGTGCGAAGGGTATTATATATACCTTAAAGTCAAGAGCGGAGCGGATTGGGTCGGACCAGCGTATTGGACTGCGCCCACGAGGCCTGTTACCATCTACTTTACCGGTCACGTTAAGCCTTTCGATGTTACTAACTTACTTGATCATATTTCAATTAATTAATACAACAATTTCCGAAGTATTGCAGAATCTTGCGAAGACACTTGGACGACAATCGTGAGGAGAGTTTGAGTTCTTGCAATATGGATACGTTGGTCTGAAATGCTGTCAAAGGCGTTAATGCGTTTGCGGTCTATGCCTTTTAGTGTTCAAGTTTCAGCGCCATACAAAAAGATCGAGAAGACTAAAGTACGTACCATTTGATACGTACACCAACCGGCTATGTTTGCAAACATTCATGTGTTAATTCCCACTTTCTCCCCCCTCAAACTTTGTAAATGGCTGACCCGTTTAGAGATACGGTTTTACAGACAGACAGCGGTCAAACTTATAACACTCTCTGCGTTAGGAGTTAAAAAGTTTTACAAATGCCAAAAATTGGTTCTCAGCGTACGGCGATCCACCGGTACATGATGGAAAATCCACCCTTACACATAAAACGTTTTGGGAACACATATTATGCGTACAGCTGCTAATAAAGGAGTAGAATCTCCTGCTGGAGTCTGAGTTTCCTGATAGCTGCAACCTATGGGTCTTTGAGTCAAGAGTGAATAAGTTACTTCCAGGCAAGCGTGCTCCATCGTCAACAATACCATTGCTTACCATCAGGTGAAATAATGTTTTTTTTTTTTTTTTAATCATAGGCTCGCGTTTGACCACCATCTCACCTGATGGTAAGCGATGATGTGGTCGACGATGGAGCACGCTTACCTAGAAGTAGCCTATTCACTCTTGACTTAAAGACCCCTAAGTTGTAGCTATCTGGAAACACAGACTCCGGCAAGGAATTCCACTCCTTGGCTGTACGCATAATAAATGTGTTCTTAAAACTTTTTGTGCGTATGGTATATGTTCAAACGCGAGCCTATTAGTAATAAAAAAAAATATACTGGCTCTCAAGTTTTTGGTTGGCCACAGGCGTTCTAACTGTGTTTGTCTTCCTCCCCTAGTTTAGCTTAGAAGCGCTCAAAGCCTATCAATATTGACGTATAGCGTTGACACGCGTTGGAAGTGTGCCAATTTGTGTAGTGTTGAGTCGAAGCTGACGCAGTATATAGGCTTAGGTTTGAGTCATGCGTTTGTAGGTTTTGACATCTCCACTACATTTGTGTACGTCTCTTTATCATAAACAAGCTTAACTTAAGAAGTTTACAGTTCCGAAAAATCCAACCATTCTTTCAACTTGCGTTTTCACTGAGCTGAACGGAGTGTAGAGGAGCGGACCATGGATTGGCCAATCATAGTACTCGAAATCCACTCTGCATCAGTGGAAACAGTGTAAGTGGACCAAAGTGGAGCTGAGCGTAGTTTCAAATAAAACAAGTAGTTAGTAATATAAAGAACAAATAAGTATATATTTATTCTAAGCTGGGTGAGATGCATCGAACCTGGGGAATGTTTATTTGACCGCGTGCAGTCGTATCCACCGCCCCAAGATTGGAGAGTCCCACCTGTCAGCCAGCGTTCTGAGAATGGTGTTGGGACTGGCGCGTACTCTGCATAGCAAAGAGACACATCTTTTGCGCTTAATGGTCGAGAAACTGTTGACGTTTGCGTCGGCAAACATGCCGGACGCACTTCAATAACGCGGCAGCCCCAGCAACACCCGGACCGTGTTGTTATATTGGACACGCAGGTCTCTGTATGCCTTCTGCGTAAAGTTCGCCCACAAGCCGCACGTGTAAAAGGATTGGCAATAAGCTTTGAAAAGAGTAATACCTGCGTCGTACAACGTGCAAACCTGTGGGCCAACATGCCACATGGAACAGCCAGCTCCCTCTCCACATCCGTGTTAAGTTAAAACACAAAATATAATCATCCAGGTAGACAATGTTCTGAAATAGCGCATGGGTTACTTTTTATCGCGGAATATATTCACCCATTGCTCGCCGTCTGCAAGCCCGCGCCTACGGTGGCCGGAAATCGGGATCGAGATTCCGGCGGTGGTTGGGGCGTGACGACCGTTGCCTCACGTGATCGGCCGTCTCCTTTGCTACCATTACTGCTTCGCAGAAGGAGGCGATCGCCTGCCACTCCTCCTCGCTCCGGACCATGGCCTATAATACTAAGGCCCGGCGCGAGAGATCGCCGCCGCCGATCACCCCCACGAGGACACGGCGTTGCTCTGCCCAAGCGGGGCACACCTCCACCGTGTGCCCTACTGTGTCTTCCGGGCGGTCCACGCAATGGTAACACCGGGTGTTTCTTCCGCACGGATCCGGTGCAGGAACCTCCCGAACTTACCATGTCCGGTGAGGACCTGCGTTATGCGGTAGGTAAGGACGCCGTGTTGCCTTTCCAGCCACTACTCAAAGAAGGGACTTACCGCCACAATTACGTCGTGCCCAGCACTGGGATTCCCTTAGTATAAGTTTCCACTTTCTCGTGGGCAAAACCGCTATTAGAAATTTGTAGTTATCCACAATCGCAACACAAACCAATTTTCAATAAACTTACCATTCTTTGTAACCTCTAAAAATAAAAAGATTTCCCCACAACCGAAGAGGTAGAAAGTCGTGAAAATACAACCGTGTGAAATGGCGAAAAAAATCTTATCAGCATACTTTGTTCTTGACGTGCTACAGATGTGCCCGTATACTTAAGTACCAGCGATGTGGGTTGGGAAAAAGGAGACATTTTTATCGATAATATGTAAGTTACACGAATCTTGAGAGGTATGCCGAATAGGGTCTAAAGTCCCTTTGAAAAGAGAGGACCGGACTACAGGACGATAGTTATATGATAGACTAGTTCTAATCGCGAGGAGAACTCTAATAAGGCGTCATAAATTTCGCTAAAACATTTGATTTTCAGTTTATACATCAGGCCAAAAATAAAAAGTAAAAAGATCATATAGAAAAACTGCAATATCTCCCATAGTTATGTGCCTACATAAATCGATCATCATCATCACGTCATCATTTTAGCTGAAAGACCTCCACTGCTGGACATAGGCCTTCCAAGAGTGTCACACAATGACAGGCCCTGTGCGTCTCGCTTCCATCAAATTCCTGCAACTCTCACCAGGTCAACGGTCCACCTTGAAGGAAGCCTTTTAATGCTGCTTCTTTCGGTACATGGTCACCATAGTCTTAACATATTTCTTGGTAACCAGAACATTTATACGGTAGCTATTTTATGCTTTTTAGGTTACTATTGAACTTGTTTGACATAAATGAGCATGGCAGTTGAGAGTTTGTCATGCTCACTCAAATGTCTCATTGATGGCGCGTGTGTTGGACCATTCGATTCCCTTCAAAATGGTTGAGCTGAGAGGTGCTAATATTCGCGTCATGTCCGTGAACGGGCGTTGTCAGTTGAGACTGGTCATCTCTTAGCTGTCAGTTGCTATTTTAATATCTATAATTAGTTTTTATTTTTACATTGTTCTCACATGATAGCGACAAGAAACATGTAACAGAGATATTTTTATTATTACAAAACCGTACCACCACCCGTACCCATAGATTAAGTTAGTTTATAAGTTTTTGTTACTATTTTGGTGTACAATAAAGTTTTATTCTATTCTATTTTATTCTATTCTATGATTGAAAAGAGTGTCCATGGAGTTTCTTGCACATTCTTCTCTATAGAGATTTACGCTTTGGAATGTGCAATTAGCATTTTTTTTTCTGACTGACTGACTTCTTGACATTTCAAAAGTGCCTGTAAATGGTCTATTTGAAATAAAATGTTTTGAATCTTCTTTGAATCTTTAACTTAGATCGTCTTTGAATCTTTAACTTAGACCTTCAAAAATCATAGATTTTACACCAACCACGGGTTGTCTTTGGGTACACAAGAATAGCGCGTACAGGAATATTCGTCGGTTGGTACCACGTTCCAGGAAAAGTCAAATGGTGTTCAAGATTAACTTAAAACTTCCTAAACCAGTAAATTTTAAACGTAACACAGGCTCCTTCAAAGTTTGAACACCTTACTCTGTTGCTTGAGTTACTACTCAGTTCTAGTTTTATACCGACTAAAGTTTAAGCACTCGCTAAACTACAAAACTGGTAAGTATTAGGGACATGCTCAGTTTCCATGCGTTTAATATAACCGGGTTTAAGAAAGTATCAGTCACAGAAATGTGAAAGGTGAAAATCAATTGAGAAACGAGCCAAGAGGATCATTGGTAATTATGCACTTGTCGAGGCCAAGCTTTAGTCTTGAGCATTGACACCAAGTTGCTAGCCTTTTACTGGTTGCATTTCGGGGAGTGTGCGTCTGGCAATTTAAATCCACCAAGCCCGTTCCATCATTAGGCCACCAGACGTATTTAATTGGTACCTGCTACCCCAGCTGCCCCAACAAAAGCATTGCGCGCCCGAACCGCGCTCATTGTTTTGTAGATACTAAGTTACTATTGGTTAAGTTTTAGTCCGTAATATTGTAAACTAGTATAAAAGGAGGTGCATGGTGAAAATATACACATTCTGTTTTGGAAAAAAAAAAAAAAAAAAGCGCCAAAGGTACACGCTAAAAATGCCAATACGTTTTCTATGTATAGATGGAATGTTCAGTTCCACCTATACACACAAAATATTTTTAGAGCGTAAGCGTATCAGAGTTTAAAGTCCTGTATACCTCCTTTGAAAAGGGAGGAGCTTCCAACCAGACGGGTGTTATGTCTGATCTGAGCAACTGGCCGATAAATGATTTCGGGCTCTCTAATTCCACGATACGATTTAGTTCCTATGCGTCTATACATACATCTTAATTGTTCGTAAGCTAAGGAGTGAAATTCCCTGCTGAAGTCTTTGTTTCTTTATAGCTTAAACTTGGGGGGTCTTTAAGACAAGAGTCAATAGGTAACTTCTAGGCAAGCCTGTTCCATTAACCACATCATCGCTTAACTTATAATGGCCTAGCCTATCAATAATAATAAAATTAGAGAGAAAGAAGATTATTTGCGGTTGGCTGTAGGTACCTACTATAGGTTTAAAGAATTTATTCTCATAAGAACAATTACAGTTCATTTAAATTTAGATACAATTAACAGCTTAGAAGTATTGTAATATTCACATCTGGTGTGTTGGTGACGTCATATGTTATTTATCTACATTTTTTTAAATTTTGATTTAAACATACTAATATTGTCATATTTCTTAAGTTCTTCGGGTAAATCGTTTCACAGCCGTGCTCCTTTAAACAGTATTGTTTTCTTGCCGTAGTTAGTTCGTGCGCGTGCAGTCATTAGTTGAAACTTGTTTTTACTTCTAGTAGGTATTGTATGTTGTTGTGTTTTTACGTAGTTGAATGTTTGATTGTGCAGAATTCGTGCTGCGTGTGAATGCGTACTATCGTATATTTTATCGACATTTGCCCACCTCTAAAGTCCGTTCCCCACCTGTCACGCCCGTATCGTTTACATTACGCCGACTTTGTTTCCCACAAAATGGGGATTAATCTTTCAAGATACCGATAATAACTAAGGGTTGGAAAGGATAATGTTGCCTTTATTGTTATTTGCATATTAGACTTTTGTTTCTTTAATAAAATCGTCAGGGTTTTATGTAAGTGATAAAATTAAGCAAATACAGGCCGAACAAAAACGGAAATACAAATTTTAAATCGTTAGAGGTAAAAATTTACCTATTAAATTGTTGATTTATGAAACTGCACATTTTGAACCGTAATAAAATTTCAAAATTGACTTGGAAATTTAAGTACGAATATTTTCTTTATTTAGAGAAAATAATAAAATATATTAATTTTGAAAATGTTACTCCATTTTCAAAATTAGTTATTCATTCAGTTTATTTGGGTTTGGTTTTTTCAGCTTTTTCTTTTTTTGACAGACTTCAAAAAAAGGAGGAAGTTCTCAATTCAGTCTTATTTTTTTTATTTTTTTATGTTTATTACCTCAGAAATCTGTCGTTTATGGCCCGATTTGCAATTTTTTTCCCTTAAAAGATATGCTTCCAGGTTGGTCCCATTTTTTTTTTCAAAATTCAGTTCTGATGATGGAATCCATGAGGAATCGAGGGAACTCCTCAAATATTCTAGGCAACTATATAGTCATTTTGGTATCTTCGTCGAGAACTTAAGCATTTACAGTCAAAAAGTAACATTTGATGAAATGGAAGACATGAAGAAGACCAGAAATGGCCAACGGAACTTCACCCTCACATAGATATCACAATGAAGATAACTATGACAATACAAATAAATAAATGGTTCTGAATTTCGATTTTCGCTATTAGATTACGAGACTTGCTCAAGCGAGATTGAGTTTGCCACCACACCCCCCCTCTTCCTCAAACCAATATTTGAAATGATAATTGCTGGCTGCTTCATCTAATAATCAATTTTGCTATCTTCAGAAAAAAGATTTCTTTTTAATGTTATTTAGTTATATTGTACAATAATAAGCACACGCAACTACCCAAATTCGTAGGTAAAGACCCAACAATATACCCCAAAACGTGTTTGCGGCCAAATCCTATAAGAATAAATATAGCTTTAGCATAACATAGCATAATCAGCCTTTTAATGTTCCCACTGCTGGGACTCAGGCCACCTCTCTAAGAGAGGGAATGGGCCGTAATCCACCACGCAGGCCCAGTGCGGGTTGGTGAATGTCACATGTCTTCGATTTTTTGGTTCTAGGACATGTCGGTTTCCTCACGATGTTTTCCTTCACCGTTTTGAGAGCAGTGGTGATGAAATAAATTAAACAAAGCAATGCGCCAGGCTGGGTTTGAACCAGCGACCTACAACTCGTAAGTCGGGGCCATTACCACTCGGCTACCACTGCTCTATATAGCTTTATTTAATATTAAATAGGTACAGTAGGGGGAAAAATTAAATAAGGAAATAATCTTTTGAAAATGGATCCTTTCAAGGTTCTTGGGGGATTAAAAGGCGGTGATCAATAACCCTTAAAACCTGCATATATATGCCTAATGAGTTGCGTAACAACCAATCCATCATATTTGTGGGGCGTCGGTTGCAAAATTAGAGTTTTGCTCGCATAATTGTTAAGGGGGAGCGCTGTGGAAAGTTTTGATATTTTGGATAGAATGTCAAGTATTTTGAGATATGTTTTGACCTTGTTATTGTGATGGCATCATCACTCGGATCCTGTCTGGCATATTGTAAAAGCTATAGGTAATGTCAAAGAGTGTTTTTTTTTTTTTAAAGGGTAATGGCAATCAACCAATGACTTCTCGCGCTCTAGTTGGAGCGGGAGGGCGTGTCAGACTTTAGGCAACTGACTAAAACTACACCTGTGTCTTTCAGTTGCCCTTTCATAAAACGACCGCGGCCCTAGCGGGCATCCGTCCTGCTGGGCCCCTACGGTTTTCTAACATCTCTTTGAAGAGCGTATGGAACACTACTCGCTGTCGAAGACTTGGATTTGGTCCGGACGCTTACCGGACGGCCAGACGGCGAGCTATTCATTACTCGTCTCCCGCAAGCCTGCATCTGCATCAGTCGCGGGAGCTGGGACCTGAGGATGTATGTTCCTTTACGCGTGCGGCCGCCTCGTATACTACCTGTAGTATCACTGATTCGCAGAAGGAGTTGACCGCCTGCCATTCCTCCTCGCTCCAGACTGAACCAGGGCCCGGATGTCAAAGAGTGTGGATGAGTAAATGTGTTCCTATTTCGCGTTTCTGTAATAATGCTCAAAAAGTGGGAGCCTATACCGAAAGTTCGAAAAAAAAAAAGAAACCCATTCCAGTACATGATTCTGGACCTGCGGGTGGTGGAATTTTTGTTGGCTTTATCCTAATAAAAAAAAAAAATCTTTACGTTTTTTAATTTAAACTGTATAAAATTGTTATTCTAACATGAATTACTTTTAAAATTAAAAATGTCATCGAGCTTGACTAGAATAACGATTTTGTCTACCCCGATGACTTTTTAATTATTATTTTTTTGTTTTTTTTTTTTTTACTAAAAAATATCATCGAAGTCGGATAGAATAACGATTTTATCCAGTTAAAATAAAAAAATACAGTTTTCCAGGATCCTGAATCATGTACTGGATCCGTGTTATTCGTGTGTGCGTCGATATCAAAGATACCTTGTATAGTGTCTGAAGAATATAACGTCAAACAGTGTGAAAGAAAAAGTATGTATCTCTATCTTGTACTTTTATAATAATGCTGAAAAAGTGAGAGTCTAAGGCAAAAGTTTGTATGTACACGAGTATCTGTGTGTATTTTTTTGTATTTATTACTTCTTCACGCTCCAAAGACAAAACAGATTTGGATGAAATTTGACACACGAGTAGACAATATCCTGAAACAGCATATATAATCATTATTTCCATTTCGGGAATATACTTCTTTCGGAAGAATTATTTAAATAATATTTATAGAGATGAGTCCTTAAAATAGAAGTCAATAACTTTTAGCCAAACTTATCAAAAAATTAAATCAATTATAATAATAATCTGTCTGTCACCGATAAATGTGATTATCTGAAGAAAAATGCTAATACAGCAGCTGACCTAACCTAACCCAATTTTGCGCTACCAGGTCCAAAAGACCAATCTACCGTATTAAAATAAATCAGTACAGTATCGCAGACAGATAACTCCAATAGGTATACTTTAAAACCATAATACAAATAGTTACAGAAAGCCAACTCCATACAATAAACGAATAGACGTGCGCGTACACATACACGGCATCCTCTGAGGGCAATTCAACGTGAGTGCGATTGCGAAGCGATCCGATGCGGTTCACATGAATTCTGTCGTACGTGTGTGGTATTGTCACTACTTAAGCTACAGTCCCGACAGACGTTATCTTACCCGAAAAGTAGCTTTTCGTCAGACAAAAAATTGAGAACCCGATTGTAGCGCCACATACCAGGTTCAATTTTATAAACCATTCAGGGACCCGCTCAAATATACACACAAAATTTCAACCAAATGGGTCAAACCGCTTAGGAGGAGTTATGAAGGTGACAAACACAGATACAAAAGAACTTTATATGTAAGCTACCACACTTCTGCTTCGCTTAGCTCGTCGCCGCTTCACACCCACGTGTGTGGTTGGTCACGTTAGCCATTGCAATAGAGCATGAATTGTAATTGTTTGCCAATCGCACCGCATCGCTTCGCGTTCGCATTCACGTCGAAACGCGATAGACGCATACGTACGGCCATCTCAAACTAATGCTGGTAGCGAGTGCACTGGCACCCACTGCACGTGAAGCGTGTGTATGCATGCATGCGTTTTCACTCGTTGTAGCCAGTAACATAAAAAGCAAAAATCAAAATCTTACATAGGCCTATATGGGCACTTATAAAACGTCAAAAGCTGGTGCACGGTTCCAATTGGTGGTTTCCTATGGAAAAGAACCGGCAAGAAACTCCATGGTTACTCTTTTATTAAAAAGAAATAATTAGTTTTACAATATTTCCTTATTACAATATTAATAGGTATGTGAGGACTGTGTCGATCAGTCATTATTGTACCCAGAAGTACAATAAAAATATTAATAATAGGGAGGTTCCTGTTTCTGGAGCCCTAACCACCGGTAGTTTATACCCTGCTCACAACACCGGTGGACTATCTACTATATTTTATATTTTTAAATGTTTTATATCATAATTTTTTCAAGAAATATTTAATAATGTAAATTCATCATTATCATCTTCCTGCCCTTGTACCGTTTTATTTGTTTTTTTGTTTCTCACTTTATCCATTCTCGTCACACCACACACCCATCTCAACATTCTCATCTCCGCTACATGCAATCTTTTTTCATCAGTCTTTTTCACAGCCTAACATAAATTAAATTAATTTAAAAAATAATAAATTAATTTAAAATTAATTTATCTTATCAATGTAAATTATACGTGGATAAGATAAATAAAGAGATACTAATAAAAAAATGGGTCAAAATAGAAAGTAATCTATGAATCAGCGGAGTAAACCTTCTGTACCTATCTTTTCAGTTCTCACGGCTAAATGGCTAATTACTTTACTTTTTATCTGACACTCATAAATTGTCTAAATAAATTAGTTTTACGTGCTGAAATTTTAAGAGAATAAATAGATTTTGGTATTGAATACAAAATCGTTACCAGGTTAATTAGGTGGACCGGTGTTATTTATTGTGACATGGTTTTTGTTTTGTTGAAGTTTATGACGAAAGGGACCTTCAACCTAGGAGTCATTAAGTCAAGAGTGAATACGTCTAGGCAAGCGTGCTCAAATCCACGATTTCAGTGCATAAAATATACACTAGGCTGCAAAAAACCGGGTCGGTAATAAAAAGTGTGCTAGTTTTTAACTACAAAAGTAAAACTGTAGCATATTGTTGATGACTGATCGATACATTTACAATTATATAACACGCTTGTTACATTTTTTATAGTCTTCTTTCAGAATCCTTTATTTTTTATTAAAAAATGTAATAACAGGTAACCTTTACCCATGAAATTGCCGTTTTTTAAATTGGGTTGCTTTGAAATGTTATAACAAAAAATGCCAGTTTTCTTAGATTTCATAAAAAAATATAAATACAGCGATATTACAGAAAATACAAAACACAAAGAAACCAATAAATATTTAATTTTGAAAAAGAATAATGTAATACTTTCTCTTTCTCTTTCCTTTCTTCTGCGCTAATCTAATCCAGGTTTTATCAGCTGCTCGTACATGATTTAATTTTAATTAAATACACTTCTAACACTTTTAACATAAGACCACAAAAATAAACATCGCAGTTTATCATAACAAAATAATAATTAAATTAGCATTAACTAAATAGTGTTTAAAACGTGTTATGTATTTTATTATATGCACTAATCAGTAATCTAAAATATACTGCATGTATTTAAGAAACTATCACACACTTTATTACTAACCCGGAATTTTTGAGTCCTAGTTTATTCTTTTTACACAGCAATAGTGTGAATTCTATCAGCCAAATATTTTTCATGATCAGATTAGTACTTTCAGAGATAACATAAACAATTCTACCTCTTTATAAGCTAAGCTTAGTCTCTTCAACCATTAAAACTCCACAAGCACCTAGTTACAATCTCATTATCCCCATAATTGTGTAGAACCAACTACATACGTAGCTTTTCGAGCAGAAAATCCGAGCTAAACGTATAAACGACTCGGAAAATAACTCGAGAAACATTTTAAAAAACTCTAAGAAAAGAAAATACAAAATGAACTAAACTCGCCAGAAAACGAGTACAATTAAATCCTTTTCACTCCACGAGGTGCATTCTCAAGGATTTCTAAATAGAACAAACGTAATCTGAAATACCCGTAACCGTTCAAAATGATCCGTTCTGGTTCAAACTCTTTTGTATACTTGAATGAATTAAATTGTGTTTATGGCTTGCTTAATTATTTATTTTTCACTTAAAATTAAAAGTTTGTTGTTTTAGAAATCTACACTAATATTATGAAGAGGTTGATTGTTTTTTTGTTTGAAGGCGGTAATCTTTGAAAGCACTGGTCCGATGGCTAAAATTTTGAAACCGACAGAAAACTGTTTTTTTCATGAGTGACATAGGCTATATTTTATGTACGCGGGCGAAGCCGTGGGAAAAAGCTAGTATATTAATAAGTAGGTAGTGCCCGCGACTTTGTCTGCGTCAATCTCCAACCAAATGTCATTGTGCGGTTTTACCGCACAATGACATTTGGTCACAACTTTTAACTGATATTAAACCTACATCTACAGTAATATTATAAAGAGGTAAAGTTTGGTTTTTTGTTTGTAGGAGGTAATCTCTGAAAGTACTGGTCCGATTGCTAAAATTTTTTTCACCAATAGAAAGCTGCTTTATTCCTGAGTGACATAGGCTATATTTTATGTACTCGGGTGAAGCCGTGGGAAAAAGCTAGTATATTAATAAGTAGGTAATGCCCGCGACTTTGTCTGCGTCAAACTCCAACCAAATGTCATTGCGCGGTTTTACCGCACCATGATATTTGGTCACAACTTTTAACTGATATTAAATCTACATCTACAGTAATATTATAAAGAGGTAAAGTTTGGTTTTTTGTTTGTAGGAGGTAATCTCTGAAAGTACTGGTCGGATTGCTAAAATTTTTTTCACCAATAGAAAGCTGCTTTATTCCTGAGTGACATAGGCTATATTTTATGTACGTGGCAAAAGCTAGTTCCTTGTAATATCAGTTATGTGTGACATCGGTACATCTCCTGACTTATTGCTGATATACGACTACCTGTATCCACTTCACACTCAATATTAATGTTCTCAACAGTCAGTTTAATAAAATATGGTTTGTTACCTCGAGCTGCGACGTCCAAGTTGAACATACCGTCATCCGATTCATCACTCACATAATTATGCCGACCGCCACTACCGCGCACTTGTTTGCACATTACTTTTAAGTGTCCTTTTTTCCCGCACTCATCACAACTGTAATTTCTAAACCGACACCTCTCGGCCGGGTGCGCCTTGCTGCAGCGCCAGCAGGCCCGCGCGCGCGCCGCTCGCGCCTGCCGCGCCCGCTGCTGCCGCTGCTCCGTCGCCTCCGCTGCAGAGCGCCCGCTGCGACCCGCGCGGGCGCGTCCGTCCGCCGCGCGCGTAATGCAGGCCTTCGCCCGCCTCGCCGCCCGTCGACTTTGATGAGTCCGCCGCCGCCGCCGTTGTCGTGGTGCCACTCACTTCGGCATGCTTCTCCACTGCCTCCAGTGCCAGTGCCAGCTCCACTGCCTCTTTGTACTGTACTTTTTTTTCAGCGAAGATCCTCGATCGCATTACGTCACTTGCCAGCCCGGACACAAACTGGTCGCGCAAATTCTCTTCAAGTGTCGAACATGACTTGCACTTTCCAAAACTGCACGTAGATGCCAGGTGTTTCAATGCCTGTAGGTATTCCGTAAGGGACTCGCCCGGACGCTGTCGGCGCAACCTAAACACGTGGCGTTCGGCGATTTCGGATCGTTGAGGTTCCAAGTGTTCCGTCACTAATGTCACTAATTCGTCATATGTTTTGTTCTCCGGAAAACTAGGTGAACACAGATCACACATAAGAGCATACGTCTCTTCCCCTACGACCGTTATTAACATAGGCACTTTCAAGTCATTATCAATTTCGTTAAGTCTTATGTACTGATTTACTCGACGAATGTAAGCTGGCCACTGTTTCGAGCTCAAATTGAATGGTTCAATTTTACCAATAGGCATCTTGACACACGCGAAATCACGTAAATCGAAAAGAAATTTCACAAAAATCCCGTTCTCGTCGCCAATGTAACGTCAATAAAATACGTGGGTCAACGACAGACTGGTGTATTTCATAAAATCCTATTAACTACCCACCACCTTACAATTATAAGTGACGACCGATGTCACATCACGCTTATGAACAGTGTATGTTAACGGACGACTCGCAACCCTACACAGCTATAACTACGCATATGGGTACTTTTGTGTATAGACGTACACCGTACGGGTTGTCGGTTATACCGGAAAAGTTCCAAAAAAATATGGAAGAGACGCTACGCGGAGTGCCAGGGTGTGTAGTATTCTTAGACGATATTTGTGTGACCGGGTCTAACACACTTGATCACATGAAGAATCTGAGAGCGGTACTAGAAAGGTTACGTAACATGGGACTTACTGTAAAACTAAATAAATGTAAATTTTTACAAGATAGCGTGAAATATTTAGGTTTTATTATCAATAAGGAAGGTTTGCGACCGGATACCGAGAAACTGGAGGCCATTTCCAGCGCACCTAGACCAGAAAACGTGCCACAATTAAAAAGTTTCTTAGGGATGGTGAACTATTACGGGCGATTTATTCCTAATTTGAGCACCTTGTTACAACCACTACACAATTTATTAAAAAAGGATTGCGGCTGGAAATGGGACTCCAAGTGTGATAGGGCTTTCGAGGAGACAAAGCGATCACTCTTGAGCGAACGCGTATTAGCACATTACGAGGAGGGACGCGACCTGGTGCTGTCGGTGGACAGCAGCGCGTACGGACTGGGCGCCGTGCTGGCGCACCGGTACTCGGACGGTAGCGAGCGGCCCGTCAGCTGCGTGTCGCGCACACTTAGTGCGCCCGAGCGCAACTATAGCCAGCTCGATAAAGAGGCGCTGGCTATTCTGTTCGGGGTCACGAAACATCACCAATTTTTGTACGGAAGGCGTTTTACGCTGCGCACTGACCATCAGCCTCTGACTCATATTTTTGGGGCAAAGGGGGGAATTCCTCAGACGGCTGCCAGTCGTCTACAAAGATGGGCGGCACGCCGGGCTGTTTATGACTTTGACATAGAATTTGTGCGATCGGCAGATTACCGTTACCTCGGGAGGGTCGCTTCGTCGACACGATAGATTACTTAAATCTAGTAGAGGAGTCGCTACCTATTTGTTTTAAAGACATCGCAAAAGAGACAGAGCGCGATACATTGCTATGCAAAATAAAAGGATATGTACTATTCGGTTGGCCGACAGTCCCGAGTTGCGACGCGGAAACACCATTCTTTGCTAGAAAAAATGATTTACTAGTAGATCAAGGATGTGTCCTTTATAAATATAGGATAGTGGTCCCTCACGTTCTGCAAAAGAAAATATTAAAAGAAGTCCACGAGGGCCATCTAGGGATGAACAAAATGAAAGCTTTATCAAGAAGTTATATTTATTGGGCGAGTTTAGATCATGACATCGAAGAAATGTGTAGGTCATGTGCTGCTTGCCGCATCGTGCTGGACGCGCCACCACGGGCGCAGCTGCATCCCTGGGAGTTCCCGCTGCACCCGTGGCAGCGCGTACACGCTGACTTCGCAGACTGTGGGGGTGTACGATATCTGATTATAGTGGACGCGCATTCTAAATGGATAGAGGCCCTGCCTATGCGTGGTACGAACGCAGCCACTACTATTAAGGTTTTTAGAAGTACGTTTGCGCGCTTTGGCTTACCATCGCAGCTCGTGACTGACAACGGCCCACCATTCTCTTCACATGAGTTTAAATTGTATTGTGAAAAAAATTGCATCAAGCACACAACTACGGCACCATATAGGCCCCAGGGGAATGGCGCGGCTGAGAACGCAGTCAAAATTATAAAAAAAGCAATAAAGAGAGCGATGTACGAAGGCGAGGACGTCAACGTCGCCCTAAGCATATTTCTTCTTCAGTACCGGAATTGTGAACACGCAACCACAGGGGTCTCGCCAGCAGTAGCGCTTCAAGGGCGGCGCCTGCGCAGCCGACTTGATGCACTACGACCGGACGTAGCCGCAGCGGTACGTGCGAAACAAGAGCGTCAGGTCGCTCGCTCTTCGGGGTCTAATAGAGAATTCCGTGTGGGGGATGCGGTAATTGCTCGCGATTATACGGCGAGGGGGGACAAGTGGACCGAAGCCACTGTTGTTAAAAAGACAGGACCTATTTCATATAAAGTTAGCCTAGGTAATGGGGTTGAATGGCGTAGACATGCCGACCAAATTATTCCAGCTAATAGTAAAAATAGATTCTCATTATCACGTGTAAGTGACGCAGTCGCAGCCGAGGCTACGTGCTCTGGGGCAGCCAAACCGGGGGTCGATAGTGGAGCCGAAGGTGAGGTGTTTGAAGACGCATCCAGCGGTGATAGAGATATAAAAGACACGCCGCCAAAGCCGATGCGAGTTCAACCTGAACGGCCTTCGTTGTCGGTATCACCTCCACCGCAGGGTGCGTCAGCTCGCGCACTGCGTGCGATTAACCGAGCAAGAAAAGCCGCAAAGTAAAAAATTGTTTGAATAAATTGGTTGTATCAAATAGTTTGTTGTTAGATGTAGTACCTGATGTGATTCGTGGATTTGACGGGGAGAGATGTGACATCGGTCGTCACTTATAATTGTAAGGTGGTGGGTAGTTAATAGGATTTTATGAAATACACCAGTCTGTCGTTGACCCACGTATTTTATTGACGTTACATTATGTATCACTGAAAGCCGGAACTAACAGTGATTTCATATTGTGGGCGGTGCGCTGGTCACATAATATATTTTTATGCAGCTGGCCATACTACAATTGAACTAGCAGGCCATTGTAGCTTGTAGCAAGCCATGTGGGCCGCTAGCGGGATACGCCGTGAACATAGGTCACGGCGTATCCCGCCAGCCGCCCAGCCACCCAGCAGGCCGTGTGGTCCGCTGTGATCCCAAAAATTTGTATTGATTTTTTGACAGTGGCTTGCTAGATAAGTAAATGCATTTAAAACGGCCTGCAGAGATAAGTTATAAAAAATCATATTGGCTTGCAATAAAATAATTTATGTGGGCGGCCGGCGGATCACATGGCGTTGAGAGTGTTTAACATTTCTTACATGTATAGATTACATTTACAGTAATATTATTGTAGCGGTGCAATTACCTCTTCTCAAACAGATGGGTTTGAGTTAGTTAAATTCAGATACTCCCTTTCGATACATTCAGACTGGAAGACTTCTTATTTGATTTGTTTTGTTTTAAATAGAACAGCCAAAGCCAATTATACTATTTAAACTTATACTTAATTTATTTTGAGTGAGTCATGCATCCTTCTCACAAAAATTCAAATATTCTGACATTATCATTTTCCATTCATCCGTGAACATATCAAGAACTGTATTTGAGTTCAGGAGAGCATTATTGGCGGCCATTGTCCGTGGTATAGGTGATTTGGAATACGGTGTGCCCCGCCTGGGCAGAGCACCGTCGTGTCCTCGTGGTCGGGCCTTGGTACAGGCCATGGTCTGGAGTGAGGAGGAGTGGCAGGCGGTTGCCTCCTTCTGCGAACAGCAATGCTAGCAAAGGAGGCGGCCGCACGCGCAAGGTAATGGCCCTCGCGCCCCAGTCACCGGAATTCTGATCCCGATTTCCGGCTAACGTAGGCGTGGGTTTGCAGACGGCGAGCAATGGGTAGCTCGCCGTCCGACCGTCCGGTAACCGTCCGGACCGAGCCCAAGTCGTCGACGGCGCGTAGTGTTTCACGCGCTCCTCAAAGAGATGTCAGCAACCGTAGGGGCCCAGCAGGGTCGAAGCCTACTGGGCCCATGGGTGATGCGAAAGAGATCCCCGGGACCCTGGAATAATGGCAAAGAAGGAACAGGAGTGGGTTTTTAGTGAGTAAAAGTCTGACATGCCCTCCCGCACCGCCCGTCATTAGATGATTTTCCCACCCAAAAAAAAGTACGAGAAGTTGGAACCGCCATTAATAATAATATAATATAAAACGTTTATTTACTCATCACAAAGTTACTTATTGCTAACAATTTACAATTTGCACACCGAGGTTTAACTAAGTGAGAGGCTGGTGCCTGAATTAGGTTTCCATAAGAACCTGTATTACAGGTCACCAGGTCTCTCCCGCAGCCACACAACTTAGGTACCTATAAACTAAACATTGTTTCACAGTTTAGAGAAGTTATTCAAAGTTTAAATCGATAAAAACAAAATACAAAAAAAAAAAGAAAAGCAAAAGGAGTTAAAATATTTAGGAAAATAGCAAAGTTTTTTTTTTTTTTTGAGTAACCAGTGAGTGCAAGAGGGAAATAGTTATGATTGTGTTGGTGTGTTAAGCTTGTGGAGTGGAACGGTGCTTGTGTAGAAGGGAATAAGATTTCATTAAATGATTGATTAAATGATGTTTTCTGCAACGACTACTGTCGTTAATTGTCTGGGACAAACCGATTGTAAATTTTATTGTGCAGATCAGGATCATCAATAATCCGCCTAAGAATTTAAAATACTACTGTCATCTGATCGCGCGACCGTCTTACTTCTAGGGAGTTGAAATTTAAGCAACCCACAACCCAACAGAAATTTAGTTGCGATACAAATAGGGATAAAACCCGTACGGGTGCTTGTACCTACTACGAGTGAGGTACCTGAGGAATGCTTTTTGTACTTTCTCTAAAGATTAGCTTTAGAGAACTGCTTCTCAAATAGATTCCATACGCACGCTCAAGCTCAAGCTTGCTACGCCTTGCTACGCCCCAATAACAAGCTTGATAACGTGGGGGTTGATGATTTCCTACCAAAAAAAGCCTTTCCGAGTAGAAACAGCAAATTGGCAAAATGATAATGATTTGTTAATTATGTCAAACAGCGGACTCCTATTATTGGTTATGAAGTGCTCGGTTTGATCCTGGAATTTCTAAAATTTTGTCACTAATTCAACCATTTTCCCAAAAAATTAAAATTTCAAACGACTAACCCTTAACAGCTCACGTGCACGCTTCATTACCCGTACCCGTTTGCGTTCAAAACAACGGACATTATGTTATTAACTTTTTGAATTAACTTTTTGCCAAAATTAGCTGTGTACAAAGTGTTAGGGGTTTTTTGTACCCGCATCTAAGTTTAACGGGTTGACTTTTGTTTCTATTTTTTGTGCGCGATCGTTGTATGTTTTTTTTTTTTTTTTTGAGGCCAGTATTAAAGAGTTTAAAGTTGAAGTGTGCTTTGAGTGAAATGTGGCTGAAACCTGAAATGGGTACGCTTTTTATATTAATTATCTCGTTTGTAAACCACTCTATCGTCAACGTGAGCATGGTTTAAAAGCTTGCTGTTTCATCCAAAGTAATGTTTGATAACGAGACAACGCGAAAAAAGAAAGATAACGCAGCTTCACGCAGGCGTACAGAAAGCGTATAGTGACGAATACGCGTCTATGAAGCTATGCGTCCGTGGACAGCAGGCCTTAAGGCTTATAGTCCCTTGAAAATCTAGCCGGAGTTTAATGCACATATGCTCGTAGTAGGCAGCAGTACGAGTATCTGTGCATATAATTCCGGCTAGCTGCGTCCGGATAGAGCCCCACTGACCTTTAAATCCATTTTCTGTGCGAAATAATGATTGATATAGGTACATATGCTATGTACCTACATTCTGAAGAACACTTAACCAGCAATTGTTATGTGTAAACATATTTCTAAAGATCAAAGTCGTTTGAAAGGAGTATAAAACAAGCGATAAAATATCATGTTGTAATTTTTTTTTCTGCAAAATGTATTAGTCACACAAAAATATCATATGTTGATAATGTTATATATGAATCTATAGTAAATATATCTTTTTTTCAAACTTATTGACCAAGCCGGTATCGAGGAGTAAGCTTCAGAAAAACACTGTTTTATGGAATTACTCGGGAGCTAAGGCCTTAATATTGCGATGTAGAAAGAGCATGATGAAACTATTCAAAGAACTAACTTAGGTCCTGAGCACGAAACTCATACACGACACTTCAAACCAGTATGAATAAATAACACACTTTATAACACTAAACTCCCTAGTTTAGTGTTATACTGCAACTAAACTTAGACCCAAGGCACACAAGATAAATAGCTAGATATGCCCACGACTGAACAGAATTATTGCGGTAATATAAAAAAGCCGGCTAAACCAGCATGCCTATAAATAAAATGTCAACAGTAAGTTGATGGTACCAAATATGTCAGGAGAGAGTTACATAGGGGCGGCCATTTTGGATAAAGAAGACACGTCAATTGCTTATTTTTGTGGGTTCACTCTTAACTTTAGGACCCCTAGGTTGTAGCTGTCAGGAAACACAGACTCCGGCAGGGAATTCTACTCCTTAGCTATACGCACAATGAATGTATTTCCAAAACGCTTTGTACTTATGAGTGGGAAAACATTATTATATTCATTAGCATCACTACATAGTATGAAACAAAGTCGCTTCTCGCTCTCTGTCTGTCCCTATGTATGCTTAGATCTTTAAAACTCCGCAATGGATTTTGATGCGGTTTTTTTTTTAATAGATAGAACGATTCAAGAGAAAAGTTTATATGTATAATACATGCATAGTATAGTAGAGAAATAATGATAATTTTAGAGGTTTCTAATGTGATGTCGTAAATAAACACATTTTTTTGCGCTTACATTGCAAACGCTGGCTGAACCCTACGAGATAGATCAAAATAATGTATTACAGTATTGTACACTTGAAAAAGGTCTATAAAACAGTCTGCAATTGTGTAAAAGGTTTACAAAACAGTCTGCAATGGTATATGTCTATCTCCTAGGGATAACCCACGATAACCGTTTTTTATCTTTTACTTTATACGAGAAATATTGGCTTATTTACGAAGCGATTTTAAGCAAAAAAAAGCTAAATACCTTATAAACATTGTGCATTTAATATCGATCAATATGGCCCTTTACAGCATGTAATTTTAATGAATATTTTCGAAGATATTACACATTTAAAATGCAGGGATATAGCGGTTGCGGTGGTATCAGCATTGCACCCGTGCGAAGCCGGGGCGGGTCGCTAGTTTATTTATATAGCTTTGTGTATGGTTTGTGCATTTGGTAAGTGTTTTCCATAGAATGTTTTCCATTCTAATGTTTTTACAGTAATTGGCAGCAATTGGATTGACTCAATCTTCTTGGCAAACTTCGCCGCGGAAGTCAATCTATACATCGGGCTTGCGGACGCCAAGCATTGGGTAGCTTGCCGTCCGGCCGTTCTATAAGGACCGAGCTCGAATCGTCGTCGGCGCGTAATCATAATCATAAATCATTTATTTCGCCAGAGATGGGTGAATGGGTGAAGAAAGAAAGAAAGAAATAACGTTTATTCGTACCTCACACATACAGTAGAATTAAAATACAGAAAAAAGAAAGGAGAGAAAAATTAAAAGAAAGAAGAAAGATGATTAAAAGAAAGAAGTGCTTTACACATATTCTCACCTATGCATGCGAAAATTCACTGTTTGTTACAGTACAAATATAGTACATAGCATAGCATAGCATAGTCGGCCTTGTAATGTTCCCACTGTTGGGACTCAGGCCTCCTCTATAGGAGAGGATTCACCGTTTAAAATATAGTACAAAAGTTCACAAATACAGTACAATAGTTCATAAACACAATAAAATTGTTGTGTGGTGTTCCACGCGCGCCTCAAAGAGATGGCAGCAAGCCGTACGGGCCCAGTAGGGCCAATGCATGCCAGAGCCATGGGATTGGTTCTGAAAAGAATAATTATACCCATGGTTCTGAAATGAAAAAATGCAACTAAAGGAACATAGGTGTGGTTTCATTAAAAGTCTAACACTCCCTCTCGCTTTACCCTAGACGATCATAAGATCATTTTCCACTTCAAAAAAATGTCAATCTTTAGATCTATACAGATAAATGAAATTGAAGTGTCTGTTTGTAATATCATATCAATATATTTTTGGTAAATGCATTATTATTATCATCTTCCTGCCCTTGTCTTGTATTATTTGAAGTCGGCGCAACACGATTTTTTCTTCCATTATATCCTGGCAACCGTCAAGTTATCACTAACATTGCTAAATGAATAAGCACAAGCATAGCATAATTAGCTTTAAATTCTTCTTACTGCTGGAACTCCTCGCCCTCTTGGAGAGAGAATGGGCCGAAACCTAGCACGCGGGCCCTGTGTGGATTGGTGACGTGGTTCGAATTTTTGATTTTAAGACGTGCCGGTTTCCTCACAATGTTGTGAGTGTTGTGTATTCGCCGTTTCGAGAGCAGTGGTGATGAAATAAATTACATACATAAAGTAATGCACCTGGCTGTTTTTGAACCCGCGACCTACAACTCGTGAGTCAGGGCCGTTATCACTGGGCCACAACTGCATCTAAATGCATAAGAAAGCATATCTGATGGTTCACTAAGGTTTACCAGAACTTATTTAACATAGTTTTTAGTTAGCAACCAACGTTTCTTATACTAGGTATTTCACAAGCAATTCATTCCGTAATTGTTTTATTCTTTATAAGCGATTGCTTCACAAACATTTATTTGGCAAATACTTCTGTTTATAAAAGTTTCGTTTAAATATCATATTTAATCATTAACACATATTTCATTTCATATTTAGATTCTAACATTTTTTTTTAAACAATTGCAATAAATATGTTTGTCAAATAACTCATTAACAAACAAAAGTTTATTTAGTAGTGCAGGTGGCGAGCAATGGGTAGCTCACCGTCTGGTCCTAGCCCGAGTTGTCGAACTTCAGAAGTTATTGAATGACTAACCTTCTCAAAAAAAATGCTTTATTTCAGTTGCTTTTTGTGTTTCAGCTAAGGCTGTGACTCTTTTGAAGAAACTTGCAGCCAGATACATTACTTGTGACTGTGTATGCAATTGCGCAGAAAGGTAAAAATACGTTGCACTATGCATGATTCTTCTCGCAAAATAGATAAAAAAATGACATAAAATACGACTATTATTTCCGTATAACGACAATTAACTTGGTATGAAGATAAAAACTCGAGAAAAATTCAAGGAACACATGCAGAAAATAATGCATTTTTTCCAGGAAGTTTCTAGTTGCTTGATGAAAACCGTTTAAGACTAAATAATGGCAGTTGACGAGACGCCTATCATGAAGCTTTTGTGATAAAAACTGTTTTGAAAGCATACGGGGAAGGAATTGTAACGGACGCACAGCGTTTTAAATTCAGGGTCCTACCCCCCTAGCCAAGTTACGACCGTTTCGTTTCGATTCTCTTTTCATTAATCGCCTCGAGTCGGCCACGCCTCCTATTCCTTTGTTCTGACCACGTGACTGACCGTTGAGATGACGTCAGAATAAAGGAATCGGAGGCGTGGCCTACTCGAGGCGATCAACGAAAAGAGAATCGAAACTAAACGGTGGTAACTTAACTAGGGAGGTTTACTATGTCGTGTAAAATGTCAGTTGTGCGAGTGAGAAATAGAGATGGAGCTATACACCCTATATAGCTCCATCCCTTTAACAGTCCAGTTTAGGTCGTAAAATGGATCGCGTTCAAAGCTCTTAGTAGCACTGTAGTTCAATCCAGATTGATTGAACTACAGTGCTACTAAGAGCTAAGCCTTTTTTCCAATTATGATGGGGTCAGCTTCCAGTCTAAACGGATTCAGCTGGGTACCAGTATTTACTGGACTGCCTATCTATGCCTGAAGAATCACCAAAGTTAAGTAGTAATAGGCAGTGCACATTGCTCGCAGAACAGCTGGTCGATGGGACCGAAAGGTTCTAGAGTGGCAACTGCGTACCGGAAGACGCAGCGTTGGAAGGTCTCCCATAAGGTAGACCGATACATAGTAATCGGTCACCTTATGGGAGGGTCACGAAATTTCGATGGATATGAGACGCACAGGACCGCTCGTTGTGGCAACACTTGAGAGAGGCCAATGTTCAGCAGTAGAAATGATGATGATGACTGCCTATTTGTTCTCAACAACCCAATAACTGGTAAACACGATGGTCCTCTACAAGTATGGTGTGAGATTGCTGACTACTCGTAACAACTGTCAAATGATAGCCTAGACAAAAAGCTTAAAATGTTTTCCGAGGGACGGAGAAATCTTGGTTTACTATTATTCGACGAACAAACCAACCAAAGCAGGTATAATATGTGTATTTTTATTCCAACTATATGTATACTTTTACTCTAAATAACATTTTCTTTTTTATGCACCTACCATATATTGTCTCTTCATCACCCTAGATTGACTGGTAGAGAATGCCTGCCATGCAAGGCATTCAGTCAGCCTTTGTACTTTGTTTTGCATGAAGATTAAATAAATAAATAAATACAATGGAGCTGTGTCCTCGTAGGGACGATTGGCAGTGGCGATTTCTCACGCTAGGTCCTGGTTCAGGCCATGGTTCGGAGCAAGAGGGAATGAGGTGCGGACGCCTCCTTCTGCGAAGCAATAATGCTAGCGAAGAAGGCGGCCTCACGCGTGAGGTATCGGCCATCCTCACGCACCAGCCACCGGGACCCCCGACACCGACTACCAGCCACCGTAGGCATGGACTTGCCTATGACGAGCAATGGGTAGCTCGCCGTCCAGCCGTGCGGTAACCACCGACCGACCGAGTCCACGTCGTCGACGGCGCGTAGTGTTCCACACGCGCCTCAAAGAGATGTCAGCAAAACCATAGGGGCCTAGTAGGGCCGAAGCCTACCTGGGGCCATGAATTGACTTCTGAAAAGGAAACCCCTGGTCCTGGAACGCAAAGGGCAACTGAAGGAACATAGGTATGGTTTTAGTCAGTAAAAGTCTGACACGCCTTCCCGTTCCGCCCTAAAGCAGGTCATTAGATGTTTTCCAACCTCAAAAAAGCAGTTTAAAAAAAAAAAATTGATATAATGCCGTGCATGACTGCGATCCCACCTGATGGTAAGCAGTGATGCAATCGATGATAGTTTATTAAGAGCCTATTCACTCTAGCCTTGAAGACACCTAAATTATAGTTGAACGGGAAGACCGCAGCAGACAAATTGATGTACGCGGTATAAACAACGAAGCGGACCGTTGAAGTTTCAACAACGTAAGGGAGGATACTCGCCATACGTCGGGTTGTCTGTAAATTATTGTACAAAATACACTCCCGTGTGTCCCCAACTAACTACAACGCTGGGCATTAATTTGAGCAGCAATTAAAAGTTTTAGTACCCGTCAGCTTTTAACGCCAAAAAATATGCTGGCGTAAAGGGAAAACCTGAAGAGTTTCAGTGACTACGTTGTTTCAGAATTGTTATTAACATTCGAGTTTTGTAACAGCTTTTCAGGATTGTTTTAAATATGTGTGTTAATTGCGAATTTTTGTTACTTTACTTTCAGTTTTTAACGTATGTTTTGCTTTGTAAATGGACACTGTAACATGAGATGAAAGGCAATGTACTTACATATTTTTTACTTACAAAGCGTTTTGGGAACATATTCATCATTATGCATACAGCTAAGGAGTGGAATTCTCTGCCGTTGTCTTTGTTTCCTGGTAGCTAAAATCTAGGGGTCTTTAAGTCAAGAGTGAATAGGTTACTTCTAGGCAAACGTGCTCCATCTTCGGCCACAGCATCGCATACCATCAGGTGAGATAATGGTGAAATGCAAGCCTATATACAGATATGTACTATATACAGACTGGCCTGTTGGTCTAGTGGTTAGTGGCCCTGACTGCTATGCCGGAGGTTGTGGGTTTGATTCCCACCCAGGACAAATATTTGTGTTATGAGCACGATCATTTGTTCTGTGTCTGGGTGTAATTTATCTATAATATGTATGTATTTTGAAATATTTAAGTATGTTTATCAGTTGTCTAGTACTCATAACATAAGCTCTGCTTAGCTTGGGACTAGACGGCGTTGTGTGAATATTATTATATTATATTATTATTATATTATATACCTATATATATATCTCCATATATATTTTATTTATGGATATGTATATACATACATATATGTAGCATAGCATGATCAGCCTTATAATTTTCCCACTACGGGGACTCAGACTTCCTTTCTAGGAAAGTGAATGAATACACACAGTATGTTCTTCGGAGACGATTTCCACTCTGATCCGCATCCTGAACAGACAACTATAATGAAGAAGTAGCTAAAAACATTGTTAATTTTTCAACTTCGTGTCCACCTCCCAAGCCTTTTCCCAACTAGCTTGGGTTTTTTTTTTTCGGTGGGAAAATCATCTAATGATAACTCCGGCTCTTGAGCGGAGCGTGAGATAATGTTAGACTTTTACTGACTAAAAGCCCACTCCTATTACTTCGTTGCTTTTCGTACCAGGGCCGAGTCTTCCTTTCAGAAGCAGACCCTTGGCCCCAGTAGGTCCCTATGGTTTGCTGACATCTCAAATGAGGCACGCGTGGAACAGTACGTGCCGTCGACGACTTGGGCTTGGTCCGGACGGTTACCGAACGGTCGGACGGCGGATGCACGCCGTCCGCAAGCCCGCACCTTCAGTGGCTGGAAATCGGGATCGGAATCCCGGCGGCGGTTGGGGCGTAAGGACCGTTGCCACACGCGTGCGGCCTCCTCCTTTGCTAGAATTACTGCTTCGCAGAAGGAGGCGAAACTAGCTTGGGGTGGTTTCCAGTCTAACCGGGGATGCGGACCTGTGTTTTACATGGAGCAACTGCCTATCAAACTTTCACAACCACGTTACTAGGCAACACGATACTACATGTATACAGCATTATTTTTAGTGTATGCGAAAAACCAGAATATAAAAAATAATTTTACTTCGCGCCGAAACTGAAATGCAATTCTATTATTGTTCACATAATGTAGTAATATTTTCATTACGGGTCAAAGGATTCGCAAGTTTAGATATATATAAAAAAAATGCAATCAATGTATCCTGGCAACACCATCGCGTCTAGATGTCACTTATTTTTTTTGCGGTAAAAGTTTCGCATGGAAAAAACTTTATCCTATCTAATTATTCATTTAAGATACATGGAATAGTATTTTTTTAGCAATTTAACAAAATCCCAAGTGATACATCTTATTATTCATTTATAATACATGAAATAGTTCCTTCTTTAGCAAAATTAACAAAATTTCAAGTGATAACCTATAAAGTGTATTGTGCAATAACGAATTTCAGTGTCGAATTTAAGCCTTGAATCTACAATCACACAGGATGAAGAACCGATATCCAGCAAAAGCCAAAGCACTAAGTGATCATAGCGAGTACTGCATCTCAGACTTACAAGTCGAAACCTTGCTCAATCTTCAATCAGGGTACGAGATACCATTAACGAAGTTGTTTTTGCACGCTAACTGATTGGAAGCTGCCAGACTGGTACGTGATGCTCTTAGCGGCTTATTCTACGTTGCTAGTCTGAAAAGGCCCCTGAAACCTGTCATCGAGGACGCGATCCTCATCGGGCAATGGCGGAGGCACTAAGTGATCATAGCGAGTGCTGTTTTTCGGACTTGCGAGTCGAGGCCTTGTTCAATCTTCAATCAGGGTACGAGATACCATTGGCGACGTTAATTTTTACGCGCCAACTGATTGTAAGCTACCAGACTAGTACGCGATACTCTTGGCTTCGTTACTCTACGTTGCCAATCTGGTATGCATCTGTTATAGCAGGTGAGTCCCATTCATTTATAATCCAAAGAACAAAAATGGCAAAAAGACTAAGTTCGACGTGCTCCACTTTATCAGTGCCTATAAAGGTCACGAGAAGGCCAAGTTCATACTACCCATCTGTGTATTATTAATTCGTGTAAAAACAGTACACCACCTATGTGTAGATCGCTACAAAACATTCAAACTCCTTTAGTGAATACGAGATATTCCAAACCACCATAAGGTGGCAAGTTATACTGCCTAATATGTAAATTATAAACTTTCCAAAGTAATGCTAAAGAATACGAGATATTCCAAACTGTCATAAGTTAATCCAATGTACCTAGCCGGATTGCCGGTAGATACCCACCTGTGTCCAGTTGTTGGACTAGAAGCCAACCCAAAACCATGGGAGAAGGCAAGGCAGAATTATTGACACCCTCACCGGCTACAATGCTGGTGGAAAATACTGCCATAGTGCGAGCATAACGGTGGCCGATTATCAAACCTATTTTTTGCTGAGTTAAATAGTAAAGACCTATTCAATAGAAATATTATTATTTCCTTATGGTTATGTTGTACACTGACCTGCAATATATTCAAAATAATAAAAACAAAAACAAACCATGGAACACGAGATGTTCACAATGATATATATCTAAGCACTAAGTGACATGAATACTTCATCAACAATTTACAAATGATATGTTCACTTATAGCAACAAATATCAGTAAGTGTTGATTATGATATGACTCCATGTAATAATATCTATGGAAAATCTTGATATAATTTAAACGGATTAAATTCATAGGTACAGCATATCATTCCACATCCTCAGTATTTAAGCTTATAGTAAAAACCTTGCTCAAAGAGCATGTAAGCTAACTTTTAAGGAACCAAAACCTAAGGAAATCGCAGGTTAAGTCCTCTGCTGATACCAGCAGTCCTGAATAAAATTATAAGGTTCTAAAGTTTCAATACCAGAATTACAGGAACTCCTCACAGGCTCGAAGAACCCGTGCACCAGCACCTTGGAATACTTGATGTATGACACCAATGCCACAATTGGTGTGGCCACCCGCTGGGCTGAGCGGTTTGAGGAAGCTACCATTGATTTTAAGAAGAAGTAACTTCTCACTGTTGAAAGCAGAAGGGAATAATATTGACGGGCAAAACCACCAGCCCTACTTACTTATAATCACCCCAAGGGAGTAAGTCAGCAATAAACTTATAATGATATACAACAACTAAATAATGAAATATGTGCTGATATATTTGTAAATAGTTGTTAGAACAAAATGGTATGAGGTATCTACCTTACTCGTACTTAATGTCTAAATCACTCAATAAACTAAAAATTCAATATAAATGAATGTCAAATTACACAAACCGTGTACGCCTGCTATTGACATAATTGCACAGAACTAAACCTAAATTCAAATCTTTTGTAAAAACTTACCTGGTTGGTGCTCCTAATAAATGAATAAACAGGGAAATCTTTATTGTAACAAAACAGAAATAACAAGATTCAGATTTAATTTGATCTGCACTGGTATAACATTTCCAGTAGCAATTGTCTTATATTGACAATATTTTCTGTGTTCAAAGCAAATATTGTATGGAGGGAAATTGCCTTATTATAGGGAATACCTAGGAACAAGCTTCCCATGACTAGACAACTGGCCTTGTCATGGAAACATTACTTCTGATGCATTTGGCACATAAGAGCTCTCATGCCACGGGACACAAAAAGTGTGCACCAAAGCAACTTGTTTCACAAAGGACTCACTTCTATGACAATCAAAAAATCTCACTGCGCTTAATAGAAAAATTACTTTGCAGTATACATGACTCCTGAACTTAAAAATTTAACATAAAAGTAGACAACTATCTACCACTTGGTAAAGAAATGTAATGTTAGATTTTATGTTAGATCATTCAGACATTCCCAAAACATGCATGGCATACCCACCAATTTTGGAACAGGGATGGTTTGCTGAACACAGTTTAATATCATGCCTATAAGCCTATATGTATCCTATAAGTCATATGGTGAAATTATGGCTTCTCTCTACTTTGTTAGGTTGTCACTGTCAAACAGTGTCAGAAATGCAATAGACAACTTTGTCTACGGTGCAGCTAAAACCCGGTCCACACATGACCTACAGTAAAACTAGTCTTTTCTTTGGCTGATACTTTTAAATTTATTTCATGTTTATCCAGGTAGAATAAACATATCTTATCTCCTCTTTATTCTCTAAAATAGCTAAGTGGGACTGAATGTTCAAAATACACTTACTTAATTGAGGCAATGAATTACCCCATTTGAATTACTAGTATCATCAAAACTATAAGTACTTAACTTACCAATACAAAAGTAAAATTGCATTGAAACAAAAAGGGGGGGGGGTGTATGCTGGGGACCAACTAGTGCAACAGGTCCTCGTGAAAAGTCAGTGACCATACAACTTCTCTAGGTATCTAGTCCCTAGCAGGAAGTTCATTCCATCGACATGACATAAACCCCTCCCTCAAGAAACAAAGTTTCTCGTTACATATAACATAAACTGTGACACAAAAATACTACTGTGATGACAGAGGAAGACAATCGCATTAACTTCCATTTCGGGAGGCACAAAAAAATGACATAAAATGGTCTTCATAAGTATAAAATAATTGTATTTACATATATTTAGATAGACTCATATGCATATACATACAGGTATATACAAGTATACACATACATGCTGAAATAAACGTTAGTATACTAGCTGTATCATGCAGCAGAAAAAAAAAAAAAAAAAAAAAATTGTAATAATAATAATAATATATTAGCCAATAAGCCGGATATAGTGGTGATAGACCGATTAGCGCGCCGCGCAATGATAGTCGATGTCACCATCCCGCATGACGAGAATCTCGTGAAAGCTGAGAAAGAAAAACAAATCAAATATCTCGACTTAGCACACGAGGTTGTCGACATGTGGAATGTGGACTCGGCTGTCATTGTGCCGATTGTTGTGACTGCCAATGGCCTTATAGCCAAAAGCTTCGACGACCATCTGTCGAAGCTGTCGTTACGCGGTTGGATCAAGGGCCTGATACAGAAGGCAGTACTCCTTGATACGGCTCGGATTGTGAGGAGGTTCCTGTCTCTGGAGCCCTAACCACCGGTAGCTTGGACCCTGCTCCCGACACCGGCGGACTACTATTTTTTATATTTTTAAATGTTTTTTTTATATGTGTTTTTAAGAAATATTTAAAAATATATAAAATATGTATAGAAAATAAATAAAGAGATAATAATAATATTATTAATAATAATAATTTAATATAATAAAATATAATTTATATGTTATGTTAAATGAACAAACGGAATAATAATAATAAAATCGATAAGCTAGACTTCCATACCAGTCACCTACAATGTCAACACAAATATAACTTAGATGTGAATAGATACTTATCGTTTGAAACGAAAATGATGAATGTGATAATATATAATGCATGTACCTAATTGCATTGCCTAATGCAAGGCTAATTATATGATGCATGTAATGTAATTACATTACCCCCAGTGACATTTAAAACATCACTATGGTATGATAAAAACAACTAATGAGATTATTCTACTTCAATAGATTTCAACAAATTGTCTTTGTGTTAAGTGGGAACAGCAGTACTATAAAACCAAAGTAACTTTTTGTCTGATTACATTTAGTAATAATGACCTTGTAATATAGCCGACATCAACGGCTAGGTACAGGGGCGCTGGCTTTTAGAAAACCCCATGGGTGCTCATGCTCATTTGATGGACTCGAAAAAGTGGCGAAGTGTGAGAAGAAAAATGCACACTGATCAACCGACAAATAAATAAATGTCCTACTTACATACTGCGTACCTAATTACTAATTATGTTCGATAAAAATATAAAATGAAATCATTTTATAAAAATGAAACTAGTTTTTAGTATCAAGAAATATTATAATGTAACCGTAACCTAAAAGGCGATTACTTATCTGTTTCTTGATGTCTATTCTCAGGGGTGCTCGGCACCCACTGTTTATTTCTCATAATCGGCGCCCCTGGCTAGGTACATATAACGATGATGTACAAATAACCAAGTAAGTACTAAAATATACTGAGAGTAATGATATAATATTTCTAAAATAAGCTAGTAAGTCATAAGTGACTTTCATTAAGAATAATCCAATTAATTACAATACACGTCTCACACCGTGGTATTATAACTGCCCCTGTTGAAGATAACATGCTTCTCATCTAAATCAGTTGCCTATCAATGAATCAAATATATTTTTACAATACGAGAATACTTGTCACACAATACTTTAAAAAAAATGAACGGATAGTCTAGTCAACACCTTGGGACACTCCCAGCAAGAACGTATGACTGTAGCGACAAAAAAACCTTAGGGAAAACTGAAATCAAATCATATCTTACTATAAAAAGAAACCGCACTTGAGTTGATAGTACCAGTACTAACAATAGCGTAACAATTAATTATTGCAGCAAACTCTAAACATCTACATTATGTGAACAATAATAGAATTGCATTTCAGTTTCGGCGCGAAGTAAAATTGGGAATCAAACGAGCTTACCTGTTAAGCGAAGTCTTGATTCTAATTTTATGAGCGCCGAAACTGAAATGCAATCACCCACCCACCACTAGTTAATAGCCCCAAAGCTGCAATAATTAACCTACCTAACTCACAGTTATCCTTACAGGGAAATAGTGAATGTAAGTATGCGGTAACAAGTCTGTCCAAAAGACAGCTTGTTCCTTGTCCTATAATCTCTAAAGTAAGTGACATCTAGACGCGATGGTGTTGCCAGGATACATTGATTGTATTTTTTTTATATATATCTAAACTTGCGAATCCTTTGACCCGTAATGAAAATATTACTACATTATGTGAACAATAATAGAATTGCATTTCAGTTTCGGCGCTCATAAAATTAGAATCAAGACTTCGCTTAACAGGTAAGCTCGTTTGATTCCCAATTTTTACACCATGTTAAAGTTTTTCCCAAAAATATTTAATAAAAGTAACAAGTTGGACACCACCGACACTAAGTACAAAACAGGTCACGGCAAGTCATTACGGGCATTAAGTGTCAGCGCACAGCTGGATGCGGGAGCAAAACAACCCCTCAATCACCTGCATGGCCCAGTGACAATGTATTTGTGCGGTCAACCAGGTAACATAACAAGCTTATAACATTGTGATTTTTCATGATACAGTTATGAGATTTTGTACATAGATTCTTTACGTAAAAATACTAGACATATGTTTCGGGTTTCGCATATACTAACTCTAATGTTGTAGACTGATGGTCAGACTTTATAGCATCTGACTACCTGAAACGATTGTCAAAGATAATAATAATAATAATAACCCCATCGCCGTATCTCTACGTTGACGTCGTGGTGGCGTGCTCCAATATACCCTAGGTCTGTATCGGTGAAGTTTGCTTTGCCGTAATATACCTAGGGTAAGGGGCCAGACTAAGAGAGATACAATCCGCAGTGCAGTTTTGTGGCGAACTGTTGGGCATTAGCGACCCCACGGACCCGATCTCCCGGGAGAATTCTTGTTCTTCATCTCCGGCTTGCCTTTATTGGCTGGCCGTAGTGAACACTGATGAGGAACAGAGCTCCCACCTCTCTCTTGCCTTTATTGGCTGGCTTGAGTGGAGATTCGCAAGAGCAAACGTGCTCGGGAGAAGGATGTATAATCCAGTAAGGTGCTGGTAGGGATCTTGACCGTACTTCCGGGATTGTCCTGATAGCCGTGGTATACCTCTCCACTCCTTAAGGACCTCAGGATATGTTGCCCTCTTGTTGCTACGTCACTTCGTGCTAGCGGCCGTTTTTTGGGGGCCCATTTATTGAGTGTGCAAGTCACCCCCTGCCTTTTTTCGATGGATATTAATAACGTTGTTCAGGCAGGGGCCATAGTCTTAACATAGTTCCATGTTACCAGTCCACTTAAGACTCCAAAAACCATAGCCCTATTATCTTTGTTCTCCATATGTCGCAATAGTTTTTCAACAACCGGGGGTTGTCCTTGGGTACACTAGCATAGCGCGTACAGGGATAATCGTCGGTTAGTATCATGTTCCATTATAATTATCTAAAGGGCCTCTGCGAGTTGACTTCGGCTCCTCGTACGCCTTCCAAAAGTCCAGGACCTCAGGGTCCTGAGATAAATATTGAAAATACATATAATAATAATAATATAATAATAAATCTTTATTTACCATAAACATACAGAGTTTGAGGTTACAAAAATACTTGACAGTTTATGTTAGGAAATCTGTACAATAAATAATACTCTACCTCTTAAGCTAGGTCTAACTGTATTTTAGGAGGTAGTTTACGGTCAGGTTTACAATTTTCAACAAAAACTTATCTCTAGTGGACTGTGTCATTATACTGTATGGAAAACAAAAACTAAAATAAAAAGTGTGTTGTATGTATGTGTATGAGTATGTGAGTGTGTGTGTTTATTATACAAGATAGATAAGTAAAGACTCCGTGTATGAGGCCATTCTGTTACTACTAGATCTACGAATGACAACTTGAACTAATGGTTTTGGGGTGTCAGTAATGTCCTACATAAACTTAGAAAGTATACATGAATAGAATAAATCACATTTGTACTTACCGATTTCGAACCTGCAACCATTGGTGCATGAGGCACCAATAGGTCATCACGATACCTTCTAAATCTATGTACAATGGCGTTCCTTCTGTAATGTAATTGGTAACTGGAACCCATTAATTTTAGTACAGGCCATGACACCACACATAGTTGAGGAGATTAAATTAAGAGGACCCTTCTCGATCCGTCTATCGTCAACGTGGTCATGATTTAAAAGCTTCTTTTTTCATCCAATGCAATCCAATGCAATGTTTAATAAAAAAGCAACGTGAAAAAAGACAAATAACACCTGAACGCTCGGTTGGCATTCGGTAATTTTCGTCACTCACTCGAATATTTCACAATACTTGTTCCAGAAAATATGTGTTTTGTTAAAAACTTTATAAATTTTTGGATAATGTGCAAGGTTTTTCTGAATTTATTCTCTGTACTTTTTTAAATTATGCGTAATGAAATGAATGTGGATCATGGAATGCTTGCTTGTTTTAATATGTTACGATTACGGACTTTTTAATTTATTACGATTATGAACCGCACTTTCACTGCACTATACACTTTTGTTGGCGTGTTTATACGACTTCTCCCGGCTGCGTCTCTTTACGCTGACCACGAAGTATACTCGCATATCTTCTCAAGACCAGGTCGTTCACGTGTCTCTCCACCAATTTTGCGTGACAACGCCGGTACATTTTATACACCATAAAAATGCCTCCAAGACCCAGAAGCAGTGCGATAATTAGTAGTATTATGTTGGTGGTACTTGCTGTATCATACAGCAGTTGTTCCGTTTTAGCTGAATTTTGACCGGATGCAGCTTGTGCGATCACTACTTCTTCTTTCGAGTTACTTTGAGTGGTACCCATATTTTACTTTTCCTGAACCGTAAGGAAGATATTGCGCCAACGAACACGACAGATCACTGTATTGTCTCTTAGAATTCTTCATTTTGTTCGTCGTATTACGAAAGTTTATTAATCACTAGCCTTATATAGTCATGGTAGGTATCAAGTTCACGCGCGCGAGGCTGACCGCTCTGGCAGGGTCGCCATATAATGTTAGGATTGAGAATAGATTCAAACACGAGCTCGGATGAAATGATACTAACTTTATTGTGGATAAACATTGAATATATAGGTTACATCGATCAAACTATAATAAGTACATGCTTATACACTACACAAATAATAACTTAAATATTGAAAAAAAAAGACGACAAAAAATTACAAGAAAGGCGAAACAGAGAGTCTGTTTGGGCAATCATTGCTCTGACTTACTATATTATTTATCACGTAAATGTCACTGAATAAAAAAAATATATATCTTTAACTATAAAAATGCATTTAAAAGTAGTCGGAAAAAGAAACGTTTTTTGTTTTTGAGTGTTGACGGGTGCAAAATGCCTCTTATCAACCCTCCTTCTTTATATTTTGCTTTTAACAGAAACCTGGATAATAAACACAATATATCTGTATTTCCAAAATATCTAGAGAAATATGGGTAAAGCTAGAATTACACTGCGCACACGTGTGCCACACACGCTGATCTGGGCGCGTCGGTCTCCATACATTTTATATGGAAACTAGACTTGTAGAGCTACACTTGATCCACGCCACGCGACGCCTCGCGACCTCGTTTTACGTAAAAATCACGCGTGTTACACGTGTGCGTCGGTCTAATGTAGTTCTAGCTTTAAGGTAGTACTACACTGCCCACACGTGTGCCACGTACGCTGATCTGGGCGCGTCAGTCTCCATACATTTTATATGGAAACTAGACTCGTAGAGCTACACTTGATCCACGCCACGCGACGTCGTTTTACGTAAAAATCACGCGTGTTACACGTGTGCGTCGGTCTAATGTAGTTCTAGCTTAACGGAGTCGTAATTACGTAAGTGCGTTTGTATGGGAATAGTATCACGGGTTAGGCGCTCTTAAGACCCTTGAACTCTGGAACCCAAACTCATTAAAGAATGAAAACCGTTGTAATTCAAACATGGTTTACATTAGAGGGTTTATTAGTTTAGTGTAATTATCACAGCTTGGTTTAAACGTGGCGGTAGACAAACGTTTAAATTGGGATGATTAAGTAATCTTGAATTTCTTTATGTGTTAATTAAACAGACTTATTTTTAATTGCATTATTCACCTCTAAACATCTAAATTGACTTCTATTGTCAGCCACAAGTAACGAGTGGCTATGGTTAAATTTGTGTAGTGCGGACCGACTCCAGAGGAGTCGAACACGAGCAATACTCCACGAATTTGAGCTCGGCACATGCTCTGCTCGTGCTCGACACCTCTAGAGTAGACCCACCTTTATAATTATTCACTTTAGCCAGAAATTCAAAACTTATAGGGTATTTCCCGTCGACCTAGAATCCTGAAATTAAGCAAGAAGCAAGAGTTCATTACACAAGTACACGAAACAATTTCTTGTTACATAACAAAATAATTACTTTTTTTGCGATTTAGAAAATTCTATGAGATTCGATTTGGGAATCGAACTAGAATAGAATAGAATAGTATTTATTCGATGCAGGCAATAGGCAACAACACAAAAACAAAAAAAAAGTACAGATTTACAATATAGTTGCGCTGAACTGAACTATTTACATACCTGGACGTTGAGCTCACACCTAACCGATTTTTTTCAATAATGAAGTTTAATCTTTGACATAATAATATTAGAATGTGAGAACACTGTAGACTCCTTAGACTCGTAAATTATTTTTTATTGAGATTCACTTTGTTGCTTTAGACTGACTTCGTACTTCTCTAGCTGATCTACACTGTCCTCTCACATTTATTAACACCGTATAATGGTAACATTGTAAGATCCATTATTTTTTTAAAGAGTAACCGTGTTTTTCTCCTTTTATTCTGCACTAGCTTTTGCCCGCGGCTTCGCCCGCATACATAAAATATAACTTATGTCACTCAGGAATAAAGCAGCTTTCTATCGGTGAAAAAAATTTCACAATCGGACCAGTACTTTCAGTGATTACCTCCTACAAACAAAAAAACATAAAAACAAACTTTACCTTTTTATAATATGAGTGTAGATTGAAAAAGATCAATTGGGACCGTGCACTAGTTTCTGACGTTTTTCAAGTACCCATGTAGGCCAATGTGAAATAAAATATTTTTCTACACTTACTCGATAACACGCTTTTATCCCTACCGCTTTTATGGTTCGCTCGCACGCAACTAACTGTTTTCCACACTAGTGTGGAAAACTACGCGAGTTCGGCCCCGCCACAATTTATTGTTATCGTATCAGGCTAGGTGCTAAGCTACTCCCATGATTAGACGGTCAACCAGACGTTTATTTATTTCTTCGTAAGTTTGTTGAAAAACATAGTTTGATACACGTGAAAATAAGTCACTGCAGCAATGAAAAACTTTCTCCACTTATATCAAAATGTACTATTATGTTTGAGTGCATATCAACGATCTGCTAAATTGATGCCCGGTATCTATGGGCATGCAGATGATAGCACAGTTGTAGAGAGATACCTGCCAAGTGCTCGGGCTAGTAAGGAGCTAATCCAGTCCGGAAGAGAGGCTGGTAGAGCATACGAACGTCTCACTTTAGGCAATCTCCAAGTGAGGTGAAGCCAATCTGGGTGGGATTCAACGATTTTGGCGGCGTTGAATCCCACCAGATTGGCTTCACCGGCGTGTCTGTTCACCACCAAAAGGAGCCTGTTCACATTGGCTCCTGCTTTTCAGAATGTATGCCTTCAGCTCTTTGGAGTTGAAATTTCTTCAGACCTTAAATTTGGGCGATTCATTGAGTTCAAACCCAAGGTAGCTGCTAGGAAACTCGGCGTTTTTAGCCCGGCGGTACTTCACACCTAGACAGGTTTTAATGTTATACAAAGCAAAGGTCCGATCGTGTGTGAAGTACTGCAGCCACATATGGGCTGGTGCTGCAAAATGCCACCTGTGCTTTGGCGAATTGGTGATCCAGATTTGGTTTAATCCAATCTACAAAGCCTTGAGCACAGGCTAGTAGCCAGCTTTTCGGTGTTTCACAGGATGCATTTTGGAGAGTGTACGCGGAAATTGCATGACTTGATTCTGCAATCTCATTTCTACCAGCGGACAACCCGACGTACAGCAAGTATCCACCCTTACGTTGTTGAAAGCTCTATGGTCCGGTCTAAGCGTTTCGCCTCTTCCTTTATACCGCGTACATCGAAGAACTGAACCAGTTTGCTTGCTGCAGTCTTCCCGTCCGATTACCATTTAATAGGTGTCTTCAATGCTAGAGTGAATAGGCTTCTCTAAACTAGTGCGCCTCACCATCAACGATTGCATCTCTGCTTACCTTCAGGTGAGATTGCAGTCAAGCACTAGTTTATATCAATAAAAAAAAGAATACCAAGGCCCCAAAAAAAAAAATCTAATATTTTTATTTCACATAGGCCTTCATAGGCACTTATATAACGTCAGAAGCTAGTGCACAGTTTCAAATTGGTCTTTTCCTATGGAGAAGAACCAGCAAGAAACTCCATGGTTACTCTTTAAAAAAAAAATGTTGTTCTTACAATATTTCCATATTACAGTATTAGTAGTAGTAAGGACAGTGTAGACCAGTCAATATTGTACTCAAAAGTACAATAAAAATAATCCTAATAAAAAGTGATCAGCAATTCCCTTTCCACCACTTAACCATCGAGGAATTCAATGTATGAAGATTTTCCCCTAGGATCTAATCCCACAAAAACCAAAAAAAAAAAAACAAAAAAAAAAGCTAAACAAAAAAAAAAGGCAAAAAAAAAGCTAGAATAAAGCTTCACTTCTTGCAAGTGGTGCAAGGCTGATGACAAATTGCGATTTCCTTACATAGAGCCTGGAGACGTCAAAGATTTTTATTCACATAATATACTTATAGTTTGTTAGTTCTAAAATTGCGCCTTGTTCCGCCAAATAAAATGTTTTTTTTTTTCTTTCTTCTTTCTTTCATTTGTTAGATACATACATCATTAATGAAATGATAAAACTTGATTTAAAAAAAAAAGACAGCCAAGTGCGAGTCGCATTTGCGCTCGAAAGGTTCCGTACCATTATTAGGGTTGTAAGACTCCATGAATATTTCAAGCGTCTACCTGTTGCCGTTATTATTATCGAAAATCACTTAAATATTTATTTTATTCTGTTTTTTAGTATACACCACAAATTTTTAATTACTACCAATTTTTAAAAGGCTTATAAGAAAAGGTCTCGTTATTATTTAAGTAAAGTCTCAATAAATAATATTCATAAACAGTAAAGTTATTAGAGTTTGTTTATATCCCAAAATGTCACTCAATTTATGGAAACATTGTACAGGCTACTGATTATGAATGAAAAATAATGGAAAAACACTGCGCGTAGTATTTTCTAGTAGCAATTGTTATGAATAATTGATTCAAATACGAATTTACCAAATAAGATAAATTTTCGTGGACAATTTTGAGATTTCGTTTTTTCTACTTTTGAATACACAAATATGATCAGAAACGGGTACGGATGGAGCCCCATTTTTTTTTGTACTAATTAAAAAATAGGGGTGCATATTGTTATAGCGGCAACAGAAATACATCATCTTTGAAAATTTCAACTGTCTACCTATCACGGTTCATAAGATACGGCCTGAAGACAGAGAAAGTGGTCCCTGATCAAAAGGGGGACCAACTGGGTAACGCAGAGCGACTAGACCATAGTCCATAGTCGGCCTTATAATGTTCCCACTGTTGGGACTCTGGCCTCCTCTCTAGGAGAGGGAATGGGCCGTAATCCAACACGCGGGCCCAGTGCGGGTTGGTGGATGTCACATGTCTTCGAATTTTTGGTTCTAGGACATGCCGGTTTCCTCACGATGTTTTCCTTCACCGTTTTGAGAGCAGTGGTGATGAAATAAATTACACAAAGTAATGCGCCTGGCTGGGTTTGAACCCGCTACCTACAACTCGTAAGTCGGGGCCGTTACCACTCGGCCACCACTGCTCTCTGCAGAGCGACTGCCTTCTCTAAACGTACGGTCATTCCGTATTCTATGTAGGTGTACCATTAAGAATTCCATTTTCCTCCCACGCTCAAGATGAGGGCATGGAAAGTGGCCGATGCCATAGATTTTAAGGGCCATACCATTGTGAACCTTTCAGCTTTATTTGAATTTTGCGTTGTGGGTCACATGTGTTATGTCTATTTGAATTTGACAGCTGAGAGATTGGCTACTCCGTGACGACTTCAGGGAGTAATCTTAACTCCCACTCGGAGAAATATAGTATATGTACCATTATAAACGTACCTACATCTTAAAAGTGGTATGTACAGAATAGAATTTTTGAATTTTGATTCTATTACAGCTATTTTTTAAATAGGATTTATTTTTTGGTGTCATGATTTTGACTTAGTTTTCTCATTGGGGTGTATATGAATGTGCATTATTCCAGTTAGATATTGTATATATATATGTAGATTAAAGACTACGCGTTAAATTCTACTTTAGCACCTATCGCTTCCTGAAAACTCATTAACTGTATTGTCGTGTAAACTCTAATAATGGCTCTAATAACTGCTCCATTATTGTTTTACCTATTTTTTTTTTATTCATGATATTTTTTGCAATATATAGACTACATTATAATTATATTTTACTTACTGACTTCATTAGTGTTTTTTTTATAAGCATGTTGTTTATTAATCTGTTTATTTTTAAGACTCAGTAGACATATAAAATATTGTTTTATTTCAATACACTTTTTTATTGTTTTGATTCTATTTTGACAGGTCAACACGATCTCTCAAAATGGTAACTTGGAAATAACTACTACACTTACTACCTACTTACTTTCTACTACTTTACTTGGTAATGGTAAATATTAAAAAAAAAAAATGTAAATTGGTCGATAACATTTAGTGTAGCTGATATTATATATCTGAAAGTACAAGTTATGTGCTTATGTAATTATTTTCAACCAGGAAGGCCCTTTCAATGCACCTTATAATAAAATTATTATTTTTATTTATTTATATATTTATTTATGTAGACACATACACTTAAAAAATAAAAAAAATAAACACTTTTTTCTACCATCGAACAATCCAACAGACGGCGAATATACATCCTCACATTGCTGAAACCTCTACGGTCCAGACTGACCCTCGTAGTTTATCGAAGGACTGGAACAATGTGCCTGCTGCGGTCTTAGATTCCGGTCCAATTAAATAGGCTCTTAATTAAACTAGTGCGCTTTACCATCAACGATTGCATTACTGCTTACCATCAGTTTAGACCGTAGTCAAGTTAGTTTAAATATCAATTAAGAGAAAAGAAGATTATTGTTCTAAAGTGAATAAATCGCTGATCCAGAATTAACTGCATCCACCAAATAAAATCTATCCATGGGTGAAAATCCTCCTACATATCTACAGCTAGCGACGTTCTCTCACTTCCCTATAGCGCCTTCGACTCGAACCCTTACAGCATGATTTATAACTGTGCCCTATTTCGTCCAATTTACACTTAAGTTAAGGATGGGTTTCTGGTAACAAAATGTGTAGAGCATCTACACATTTTGAGGGTTTCGTATCTGTCGGTAAAAACTTATAGGATCACTTTGCTGTCCATGTCCAATTCTAAAGTTTTTATTTCATAAAAGCATACATGTGCCAAATTGGTCGTTTCCTATGGAGAAGAACCGGCAAGAAACTCCATGATTACTCTTTAAAAAAAAAATGTTATTCTTACAATATTTCCATATTACAGTATTAGCAGATTTATTATGTAAGGACAGTGTAGACCAGTGAATATTGTACTCAAAAGTACAATAAAAATAATCATAATAAAATAATATTGTGGCATTGGCATCAACGTCCATGCGCTGGAACCATACATCCACAAAGGTTTGTGTCCACGGTTCGAATAGAGTGGTGGACCATCAATTATGTCACTACAGTCAGTCTTACTATTAAATCATTCAACTCGAACACTGCGTTTTCCTATCTTCTCTATATATATGAAAGGAGAAACTGACTGACTGACATATCAACGCACAGCCGAAACTATTGGGATTAGGAGCGTGAAATTTTGCACAAAGTTTCCTTTTATAACGTAGGCGAGCACTAAGAGAGGGTTTCCCAAAATTCACCCACTTAAGGGGATGAAATGGGGGTCTAGAGTTTGTTCAGAGAAACCAATTTTCACGAAGCGGAACCACTGGAAGAAACTAGTCACGTATATTAAAAGGTACTGTGTATATCACCCAATGACTGATAAAGTGACATTGATGCCGCTGCGACAGTATTTTAAAGGTGAATGTTTGTACGAGAAAGAGGTCAACCGTCGAATCCGACACGGCTGGGCAGCGTTCGGGAAGCTGCGCGGTATCTTCTCATCCAATATACCACAGTGTCTCAAGAAAGTCTATGACCAGTGCGTGTTGCCAGTGATGACATATGGTTCCGAAACGTGGTCGCTCACAATGGGCCTCATCAGAAGGCTCAAAGTCAACCAAATGGCAATGGAAAGGGCTATGCTCGGAGTTTCCTAGCGTGATCGAATCAGAAATGAAGATATCCGCAGGAGAACCAAGGTTGGCGACATAGCACGAAGAATCGCCAAACTTAAGTGGCAATGGGCAGAACAGATGGCCGTTGGGGCTGAAAGGTTCTGGGTGGCGACCGCGTAACGGAAGACGCAGTGTTGGAAGGCCCCCTACAAGGTGGACCGATGACCTGGTGAAGGTTGCGGGAATCCCATGGATGCGAGACGCACATGGCCGTTCGTTGTGGTGACATTTAGGGGAGGCCTATGTCCAGCAGTGGACGTCTATCGGCTGAAATGATGATGAATGTTTGTATGCGTATGTCTTACTTTTTGACGTATAAAAGAATTTGAATGCAAAATTAAATGAAAATGAAATAATAATTGGCATACGTTTAGACCATGTAGTGGAAAATGCCATAGGATACTTTTATTCCTATTGTAGCGACATCTATGGCGTCACATAAGAACTAATCCTACATCGCGCCATTAAAGTTCTCCGCGCGATTGGAACATATAGAACAGACCGAAATCATCTATCGGGCAGTTGCCCACCAGACATAACACGCGTCTGGCCGGAGGATCCTCCCTTTTCAAAGGAGGTTTGCGGGACTTTACTCTCTGTTCCGCATACCTCCAAACTGGTGACCCTCGAAAAAGAACGTCAGCGCAGCCTTCGTGCAGCCACTACTTCATGACATCAACATCACTTCCTCAAGCCTGCAGCATCATCCCGACTCACTGGGACATCATCATCCCGACTCACTGGGACAGCACCACCCCGACTCACTGGGGCATCACCGCAGACAGTTCCGACTCACCACCAAGAACTATGCGGTATTCGGTCCCGACCCACTGGAACCATCCTACCACTGGCCTGGCCCGCATCAAGAAGCATCAAGAACCATCGATCTCCGATCTCCGGAAGGGAGTGATGTAGCGACATCTATGGCGTCACATAAGAACTAATCCTGCATCGCGCAATTAAATTTCTCCGCGCGATTGGAACACACAGCCCGAAATCATCTATCGGGCAGTTGCCCACCAGACATAACACCCGTCTGGCCGGAGCATCTTCCCTTTTTAAAGGAGGTTTGCGGGACTTTACTCTCTGTTCCGAATACCTCCAAACTATAATATATTATGCTCCATTGTCATGTAAAGAGAAGAGATGAAACGCATGTTACTAAAATAGTTATGAGTATACATGTAGATGGATGGAGAGAGAAGTTAAAGAAAATATGGATGGATTGTGTGAAGAGTGATATTCAATTATTGAAAAGGAAGTTAGTGATAGCTTGACGGGTGACAGGACAGAATCTAAGAAGAAAACGTGTAGTGCTGGTCCCAAGTATCATGGAACAAGGGCAGGAAGATGATGATGGTGTTCCCTTTCGATAATTTCCTTCATTTACGCGGGCAAAGCCGCGTTCAAAATCTGTTGTTTTAGTGTTCCGTACCTCAAATGGAAAAAACGGAACCCTTATAAGATCAGTTTCTTGTCCGTCCGTCTGACTGTCTGTCAAGCCCCCCTAGCCAAGTTACAATCGTTTCGTTCGCGCTGAACGCCTCGAGTAGGCCACGCCTCCGATTCCTTTGTTCTGACTACGTGACTGAGCATTGAGATGACGTCAGAACAAAGGAATCGGAGGCGTGGCCTATTCGAGGCGTTCGGCGCGAATGATACGATTGTAACTTGGCTAAGGGGGCAAGGCCCTTTATCTCGGGAACGCGTAGAGGTATCGAGTTGAAATTAAAACCATATACTCAGGTCTGCGGTCCCTTGAAGTTGGGAAAAAATCAAACTTCTGAGCTAAAGAAAAAAAAAGATACAGACGTTTATGTCGCAAAATACGTATATTTCGACACTCTCAAGGGAATTAAAATTTATGGAGTACTTCCCGTTGACCTAGAATTCTGAAATTTGGCATGAAGCAAGGTCTAATGGCACAAATATAGGAAAAAATTTGAAAACTGTAAATTTGTAGTTACGTCACAATTTTTTTTTTGCGATTCGAAAGAATCTTCGTAACTCAATTCGGGAATTGAACTTTTTTCATAGGTAAGTTTGCACGGAAATCTCGGTGCGCGAGTCCGACTCACACTTGCCTAGTTTTTTTTTTTTAATAAATACTTTCAGCGTTTCCTATCTGACTAAGTAGCTACAAAGTATACTCACACCTCCGTAAAGTATACATGATCTTATGTAGCGTCGTTCAAAAGCGAATAATGCATAATTAAGTTACTTTGTAACCGAGCTCAACAAGCTAATGCTACCTGTTATCTTTTGACTAACTAAGTAAAGTCACTTTAACCGTACTTACGTTTAAAGTACCTCATAAAAAATATCATAAAACGAAACGACACTTTTTATTTATAACTCTTCATAATCGCGAAACAAAATGAGCTCGTTAATAATTATCAGGAATTTTTATTAATGGTAATTTGCATCCTTGAAGTTTTGATGTCAGTTTTCAGATGAGAAAGGGAGATGGCAATATAGAAATAGTGTAATGCTGTATTAAGGAGAAGCCGAAAGAAGAACAACAAACGAAGATTCAGCGTTGGAAGACTCTGAAGGTGGAACACCATGCTAATATACCAATTAATAATAATAGTTCCCGATACCAGTGGGACACTATTTTTTATATTTTTTAATGTTATTTTTTATTTTTTATTGAAATATTTAAAAATATAATTTATATGTATCTGTAAATGAATAAACAGATTATAATAATAATGTTTTTTTCAGGTAAACTATACCTTTATTAATACATACATCATCATCATAATTTCAGCCGAAAGACGTCTACTCTTGGACATAGGCCTCCCTCAAGCGTTGCCACAACGACTGATCCTGTGCTTATCGCATCCACCGCACTCACACGATCGCATAAAGAATGAAGATATCCGCAGGAGAACCAAGGTCACCGACATAGCCCGAAGAATCGTCAAACTAAAGTGGCAGTGGCCAGGGCACATTGCTCGTAGAACGGATGGTTCTAGAGTGGCGACCGCGCACCGGAAAACGCAGCGTTGGAAGGCCTCCCACAATACATACATAGCTATATTAAATAATTTTTTATCTATTGGTGCTGAAAATGGATAATAATAAATCATTGTAATTATTGTTCTTTATTGAAATATTTAAAAATATGATTTAAATGTACCTGTAAATGAATAAACAAAATATAATAATAATCTTTTTTTCAGGTAAACAATACCTCTATTAATACATACATAGCTATATTAAATTATGTTTTACCTATTGGTTTTGAAAGTGGATAATAATAATATAATAAATCATTTATTTGCTTAAAATATGGTGGTTTGATGATAGGTAGGTAATAATCGAAACACTTTAATAGCGTGTGACTACGGCTTTTCTTTTTGTTCTATTCTTTTTTTCCAGTTACTTTGTTTATTTCAGCATCTTGAAAATCTTGTTTCATACTTTTTCAGCGTCTTTTTTTTTGTCGTAGCCGGGTTTTAGTTTTTTACTTTTTTTTATTTGAAAGATTTTGGTGTTAAATCACTGTGCTTCTATACTATTTATTTTGGTATGAACAAGTGAAGTCCTTTCATTTTCTATCTTATTTTTTTTAACACAATACTTTTTGTCCACTAGAGGGCGCCACATTGAATTTTGATGATATTTTTTTTATAAGTACCAGTGAAGCCCTTTCAAATGATATGAAACACGGTGTATTTATCTTTTTTTTTAAACATGACTTTTTGTCCGCTAGAGGGCGTCACTTTAAATTTGAGCAATATTTTGGAAATGTACAAGTGAAGCCCTTTCAAATGATACCAAACACGGCGTATTTATCTCCTTTTTTATTTTTAACGCATTATTTTTTGCCCGCTAGAGGGCGCCATATCGATTTTTGTGACACGTCACGTAGCCTATGTTTAGCGGATAATTAAAACGGTTCTAACGATACCTCATACGTTGAGTTTTGATAAGTAGATTAGGAGCTATGAGGGAACAGATGAACATACTCACATACATACATAGCCTGTCAAAATCATAACCCTCCGTAGTCGGGTAATAAAATGGAAAACTGACTGACTGACATATCAACGCACAGCCGAAACTACTGGGATTAGAAGCGTGAAATTTTGCACAAGGTTTCCTTGTATGACGTAGGCGAGCACTAAGAAAGGATTTTCTACAATTCACTCCCTAAGGGGATGAAGCGGGGGTCCAAAGTTTGTATAGAGAAACCTACGTTCACGAGAGCGAAGCCGCGGACAAAAGCTAGTTGGTCAATATAACCTCAGCATATTTTTTATTTTAGTCTGCAGGATTGTTTGAAACAGATACCTCTCGCAAGTTATTTGACGATTTTCGACCCATAAAAGGGCTTAACTCCCTTAGACTCAGCTAAGGAGTGGAATACCCTGCCGGAGTCTGTGTTTCCTGATAGCTATAACCTAGGGGTCTTTAAGTCAAGAATAAATAGGTAACATCACGTACTTCTAGGCAAGCGTGCTCCATCGTCGACCACATCATCGCTTACTATCAGGTGAGAAAGTGGCCAAACGCGAGCCTATACATAATAAAAAAACTGTGCAAGTGCGAGTCGGACTCGCGCCCTGAGGGTTCCGTACAAACTTGACAGGTACTTTGCGGTTTACGATTTATGACGCATTTAAAAAAAAAACTACTTACTAGATCTCGTTCAAACTAATTATCGGTGGAAGTTTGCATGGTAATGTACATCATATATTTTTTTTAGTTTTGTCATGGTCTTATTTTAGAAGTTACAGTGGGAGGGGGGGGGGGTGCACATTTTACCACTTTGGAAGTGTCTCTCGCGCAAACTATTCAGTTTGGAAAAGAAATGATATTAGAAACCTCAATATCATTTTTGAAGACCTATCAGCTGTAGATACCCCATACGTGTAGGTTTGATGAAATAAAAAATTTTGAGTTTCAGTTTTAAGTATGGGGAACCCCCAAAATTTATTGTTTTTTTTTTTTTTTCTATTTTTGTGTGAAAATCTTAATGCGGTTCACGGAATACATCTACTTACCAAGTTTCAACATTATAGTTCTTATAGTTTCGGAAAAAAGTGGCTGTGACATACGGACGGACAGACAGCCAGACATGACGAATCCATAAAGGTTCCGTTTTTTGCCATTTGGCTACGGAACCCTAAAAAGACATATTTAACTGGTAGATGATCTAAAAATAAACTCCAAAAAATCTATATTCTCGCTCCAAAGATAACCACGTAATAATACATGGCAGAGCGAAAAGTTTTCTTATAAAAATAACTACCTACGTTTTCAAGATTTTTTTTTCATCCAATTTATGATGAAGCAACTCCAACGTGTTGGTACGAACGGGATCAACTTTTTATTTGGAAACGTCTAAAAGATGTCTGGAACATTTATTTAGTTTTTGTATCGAAAGTTATCGCGTGGAAATGTAGGCTAAGTTTTCTGTACACGTTTCTACTTACATTACATAGGTACATTAAGGGTGGCCTTGAGTGATAGGTTGTAAAATTACGATCGGTACAGTTTTTTTAGAACTAGGTACCTATTGCTCGCCGTCCGCAAGCCCAGGGTTAAGCTAGAACTACATTAGACCGACGCACACGTGTAACACGCCTGATTTGTACTTAGAACGACGTCGCGTGGCGTCGCGTGGCGTGGATCAAGTGTACCTCTACAAGTCAGTTTCCATACAAAATGTATGGAGACCGTAGCGCCCAGATCGGCGTGTGTGGCACACGTGTGCGCAGTGTAGTTCTAGCATTACGCCTACCGCCTACGGTACGATCAGTACCTACATTTTAGTTCAATAAGATAAAACTGTACCAGTGAGCATGAAAAACCAACCTAGTTAGTCTATCATAGCTAAACATCGAATTATATGTATTTGCATGTAATAATGTATTTGCATAAAACGCTATTTTTAGTGTGGCGCTGCATATTTTAGTACAATTTTACTAATGTGTTACAGCTTATTTCAGTACTTAAATGTGTCAGGCGTAAAAAAAACTTGAATTCAAATATTAAATGGTTTTTTTTATTTCGCTTATTTGCCTTGCATTCCAGGACTCCAGGTTTCCCTATCGGGAGCCAACCCATAGCCCCAATTATAGGCTTCGATCCTGCTGGGCCCCTACGGTTTTGGTGACATCTCTTTGAGGCGCGCGTGGAACACTATGCGCCGTAGACGACTCGGGCTCGGTCTGGACGGTTACCGGACGGTCAGACGGTGAGCTACCTATTGCTCTTCATCTGCAAGTCCAAGCCTACGTTGACTGGAAATCGGGTGGGGATACCGGTGGCTGGGGTGTGAGAATGTCCGTTCCCTCACGCGTGCTGCCACCTCCTTCGCTAGCATTACTGCTTCGCAGAAGGAGGCAACCACCTGCCATGCCTCCTCGCTTCGACCATAGACTGTTACCAGGACCCGAAAAAGTCTGTATGTTTGGATGTTTATTAAAGAATCGTCACTCAATAGCTGAACGGCTTTTTTTGAACGCGTTATTGCTGTGGGCCTGTGGTTTTTTTTTTACACACATTAAGTGCTGGGCTCTTTGCTGGAGGTCGTCAGCGGAAAAATTAAGAAACATTTCCTGTCATTATGACCCATAAAAATGTATAGATTATTTTATTTTATTGGGGACAAAAAACAGTTACAAGCTAGAGAAAATTTAAAAAAAATCCTTAAAACTAGATGCACAAACATGTAACCCACACCAATGTCCACATCTTGACATATGAATAAAAGAAGTGAAGGACTGTGGAAAGAGTTTACAGAGTACAGTGCCTTCTGCGAAAGCTTCATGTATAACAAACTAAATTCTATAATCATATTTAATATATTATATAATTTAATTAAATTATTATGAATTCCATTTAATTTACTTTTTTTTTATTTATGTATATACATATTTTTATTTATGCTGGATAGGTTTTTATTTATTGTATGTTTATGTATTGTTATTAGTTTATTTTGAGTTTCAAGTAGGATTTAAATGAAGGTAAACTTAGGTTTTGTTGTGTATTTGAAGTTTTATGTAAGAAACCCAATTGTGGGTTAAGGTCGCCGCATATGGACCATACGCGACAGCCACAAACACCGCCACGAGAACCTAGAAGTGGCCACAAAGGAAACTGAAGCGCGCGACAGCTTCTTGTGGCCGGTGGCTGCTACTTTTTTATATAAATAATGGACTCTTACGAAGAAGGTTTAAATGCGCGAGTGGCGTGTGACGGCGTTTTGTATCGGCGTTTAGTGGCCAGTGCGGGCCGGGCCACGAGAAGCAAGCAGCAGCGATTTGTAGCATGTGGCGGCTACCGGCGTCAACCGTGTGCGACGAATCCATATAAAATGTATGAGAACTATAAGAAATATGCCGTGGCGGTGCTTTGTGGTTGTGGCCAGTGGCCCGTGTGTGCTGATTATTATAGCATTAGCTGTATTGATTTATAATTGTTTTTAAAATTGTGTGTAATTAAAAAATAATTATTTTTAATTCTTGAAATATTAAAAAAAAAATTACTTAGTATTATAAAGCTGAAGATTTTATTTGTTTGTTTGGACGGGCTTATCTCATGAACAGTTCGTATTGAAAAAATATTTAAATGTCGGTTAGCCCATTTATCAAAAAAGGTTACACCTATATGCTATGTATAGACTAGACTAGATATGACTGGCAATTAGTGTACGATACTTAAACACGTGATTGTGCTCATGATAACAAACAATTTTTATTATGGGAGCAAAGCCGAAATCGCGAAAAAAATATCAGCTGTTCAGTACATTAGGCAAACATAAATGTAGGTACTGAACAGCTGATTGTTTTTCGCGATTTCAGGTTCGTTCCCATAGTAAAAGTTGTTTGTTATCATGAGCACAATCACGTGTTTAAGTATCGTACACTAATTACCAGTCACCCTATAGTATCAAGCTACAACCAACAGGATTGGATCAGTAAACAAAGACGCGGGTGAACCCGCGGGAGACAGCTAGTAAATAATATAAATGAATAAACGACAATACAAATAAAAAAACAATTTTACTTCCAAACACAGTTTTTAACTTGCAAAATGGTTCTTTTAAAATTCGTTCGTGCGTAAAAAAGGTTGTTGGCTGTTTCACTAGTTCTCTTTGCCAATGAAAATAAATGAAAGAAAGGTGAAATGTCATTTTACGCTATTTTGTCGATTTCAAAGCGACTTTCAGTTGGTTTTGGTAATTTAGTTAAAACAAATAATTTTTGATTAGTAAACCTATAGCTATAACAAATATATCTATCTATATATAAAAAATCAATGCCACTTTTCGTTGTAATTTTATAACTCAAGAACGGGCTCACCTATCCAAACCAAATGTTTAGGCTTTGTTCGGACTATTTAGTAGATGATTTATGTGAAGTTTGCACAAAATCGGTCGAACGGTTCTTCATTTATCACATTTTTTGTAACAAATGAATTCAATAAATGGCGGATCATTTTGTTAATGGGGATTTTGCTGTGAAATTGAAACTTGTAGGGTAGAGTAGAGTATAGTAGGGTAGAGTAGGGTAGAGTAGGGTAGAGTAGGGTGGAGTGGGGTAGAGTAGGGTAGAGTAGTCAGTTGACGGGAGCGAAGCCGCGGGCAAAAGCTAGTAAGCTATAAGATTTATTTTTCAAATGTGTTTATTTAACGATTACTATATATATAACGATTACGATATATAAATATACATAAAACTAAAAAAAAACAAAAATATAGCGTCGAAAAATTCATCCGCATCGCTGTCGTCTGGTAATGTGCCCAAAAGACTGGCGGTATTGTCACGTTGTATGGCAATACTTATCCTCTGCCCAAAATAAAAGGTAGCCATTGGGTCATACGAAATGTCAACAAGGGATTTAGAAAGGTCTTAATACAGTTTGTAAGCACTGAGACTCTACGATCCATGAGTTTCAACCTTAAAGGACCCTAAAATAAACTAGACCGCAAAAATTCCGGGTCACTGACTGGTATGTGTTTCTTTTTGTTAAACTATATGTTGTAAATTACTAATTCACGTCCCGGAAACTAAGTCAACCAGAGTTCATTTTTTAGCCACTAGTTGTCTTCTATTTAAGCCACTTTCTAGGTGGAAATAAAAAAAAAAACACGAAGGACAGAATAAGAAGAAGCTAAGGCGGTAGCGGAGCTCCCGCCTTAGCCTCTAACCTAAGCTTACCTAACCTGTCCGGGTCGGAGCCAATCACAATTAATGAACATCTGAATTCAGTTCTGCATTGTACACAAAAACATAACATAACATAACTTAACTCAGCAATGAGTTTTCTCCCAGCAAACCTTTGAATTATAGAGAGTGAACATATTCGACGGTAGGATCCAGTGCACAATATAGACCTACATAACTAAGTCTAATATATGATAACATTATACATACTCATACTATATATATGAATAATACTGTTAGCTAATGTGTTGACTTTAGAGAAAGATTGGATAAGAAACTTATTTAGTGTACCTAGATATAGTGTAGCGGGAAGGTTTTAAATAAAACGACCAAAACGGGTAACACACCCTCTATACTTTTGCCTTGACAGCACACAATTATTACAAATAACATAAATCAATACCATTTAAAATAATAATAATTATATAGTAGCACTTACTCTGAGATGTTGCTTACCCCGAAGACTGGAATCGAATGTGTCAGGACAGCGCAGCGCGTTATTTTATAACCTCTTGTAACTGTCATAGCGCTGAGTTGTCAAGTCGCATAACGTTCCAGTTGTCAGTGCAAAATAAATACATTTAAATGTTGCCAATACAGAAAACAATCATAACGTATGTAACTAATCATAAAAATCGCTAACAATACTATCTTAGTCACTAGCTATCTTATATGTGAGCCACTTTCTGGATGGTTATAAAAAAAATAACCTAACCCATCCGTATCAGAGTGCCCTACAATTCAGAACTTGCTTCACTCGCTCTTGGATTAAGAATATTGATTAGAGACTATCTCATTTTCAAGTAATAAAATGAGAAGTTTGATCACGTGGCCAATAAAGAAATGTGTGGCTTGACTTATGATTTCTCATAAAAATATTTTATGCTGACTTCCCAGGGAAAGTTGTTCATCAAGGCTAAATTGTCGCGCTCCTTGCAAATAACTTGTCACTTTGCGTACATACAATCTTGCCGTCACAGGGTAGACTCACACATATTTTCCCCATGAAAAACTCCCCTAATCCAAGGTCGCAACATTAAGATAAGCGCTTCACCAAGTAAATTCGTGTCAATATTATCTAACACTATCTTCGTTACCTTATTTCCCCCTTTTCCCCTGTTTACTCCTATCTCCCCGGTTTACTCACACGTGCCAAATTGCTCTTGTAAAAACGGTGCCTTGGTATGCCTCTTTGGCTGTATATGATGCCTTATTAAATTTTGTTTTTTTTTTTTTTTCTGTCGATGAATATTGGCAAGGAGTTCATATGTTAAGTGGCTTGGCTTTATTCAGAGGTATTTTAAACTCAACGTGAAAGTACTTTAAATAAACATTTTATTCGGGAAAGTTTTTTTCGATATTTTTTTTTGCGTCAAAAAGCTTTGTTGGTACCTACATTTTTTTAAACTTGCACGGAAATATAAAAGCGCCAGAGTAGCTCGCAAAATTCAAATTTTCTTAAAATTTTGCATTTTGCAAGACAGTATCAAGTTGTATATAAATAAAATGTTGCATTTTCCAGGATAATGTCAAGTTATATGTGTGGACTGGCCTGTTGGTCTAGTGGTTAGTGGCCCTAACTGCTATGCCGGAGATCGTGGGTTCGATTCCCACAGGACAAATGTTTGTGTGATGAGCACGATCATTCGTGCTTTGTCTGGGTGTAATTTATCTATAATTATTAGTATTTTTAAGAGCAGTGGTGGTCGAGTGGTAACGGCCCCGACTTACGAGATGTAGGTTGCGGGTTCAAACCCAGCCAGGCGCATTATTTTGTGTAATCTGTTTTATCACTCTCAAAACGGTGAAAGAAAACATCGTGAGGAAACCGACATGTCTTAGAACCAAAAATTCGAAGACATGTGACATCCACCAACCCACACTGGGCCCGCGTGGTGGATTACGACCCATTCCATCTCCTAGAGAGGAGGCCTGAGTCGCAACAGTTTTTATCAGTTGTCTAGTGCTCATAACAAAATTTCTGCTAAGCTTGGTACTAAGACGGCGTTGTGTGATAGTTGTGGAATATTATTTAAAAAAAAATAGCACCTACTTGTTGATTTTTTTGCTCATTTCTCGTTAAAAGTGCGGCAGTCGATGGGTACCCCGCCGTCCAGCTGTCCGGTAAGGACTAAGCCCGGATAGATGGTGCGTTGTGTTACATCCGTTACAAATTAAAATATATTGTTTTCAAAGCGGGAATCAAAAACAAAATTTCAATTTCCTATGTCGTGACAACAATTGTTGAGACAGAATAATTATAATCTCTGTTCTAGTCTAGTACTCACAACAAAATTTCTGCTTAGCTCTTGGAACTAGACGGCGTTGTGTGATAGTTGTGGAATATTATTATTATATTATGTTGATTAAAATTTATGATTGGTGGCTTCAATACGTATTTACGGAATTATAGATAATTATTAAAATCACCAATACAATTTTCTCAGTTCATCTAAATCTATTGAATGCCTATTTTATGAAAAAGTCATATATAGCCTTGAGCACAGGCGCAGGGTAGCCATCAGCCTTTCGGTGTTTTACAGTTTGGTATTTTGGAGAGAGTGCGTGGGAATTCCATGACTTGATTCCGCCATCTCATTTCTACCATCGGACAACCCAACGTACGGCAAGTACGTTGGAGTTTCGCCTCGTCGTTTATACCGCGTACATCGAAGGACTGGAACAATTTGCCTGCTGCGGTCTTCCTATCCGATTATAATTTGGGTGTCTTCAAGGCAAATAGGCTCTTAATAAACTAGTGCACCTCGCCATCAACGATTGCAATACTGCTTATCATCAGGTGGGATCGCAGTCAAGCACTAGTTTATTTCAAATAAAAAAAAAACAGAAATAGAGTTAGCTGAACTACAATAAATATGAGTTACGGCCCCAATTGGGTTTGCTTGGTGTCTCTCTATATTGGAACAGTAGGTCCATGACGGACGGCCAATTCTTCTTCTTTATTTTCTGTTTGTTGCCGTTGTACTGTGTGGCAAATAAATAGTTTCTTCCTATTTCACTCCACGTATGTGTTTATTTCGTTACTATAGAGCTTTTATTCATGCATCTTGTTTGCTGTTGAGCATTTATTTATTTATTATTATTTATTAGATACTTTATGCACAAACGTACAGCGGCGGACTTAATGCCTCAGGCTCATACAATAAATAGCTCTAGACGGACTGTCGTTTTGTATATTTTTTCTTAGTTTTTATGAGAATATGTGGCGGGCGTTGGCCTCCCCGACAAGGTGGACCGATGACCTGGTAAGGGTTGCGGCAATCCGATGAATGCAAGACACACAGGACCGTTTATTGTGATAACAATTGGGGAGGCCTATGTCCAAGAGTAGACGTTTTTCGGATGAAATGATGATGTGGGGCGCATAGCTTACCTGTAAGTAACCGCCATTTTTAGGGTTCGTACCTCAAAAGGAAAAAAACAGAACCCTTAGAGGATCATTTCATTTAGCGGTCCATCTGTTTGTCTGTCGCGCGCGACGCAATGCGTGAAGGTATCGAGTTGAAATTAAAACTATATACTCAACTTTACGATCCCTTGAAGTTGTGAAAAAATCAAACTTTTAAGTTGTCGAAAAAAGAAGATACGGCCGTTTATGTTACAAAAATATATATTCTATATGTACGTCCACTCTCAAGGGAATCAAAAAATACATAGGGTACTTCCCATTGACTCCGAATCCTGAAATTTGAACTATTTACATAGGTAAGTTTGTACGGAACCCTTAGCGAGTCCAACTCGCATTTGCCCAGTTGTTTTTGTTACTGATATGCTCCAGTTAAACGTTATGGTAAGCAATGATGTGGCTGATATTGGAGCACACTGCGCCATTTTTGACACGCAACGCTGATGATGACATCCGCGTCAAGATTATCCTCCATTGTGAGCATAGAGCTGAGATAATTGAATTTTCCTTCTTTGGAAATAGGAGTCGACCCAATGTAGTCTCAGGTGTCGTATATTCACTGAAAGGGCATTTCAGGTAATCGGACGTTGACTCTCATCCTTTCAGTGTTACTAATAAATAACTGCCCTGATAAAAATGAAAGTAAATAAATCGACACCCGCAACGAACAAGGTTGTAAAATTCATTTTTTAAAATGAACCAAAAAGTAATAGTGCTATGTTTGAGTTTTGTTTGGACTGTAATCTGAGATACAGCCTTGTTCGATGCGGGTGTTGAAATGTATATATTGTGTTTCCTGATAGATACAAGTTAGGGGTCTTTAAGTCAAGTGTGAATAGGTTACTTCTAGGTAAGCGCGCTCCATCGTTGACCACATCGGCGGTTTCCACAAAGTGAGATTGTGGTGAGAGCCTAAATAAATATGATAAAAAAATATATAATCTCGAAATTGTTTCATAAGAGCGTCCCACCCAAGATACATTTTCATACAACTGTTCTTAAATGATTATGACGCTATTACACATCTTCTAGATATTTTGGAAACACAAGTTTTCTTGCGGATATTATCTAGATTTCTATTGAAAACAAATCTTAAATTTGTGTAAAATTAATCCAGTAAAGACCTCTAAAAATAAGTAAAATTATATATATTTATAGAAACCTTGCACATTTAATCATAATTCTGAATGGCGAAATTTTTTTACAAAATTTTATTAAGTTTTTAAGAAAACACGTATTTTCTGGAACTTGTTTTGTGAAATATTCAAGTGAGTGACGGAATTACGGAATGCCAACAGAGCGTTTAGGTGTTCTGTCTTTTTTCGCGTTGCCATTGCCTCTTTATTAACTACTGTGTTGGATTGCGTTGAATGAACCAACAAACTTTTTAAACGACATTCAGGTTAACGATAGACAGGTCGGCAAGGGGCCTCCTATGAGGGTCCTTTTTCACTCGCCTATCGTCAACATCGAGCATGGTTTAAAACTCTGTTAGCATTGAATTCGGTAATTCTGTAATTTATTCGAATATTTTTCAAAACTTGTTCCAGGAAATACGTCTTTTTTTAAACCCTTAAAATTTTTTGAAAAAATTGTTGTCATTTGGAATCTTAATTAAAGCAAATTTAATCAAGATTCCAAATGACTTCTATTGTTATACTTTTTTGACTTTTGTAAATTTTGAATAAATTATGAATGTCAAAATTCATGCAAAATAGCTGATTTTCAAAGGTCTGGATCTACTGGATTAGTTTTACACAAATTTATAAAATGATTTCAATAGAAGCCTGGGTAATATTTACAAGATACTGTGTTTCCAAAATATCTAATAAAAAATGTGTAATAACGTCATAATCGCGTAAGAGCGGTTGTTTGAAAAACTTTGAAAATGTACCTATGTCGAGTTGCATCCCCTTAAACGTTATTAATTTGATATTACAGTTGGCGATAATCAGTATAAATGTTACAAGTATGTCAGCAAAATATATTAATATTAAAAAATTAAATACGCAATTTTATTTATAGTTACTTTATATTAATTTCAATAACTTCAGTGTACCTGGAAATGGATGGTGCAATACAGTAAACCAAATTATAATGAGAAACTAGCTTCTGCCAGCGGTTTCATCGGCGCGAAAGTAGGTTTCTCCATACAAACTTCCAACCCCCGTTTTACCCCCTAGGGGTGGAGTTTCATAAAGTCCGTTCTTAGCGAATGTCAACACCCTCTATGGAACCTACCTGCCAAATTTTAAGTTTGTAGATGTTATAGTTTCAGAGATTTCGTAATTAATCAGTGAGTGGTATTTCGCTTATATATATATAGATAAGTCAAGCCACACATTTCTATACTACAATCATAACACACACTCAAACAAAACTCATACTATCTACACAAATATTATAATAAGACAAATATACCTATCAGAAAAGCTTCCGTACCCTCGGCATGACAGATATCCGTCACTGGATTGTGAAGGTCAGATAGGCCGTCTCTCCAAGTAAAATGCTTATAGTCAGCTGAATCTGGATAGCGCCGACACCAACATAGAACTGAGAGTAAAGTCCCGCAAACCTCCGTTGAAAAGGGAGGATCCTCCGACCAGACGGGTGTTATGTCTGGTGGGCAACTGCCCGATAGATAATTTCGGGCTGTTCTATAGGGTGACTGGGAATTAGTGTACGATACTTAAACACGTGATTGTGCTCATGCTAACAAACAATTTTTATTATGGGAGCAAAGCCGAAATCGCGAAAAAATACCAGCTGTTCAGTACATTAGGCAAACATAAATGTACTGAACAGCTGATTTTTTTTCGCGATTTCAGGTTTGTTCCCGTAGTAAAAGTTGTTGGTTATCATGAGCACAATCACGTGTTTAAGTATCGTACACTAATTACCAGACACCCTATATATGTTCTAATCGCGCGGAGAACTTTAATTGCGCGATGCTTTTTTGTTCTTCAGTTCTTATGTGACGCCATAGATGTCGCTACATGGCACAAGGCTAACCAGATGATATTGTTAGACTTTTTAGTCATTATCAGCCATGGTAGGCGCGGGCTTGCGAACGATGAGTAATGGGTAGCTCGCCGTCTGGCCGTCCGGTAACCATCCAGACCGAGTCCAAGTCGTCGAATATCCGCTTAGGCTTTTTTTTAAGGAAGGAAATCATCTAATGACTTATCCCGCTCTAGGCTGGAGCGAGAGGACGTGTCAGTCTTTTACTGACTAAAACCACGCCTATGTTCCTTTAGTTGCCCTTTGCATTCCAGCATCATCACGGATTTCCTTTTCAGAAGTCAACCCATATCTCCAGTAGGCTTCGGTCCTGCTGGCCCCTGCGGTTTTGCTGACATCTCTTTAAGGCGCGCATGGAACACTACGCCCTGGTAACGACTCGGGTTCGGTCCGGATGCTCGTCGTCCCCAAGCCTAAGCCTACGGTGACTGGAAGTCGCAGTCGGGGTTCCGGTGACTGGGGCGTGAAGATGTCCGTTCCTTCACGCGTGTGGCCGCCTCCTTCGCTAGTATTACTGATTCGCAAAAGTAGGCGATCGCCACCGCCGTCCATTTGCCTTTTAAGTACTATTATTAGGCCCCTACAGTTTTGCTAACATCTCTGTGATTCGCACGTGGAAAACTTCATACGACATATGCACGAAAACTATAACCTTTTCTCGGCAGGTAAAAGCTAAAATTGGACGTAGTTTCTAAAAAACGTTCCAACCCACAATCAGATCAAAATCGAGTTATTAAAAAGAAAGAAAGAAAAACAGTTTATTTACGCGAAATGACAGAATATTAAAACTAGCTAACAAACATAATCAATAGGTAGGGAAGATATGCGTCGCATCCGCGCAAAGCGGCCGAACGCTCAGCATAAAGATGTGGCCTCACGCATAATGCGATAAGCTCACAGTGCTGATTTTCAGCGTGGGCCGGTCACGGTGGTAGTGTTGATGGATTAATACCTAAAAAGTCACGTGATTGCTATTTACTAACTGTCAAAAGGAGATTGACCAAAAGCAGTCTAGCAAAGATGCGTGAACGAAAATCAAATTAATATAGAAATTATTTGCTTATTTTTTTACAGCTTTTCACTTCAGGAATTCTGTTTTCGTATCCGGAATTATGATTTTAAGATAAACAGTAAATTAACGATTGCTAGGTACATTTCCAGTCATGATTGACGTTTCGTTCTCTTCATTTGTACGAGTTACGTAAGCTATATATTACTATACTCTTTGTACGTAAGTATGAACCTTTAGACAAAAACATCACAAAAATGATATCAATATCTTAAATAGCTAAGTAATTAGTAATACCATAACGTACTGTTTATGTATTTTATCGTTCCGATAATATAATATTTATTTTGTGCTTCGTCTCACGCAGATGCAGCTGTCAAGCCAGATGACAGACGGATGATAACTAACAATGTTGTTTTGTACCTACATGAGTGATCTGTGGTCATTTTACAAGTTGCGAGTTGGTTAGACATAATTTGTAGGTTATCTCCGTTTTTGTTTAATTACTTTAAAACTCGGGTGTTTGTGTGAAAGTGAACACTTTTATTTAATAGTATATAAAGCGTAGTCTATATTAAATAAACATTTATTGTGCTTCAACTTAAGACGGATTTCCATACATCGTTGGTCATGATCCTTTGGTGGTTTTACTGTCATTTTAATAATGAAATCATGATCTAGTAGCCCAACCCACATGCATGGAGAATACAAATAAGCATTAATCTAAAAGAGCCCAAGCTATCCGAAATGTTTTTGATTTTTAAAAATCTGATTGACCGTAGTAAAATAGCTGTTTCACTAAAACATTCCAAGCCAAAACAAAAACATTTCGGGTGAAACATTTTTGCTTAAAAATAATAAGTGCACTTTCAAAATTTGGTTGAAAACCCATTACCCAGACTATTTAATGACATAAAGTCAATGTTCGGTCTTATTCCTGAAGGTTGCCTGCCCTTTTATGAAAAACTGCAGGACATGTTAGGACCCGGTTATATTGAAGGATTTGCTGGTGAAAAAGACTTTGATTTTGAAGATGTTGAGGAAGAACTTACATTATAAATATATTTTACATCACAAATCACAAATATATGTCATTTTATCTATTAAATCTTAAAACCAAAAACGTTCCACAGCAATATTTTTTTAATATTCAAAAGAGTAATAACATTAGAAGTCTAAAATGGGTCTAATCAAAACTCAATGAGGTCATCTGTAGCATACAAAAGCAGCAGAACTTAAAATAAATGATTTCATAACGCACTAAGAGATTAAACTTTGATCGCAAATATCTCAAAATGTTACATTTGTGAGTTGGAACATTTTTCAGGAACTACGTCCAATTACTTTTGACAAACACGATTATAACTTTACACAACCAAAAGTCCTACTAACAAATAAACATTACAATGAGACATGTACCTTTCAGAAAGGTTTCCGTACCCTCAGTATAACAGACATGGAGTCCGGAAATCTATTAAGTGGAGCCTCCAGGCGTCCGAGACTCTAATGCAGATGAAATGGCCTTTTTGTTACGTGGATGTGACAATACTGGATGGGGCAGATTATAAGGAAAACTTTCGCAACTATTACTTTATTTATTTATTGATTAGAATCACCAAAATAAATAACTTTTTCTCGCTCTGTTGCTGTTGAAGCGAGGATCATATTTTTTTACTGACTGTGTTTCCTAAGTTGCTCTTTGCATTCCAGAGCCACGGTGACACTTTAGAACGATTCCACAGCCATGGCAAGCATCGGCTCTAGTGCTCCCGCCTTTTTATGACAGCTCTTTGCATCGCGCCTGGTCTTTACCGGACGACGAGCAGCCCGTTGCTGGCTGTCTTGGAATGTAGGGGTTCTAACTAACGAGTACAACTCCTAAATTCCAATGTCTTTTGATAATTGTCATTTATAACTTCTCAGTGGTACATGAGCTGGCAAGGAGTTGCATTCAAATTGTTATTCAAGACAGACAGATGAGAGAAAAAGTTAATAATAATAATAATTCCCATTAAAAGCGTCTAAAAGGGCCTCTGCGAGTTGGTTTCGGCTCCTCGTACGCCTTCCAAAGGTCCAGGACCTTAGGGTGCTGAGATAAATAAATGTATAAAAATAATAATAATTTTTATTTGCAAACAAATGTCATGCTAGTTATCTCATTGGTTTCAGTTATTCATGAATATAGCTTGCAACTACCACACAACGCCGTCTAGTCTCAAGGTAAGTAGAGCTTGTGTTATGACTACTAGACAACTGATAAATATACTTATATATTTCTAAAAACATACATATTAAGTAGGTAAATTACAACCTGACACAGAACAAATGATAGTGCTCATCAATTATCATCATCATTGCAGCCAAAAGATGCCCACTATTGGACATAGGCCTCCACAAGTATCACCATAATGACCGGTCCTTTGCGACTCGCATCCATCGGATTCCCGCGACCCTCACCAAGGTCCTTGTGGGAGGCCTTCCAACGCTGCGTCATCCGGTACGTGGTCGCCACTCCAGAACCTTTCGTCCCCATCGACCATCTGTTCTGCGAGCAATGTGCACTATCCACTGCCACTTAAGTTTGGCGATTCTTCGGGCTATGTCGATAACCTTGGTTCTCCTGCGGATGTCTTCATTTCTGATGTCAATAATTATATCAAAAAGTATTTTTATAAAACTGTAAGGAAAATATCACAAGCTAAAAAAAACAGGAAATTGCCCACAAAATCTTTTAATTTCATTAATTGTTCTCACTTTCGGTTTGAAGTTAACATTTCCTAAAGATATTGTAAAATATGTGTGGGTTGGCTCTTTTTCCTTGTGGCGCGATGGCGTTAGAACAATCTGCCATGTTTTGTCAAGACAGGCTGTTCTTTTCTGATATGAATTTCGACTGGCCCACCTACTAGCAGAATGTACCTCTTCTGATCCTCATATCTCTGCTGTTGCTCTGAGTCGCCTCTCGGCTAGTTTTTCTGATATAGGAGTAAATTTGAAATAGCACAGCTGATGTGCTTATTTTTTACTTTGCCAAACTTCATAACTTGATCGCATCGTCATCTTTAATTTGCATTATGTGACTTTAAAGCAAAATGAAAAATCATCTCTTCTATTTCAGCCTATCCTGAAAGAGCTCAATATCAAAGAGAGATCAAAGTCATCTATGAATGTACCCGTAACAAGAGGACTCGATGGAACGATTGGTGGTGCAAGTGAAAGTTGAGGGCAAAAGATACCGTGGGCGCTGTCCAACACGGCGAACGACCTCATCAACCTGTGATTCACTCCTGCATCAATGACGACTCCCAAGGCGCCAAACATAGAGCTGCATGGCATCGCATTACGAGAGAAGCGGTGGCTCAAGACTCGACCGAGACATGACTACGACCATTTGAGTGCACAATTAAGAAGAGATTTCAGCCTATAATAAAAATAAACGCAGGAGAACCAAGTTTACCAACATAGCTCGAAGAATCGCCAAACTTAAGTAGCAATGGGCAAGGAACATTATACGCAGAATAGACGGTCGATTGGCACGAAAGGTTCTGAAGTAACGAACACGTACCGGAAGACGCAGCATTGTAAGGCCTCCCACAAGGTGGACCGATGATCTGGTAAGAGTCGCGTGAATCCGATGGATGCAAGACACACAGGGCCGGTCGTTGTGGCGACGCTTGGGTGAGGCCAAAGTCCAACAGTGGACATCTTTCGGCTGAAATGATGATGTTGATGATGACGATGATGAATAAAAATGAACAGCTAACTGCATGTTAAACAAAATAGCACCATTGTACCACTTATACCAGGGCTTTTTTTTAAGGTGGAAATTCATTCAATAAATTTTCTCGCTCTAGGGCGAAGAAAGAGGGCGTGTGCTTTTACTGACTAAAACCATACCTATGTTTCTTCTATGCCCTTTGCGTTCCAGGAGCACGGGTTTCCCTTTCGGAAGTTACCCCAGTAGGCTTTGGCCCCGCTAGGCCCCTACCGTTACGGTTTTGTTGATATCTCTTAGAGGCGCGCGTGGAACATTACACGCTATCTATGACTCGGACTCGGTCCGGACTGTTACCGGACGGCCGGACGGTGAGTTGCTCATTGCTCGTCGTCCACAAGCCCACGCCTACGGTAGCTGGAAATTGGGGTCCGGGTCCCGTTGGCAGGGCGTGAGGACGTCCGTTCTTTCAAGGGTGATAGTGATAAATGATAAATGATAAATGATAAATGATATTTATTTTGTAAGTAGGTTTAAAAAAACACTTTTACACGTCAATATTTTTTTTCGTCATTTTTAAACTAGATGAGGCCGGTGTTTCCTAGCTGACTACCCTGAGAAGAAACACCGAAACAAACTCAGGGGTCAAAGTCTCTTTTAAAGTCCATACAGTAAATATGTAATGGTCAAATCACATGAGAACCATGCAGATTTGTCTGAAATGGTCTTTTGAAGAAAGAACCATACAGATTTGAGTGGACCTGTCCAGTCAGTGCAAGCATTTGTCAGTATTCGTAAAGCTCAACTCAGGACTACTAAGGAGCTCAACGACTTGACGAACAATACCAAGGAAAGGACATTTGGGTAGGCCGCAGAAAATACTCAAATTGCCAGACATACATTAAAATTACTGAAAAGGAAAAAAAAAAAACAATCCACATAGTCCTCACGTTCACAATAATAAAAGAAAAATATAGTTTACAAAATGTAATACTTTAGCAAAGTAAACATTTTTGTCAAAAATTAATAGAAAAAAAAAAAGTCCAATTGCAAAATAAAAATAATCTACAATATCGAATTGTAATAAATAATAAAAAACACAATTAAAAATAAAAACAAAAGAAAAAAATAATAATAATAAGACAACAGTGCGTACTGGAGCAGGTCAATCCCAAGCCTTTTGGTCCTCAACATAGTCCTTTATAGTGTAAAAAGCCTTTTGGCAAAGTTTTCGCTTTACAAATAATTTGAATTTATTAAGGCTTAGTTGTTGAATATGACTAGGAAGTTTATTATAGAAGTGTATACATTGGCACCTAAATGAGCCACCTATTTTTTTCAGCCTGGTTGTAGGAACGACAAAGGCTACTGATCAAAAGAGTTACCATGGCCTTGGATTGAAAAGGGCAACTGAAGAAACACTGGTGGGTTTTAGTCAGTAAAAATCTGACAATTCTTCTCGCTCCAGCCAATGCGGTTGGTGTCATTTGATGACTTCCTACTAAAAAAAAATACAATATACAAACAAAAACACGAAAAGAATACCAGGAAACCCTATTCAAATACAAGTTTAAATAAAATTCAAAAACCTTAGCTCAGGAAGAGGAAACTTTAAATACATCTATGGCGTGCCTTTTCACAAATGCCTTATTTCCTTTATTACGAATAAAATGGCTGACGTTTCCATTTTCGGCTTCAGAATTGAAGCCTCAAAAACTCATTAATTTGTTCTTTTTGAAGATTTTAAAATAATATGAGGATTGTTTGAGAGGCGATTAGTGTTAATGGCTGTGCTTTGTGTTGAGGATTTGGTTTTAAATGTGTTACTCAAAGTTTATTTGTGGCTTAATTTTTCCTTGTATGACAATTTGTTTTACTAATACAAACCAAACCAGTCGACAGTGATGCGGAGGAATTTTTTGACGCCATATTTTAGTTAGAAGTTACTGTCTTAGCTGTATTAATTCGTTGAGCATTTTTATTTTTCTCGTTTGTGTATTTCATGATATTCATTTCACTTATAAGTTGACTACTGTTGGACATAGGTATTTATTTTTAGTATTTAATTTGTTATAAAGTTTTAAAATAAATAAGTATCAGGTAGGTCATTTACATTTATTTCATCTATTTCATTGATTGTATACATTACAAGTGTTACTAAAAAAAAATGATTTACCTACTTATTTTTTGAAGATTTTTCTCCCGCTCTGGGTAGAGCGAGCGGGCGTGTTAGACATTTAGTCACTAAAATTCACCGATGTTCCTTCAGTTGCCCTTTACGTCGCATCGCAGCCCCGACAGGCATCGGCTCTAGCGCAAACATTACTAAGCAATTTTCATTGTCGATGCCGATCAATTACATTTTAAAAAACAATTACATTCGATGACATTTTGATAAAATAAAAGAATAAAAATTAAAAGTTTATTTAAAAAAAAAAAAAACAATAACAAATAGATTTTACTTCTCACACAATCCATCCGTCTTTTCTTTGGCCTCTCTCTCCCGAGGGGGACGACATCCATCTACATATGTATACTCATAACTCTATAAAACTAACGTAATAATAGTAATAATTAGCCTATTATGTCCTATTGCTAGGCTAAGGCCTCCCTCTCCCTTTTCCACACACGTCTTCACGTCTTTCCTCAGCCATTGCGGGCCTGTCTCTCTGGTAGATATCAAGCTCATCACTTCACCGTCGCCTTGGTTTGGCGCGATGTCTTAGTCTAACGAGCCATCAATAATTAAATTATGCAATATAAAAAAAAATGAGGAAAACCAACAGTAGATTAACCAATTAGTAGTAGATCAAAGGGAGGCGAAATAAAAAGAAAAAGAAATTAACAAGTTAATCCTGTAAATTACAAATTAAGAAAAAAGAATTCTAAATATTCAAACAGAAAAGGGAATCTCGGCAAATAACAACCAATTAGTTTCTATTGCAAAATTTTTTTCATTGACAAAGGTCTCTTTAGATGGTTTAATAAGTAATGGCACATTATAAATAAAAAATATAATTTGGCTGTATGTATTTTTTAATATATAAAGGTCTGGTTATTATTTAAGTAAAGTCTCAATAAATAATATTCATAAACAGCAAAGTTATTAGCGTTTGTTTATATCCCAAAATATCACTCAATTTATGGAAATATTGTACAGGCTATTGATTATGAATGAATAAATGACGATCAAAATTAAAAAAAACACTGCGCGTAGTATTTTCTGAAACAATTGTTATGAATGATTGATTCTATTATGAATTTACCAATTATGAAAAATTTCCGTGGACAATTTTGGGATTTCGTTTTTTTTTTTTACTTTTGACTACAAAAATATGATCAGTAACGGGTACGGATGCAGTCCCATTTTGTTTTGTACTAATTAAAAAATAGGGTTATATAGTGTGTATAGCTCCATCCTTCTTTCTCGCTCACACGACTGACATCTAACACGTCACGATAAGCTCCAGGATGTGTGTTTAATATGCTCCATGTTGTCTAAAGATTACACGTTCGTTTTTCTAACCAAAATCACTGTTACTCCAATAAAATACATTCATCAATTTCCCTCACACCATTTGTTCATAAAGAATAGCACTAATTGACCATCAGAAGCACAAAGATTTAGCTCGGAGTGCCAAAAAAATGTCTCTGATCCATCCTAGTGTCCTGGTACAATCATTTATCATTTAGACAAAACTCTGGGGCGTTGATACGTGAGACCGTCCAAGATTTTTCTTTCTTAAGCTTTCGTTTGAACACTTCGAGATTAGTGCTAAGTCTGAATTATTATTTCTTTTCGGCTTTGTTCTTTTTTAGGGTTCCGTACCTCAAAAGGAAAAAACAGAACCCCTATAGGATCACTTTGTTGTCCGTCTGTCTGTATGTCTGTCTGTCTTTCTGTCTGTCTGCTTATCTGTCTGTCTGTCTGTCAAGACCATTTATCACACGAACGCGTGGAGGTTTCGATTTGAAATTAAAACCCTATAATCGAAGCTCTGAAATAATCAAACTTCTGAGTTAACGAAAAAAAAGATACGGCCATTTATGTCGCAAAAAACGTGTATTTCGACACTCTCAGGGAAACCAAAATTCATAGGGTAGTTCCCGTTGACCTAGAATCCTAAAAGTCTACATGCAGCAAGCTCTCATAGCATAGGCATAGGAAAAATTAAAAGTTTGTAGTTTCGTCACAAAAAAACTTTATTTGCGATTCGGAAAAATCTTCGTTACTTAATTCGGGAATTGAATTGTTTCCATAGGTAAGTTTGTACGAAACTCTCAGTGTGCGAGTCCGACTCGTACTTGTCCGGTTTTTTTTTGTAGTATGTCTGGGTTTGTTTTGTGGATTTTTTTAAATGGATTTTGGTACTGGCCGATTTGTGTTGCTACATTATACATTATACATACCTATATACAAGACCAGCTTATGGTAACTTACACAACATGAAGAATTGAAGGCTGTACGGTGAATCTTAGCCCAGCAGTGGGACAAAATAAATTAAAAAAATACCTTTTCCTTAATTTTGGAAATCCTAATGTAGTGAAATCTATGATGACAGATAGGAACTAAAAATTAAAAATCTTGTATCGCGGTATTTATTAGAGTGCTTCGCGTGATCGGAGCATTTTTTTTTAGCTGGGAAGTCGTCCAATAGCGAGCGGAGCACGAGGGCGTGTCAGACTTTTACTGACTAAAACTCACTCCTATGTTCCTTTTTTGGCTTGTATCCTGAAGAACCCCTGAGTTCTCCCTATCGGACAACCCGTCAACCGAGTAGGCTTCGACCCTATTGGACCCCTACAGTTTTGCTGTCATGTATTTGAGGCGCGCATGGAATACTACGCGCCATCGACGACTCGGGCTCGGTCCGGACAGTTACCGGACAGCCGGACGCCGAGCAAGCGTGATCAAAACCTAAACAGTAGTCCGAAATCGACTATCGGTCAGTTGCCGTCTAGTCGGAGGAACCTGTCTTTTTAACAGAGGTTTGCGTGCCTACATCTGGTTTCGCATACTTTTAAACTATCAAAAATATTGCAAAAATACTTCTAATGTTTTGATTTCAAGATTAGGAATAGCCAAATGTAAAACAAGGTAGAATCCGTTTATTATGAGTCCGCCTATATTGACCAACCGCCTATTATGAAGTTATACAAAGTTTGGTTTTCATATAAAATACTTGATAACAAAATCGGATATAATGACTTCGCTTACAGTGGCAAGTTGCTTATTGTGACCCATTTTTAATTGATTGATTATTTTATAGATTGTTTATTTTGCACAAAATGCTTTGTATGACGTCCAGATTCCAATGTAACTATTTTTTTGTTTAGATTTTTAAGTTGAAACTCAAAGCATAAGTACAACGCACGACCACAATATCCGCTACGGGTGCTACGAAGTTACTACGGCGTAGCAAGCGTAGGCAAGTACCTACGCCGTAGCAGTTTCAATTCACTTATATTGTACTAGCTTTTGCCAGTGACTTCGCCTGCGTAAAAGTGGAAAATTATCCTAAATAAAAATTCTGCTTTGATAAAAGGTATCCTATTTCCTATTCCAATGCATGGTTTACCCGTGTGGTGAGTTTCAGCCAAACGTGACGAAGCAACAGATAAACAGAGTTAAGTTCGCATTTGTAGTTAGTATGAATTATAATTATTGTATCAACAATCGTTACCACGACATAGGAAATTGAAATTTTGTGTTTGATTCTCGCTTTGAAAACAATATATTTTAATTTTGAACGTGTGTAACACAACGCACCATCGATCCGAGCTAATGTCCTTACCGGACGGCGAGCTACCCATCGACTGCCGTACTTTTGACGGGAAACGAGCAAAAAAATCACCAAGTAGGTCCTATTTTTAAAAAATAATATTCCACAACTATCAGACTAAGCAGAGCTTGTGTTATGAGTACTAGACAACTGATAAACATACTTATACATTTCTAAATACATACATATTATAGTTATATAAATTACACTCAGACACAGAACAAATGATCGTGCTCATCACACTAAAATTTAACCTGGGAGGGAATCGAACCTACGACCTCCGGCTTAGCAGTCAGGGCCACTAACAACTAGACTAACTTGCCAATTTTATTCTACTGCTGTACAATAAAATTGGCAAGATACTAAGGTATAGTATAGTCGGCCTTATAATGTTCCCACTGTTGGGACTCAGGCCTCCTCTCTAGGAGAGGGAATAGGCCGTAATCCACCACGCGGGCCCAGTGCAGGTTGGTGGATGTCACAAGTCTTCGAATTTTTGTTTCTAGGACATGCCGGTTTCCTCACGATGTTTTCCTTCACCGTTTTGAGAGCAGTGGTGATGAAATAAATTACACAAAGTAATGCGCCTGGCTGGGTGCAACCTACAACCTACAACTCGTAAGTCGGGGCCGTTACCACTCGGCCACCACTGCTCAAGATATAATTAATTCAAACTCTGAGATCTCTTTAAACGCCCAAAACCAAGCGTTTAACGTTAACCTACTTTCTCACTAACACTTGATTGCTCTCACAACGTCTAAGTAATAAATCATTAATGTTAATTCTCACGTAAACACCTTTGTTTGTTTGCATTTACATACTTTATTCGGTTTACATGAATACTTAAGTTTGCTTAAGTTGAGACGAGACGACGACAGCGTCTTGTAAGAAAGAAATAAATCATACTAAGATTTTGCTCCTTAAGGTGAATGTACCGGGCCCTGGTACAGGCCATGGTCCGAAGCGAGGTGGAATGGCAGGCAGTCGCCTCCTTCTGCGAAGCAGTAATGCTAGCGAAAGAGGCGACCGCAAGCGTGAGGGAACGGACATCCTCACGCCGAAGCCACCGGGATCCTGACCCCGATTTCCAGCCACGGCAGGCGTGGGCTTACGGACGACGGCTGGCCGTCCGGTAACCGTCCGAACCGAGCACGAGTTGTTGACGGCGTATATTATTCCACGCGCGAGTTAAGGAACCCCAATCCACTAACACAAGCTTCGTCAGCAAAAAAGTATTTATTTTATTTTAGATGCATTTCTCACAAACATTTTCCGTAAAATGATTAGCATTAAGATTTATCTAGGACGTGCGTCATAGTCGATCACGTTAATCATTGTACCACGCTAGCAATTAAGGTAGTATATAAGATCAATATCTTGTAAGAGAAATCAATTACTCTTTAGCTGTAACTCTGCCCAAATAAAGTATTTTTCCAATACTCTTGTTGTTGCTCACTGAATTCGCGCCTCAAAGAGATGTTAGCAAAACCTTAGGAGCCCAGAAGGGAGAAAGGAAGCCTACTGGCGCTACTGTACGCTAGGTAAAGAAGGAACATAGGTGTGAATTTTAGTCAGTAAAATTCTAATACGCCTTTTCACTCCGCCCTAGAGCGGTAGAACTCATTGCATGATTTCCCACCTAAAAAAAATCCCCCAACCACTTAAACCGACTATCTCTTGACAGAGCTCCACCATTTTAGATTGTAAAGCATTTCTCGAACGTTGAATCCCATACGTAATTTGTAAGTCCAAATATTTGTCGACTAACTTAGATTTAGTTCTCTCTGTTCGCTTGATTAAACCCCTTGATTACTTTACATAGCTATTTGAATAATTCCTTGTTATATGAGGTGTGTAATCTTGAAAGATTTGAAGGCATTTTGGAAGACTGTTGTAAGATTTTCAAACAAAAAACATCTGACTATGCCTTTGCGAAACGCACAGGACCGGGCGGTATGGCGATATTTGGGGGAGGCTCATGTCCAACAGTGGACGTCTTTCGGCTGAAATGATGATGATGATGATGACGTCTTTGCTATTTTTTTTGTGCAAGACAAACAGAGCCGGTCGTTGTGGCGACACTTAAGGGAAGCCTTATGTTCAGCAGTGGACGTCGTATGGCTGAAATGATCATGATGCTGATGATTTGTCTTACGACAACAAAGACCATAGCGACACTTCCAGCTGTGATGTGACTTCGGATTCTATTTGACGATGGCAAAAATAGTACATTTTCTTTATTAAATAATGGGTTTTTAGGCGTTTTACAAGTAAAACAATAAGGATCAAGTACCAATTATACTTTATATGGAAAATACGATGTGCACAACAAGAAGTTCTAGTTACAAGGAGAAATTCAGACAAAGAGTGTTGCCACCTGTAGCGTGGTGTTCTCATAGTTAAATTTTCTGTTTAAACCTATTTATTCCAACATTAAATCCCTTGCCTGACCTAGTATTTAGTCATGGCAATGTCATCCGCTGACGCTGTCATTAGATCCTTACGTGAACGCATACGGTACGTGGTGCAAGATGGAAGATGAGACATGATCTAGAGATCTTGGTCTGGAGAGAAGCCACACAAACACGATAACACTGCATAGACAGCGCGTCCCAAATCAAATAGAACAGCTCCCTAGCCAAGTTACAACCATTTTGTTTCGATTCTCTTTTCATTGATCGCCTCGAGTCAGTCACGCCTCCTATTCCTTTGTTCTGAACACGTGACTGAGCGTTGAGATGACGTCGGAATAAAGGAATCGGAGGCGTGGCCTACTCGAGGCGATTGATGAAAAGAGAATCGAAACGAAACGGTTGTAACTTGGTTAGGGGGACTGACCTAGTATTTAGTCATGGCAATGTCATCCGCTGACGCTGTCATTAGATCCTTACGTGAACAGATACGGTACGTGTTGCAGGGTGAAAGATGGGACATCATCTAGAGATCTTGATCTGGAGAGAAGCCACATAAACAGGATAGCACTGCATCGACAGCGCGTCCCAAATCAAATAGAACAGATATTGGATCAAATATTGTACTAAATTTAAGTATAATCTATCACTGAAGAATTCCTTGACCCAATCAATATTATAAACACTGTTATAACGGTATACCTGGAAGTAAAGCTACTGTCCAGCAAGCTCACGAACACCTAGCGTCCGTCATCGAATCTCTGGAAGTTTTTAGTAGATATTTTACACAGGGACTTTCTCAATTAAACATGTTTGTTATACTTCGAGTTGTTTTGATAGAAAATGTCACTCATAATTTATTAAAACTTGACAAATTGATTTTCTTTTGCAAACGTCAACAGTTATAAATATAGGTACAGAATAACACCCAAAAATACTTTTCGTTTAAAAATTCTACCGCATGTAAACGAAACACTGGACCGAAAATGTGAGCAAAGTCGGAAGACATTAACACTGTTATAATCTCTGAAAAGCCTGTTGCAACACATTCAAACAAACGACATGGTTGAACCTAAGGCGCCGACTCAACGAGCGAGCGCCGCGCGGCGATTTTACCGTCGCGTACCGCCACTTTATTCTATAACAACTCTATGGACGTATGTCACTGTGATATTATCGCGATGATTCTTTGAAACCTGAGGATCCTCCCTTTTCAACGGAGGTTTCCGTTGAAAAGGGAGGATCCTCCGACCAGACGGGTGTTGTGTCTGGTAAATTGGGCAACTGCCCGATAGATGATTTAGGGCTGTTGTTCAAATCGCGCAGAGAACTCTAACTGCGCAATGTAGGTTTCCGTCTTTTTTGTAGTTCTTATCATTATCATCTTCCTGCCCTTGACCCGTTTTATTTGGGGTCGGCACAACACGTATTTTTCTTCCATTCTGTCCTGTCACTCGTCACGCTATCAATAACTCCCTTTTCTTTCATGTTCTTATGTGGCGCCATAAATAACGCAACAATTCGAAGAGCGATGTTCTGCCTTCATAAGCCTAAAAGCAGCGTGGAGTCACAGCGACTCACTCGCTCGTAGAGGTTGCGCCTAAGATCCGATTTTGTAACATAACATTATGCGTAGTGTAATGGTAACAATTAGTAGAGGCGAATGAGGGTGAATAGGAAACATAGTTTTTGAGCAGAGATTACAACCTGTTGTGTTTTAATATTTCTTGTATTTACATTCGTTTGTTGGTAAGAATATTGTCTTAAAAAACTGGTTCCTGCACCGCAGCTTCGCTGACGTGAAGAGCGAGAAAGACTGTAAGACTTATAATGACTAAAGCTCACCTGCATTTCTCCAGTTGCCGTATGCCTTCCAGGGCACGGTAAGTATTTCGAACAAATCTGTAGACTGATTTCTAAATCTTATTCTATGACATTTTATTTAGTTTATTTTTGTTTCCAGGACATATAATTTATTAACATTTTTAATTCTTAATCGATGACATTTAATTTAGTGATGATTTTGCTTTTTATTGTATGACATTAATTTTTTTTATGTAATTTATTTTATGGTAAGTATTGAGCGTAATATTATGGAACTTTTAAACTGACATACAAATAAGTGATACTAACATATAATATGAGTTTCAAGTAAATCTGAGTCAAAAATATAAACAAAGCAACCACCAGCCCATGGAATGCCATCCTTATGAGAGTAAATACCTCCCATATCACACTAGTTGTATAATATGTATGGTAATGCAGTTCAATGTTTATAAAGAACAAGCTCCTACTGTTATTACATACCAAACGATGGCGCCTAAGTTTTCTTGTAGTCGTATTCATAGTCACGACTAAACGCCACAGTTTCGAGAGAGATGTCGCTTCGAAGACTTTGGATATTTAATCAAATTGTAAGTTTTGTTTTAGCTTTTTTAAATGTGTTTGAATAGGCTTCGTCTAATCATCATCATCATTTCAGCCGAAAGACGTCCACTGCTGGACATATGCATCCCCCAAGTGTCGCCACAATGAACGGTCCTGTGCGTCTCGCATCCATCGGACTCCCGCAACCGTTACCAAGTCATCGGTCCACCTTGTAGGAGGCCTTCCAACGCTACGTCTTCCGGTACGTGGCCGCCATTCCAGAACCTTTCGGCCCCAACGGCCATCTGTTCTGCAGTTTGGCGATTCTTCGTGCTATGTCGGTAACCTTGGTTCTCCTGCGGATATCCTCATTCCTGATTCGATCACGCAAGGAAACTCCGAGCATAGCCCTTTCCATTGTCCTTTGGGTGACTTTAAGTCGTCTAATCGATCTACGCAAATATTATTATAACCAAACCAGCCAACCAATACCAATAACCAACCAACTAATCAATATGTAGGTATAAAAGTAACTGCATAAATCTGCTGACAAAATTTTCTAAACACACTGCTAGTAGCGGGATATACTGCAGTAAAAGTGTGTGTAGTAGAAGAGACGATATTCCGTATGTCAGTGGTAAAAAACCAGGATAATCTGGGCTGGAATTCCATTTAAATTCATTTCTAAGTTAAGTCAGCTCAAAGTCGATAAACTTGTGGTTTATTGTACACTAGTTAAGAATAAAATATACTTTAAAAGTTTTATTAACATATATTTAACCAAATGCTTATCACTAGTCGGGTATTCAGCATCCGGGCTTCTATGCTACCTAGTGTCAGCAGGATATTCTTTGGGCGTCGGAAATCACCGGACGATTTTTCTTCACTATAGGCGAGGGCTTGCAGACGGCGATCAATGGATAGCTCGCCAGTGAATTGTGTTCCACGTGCGCCTCAAAGAGCTGTCTGTGTAATAAGAGGCCCGCCCGCTTAGGCCGATGCCTGCTAAAGCTGCGGGATTTTGCGAAAGAGTAAACCGCTGCCCAGGAACACAAAGAGCTACTGAAAAAACACGGGTGGGTTTTAGCCAGTTAAAGTCTGACACTCCCTCTGGCTTTATCTAGAATGAGAGAAATTATTTGATTTGTTTCTACAAAAAAAAAAAAAACTTCTACACTACCTAAAATTTCCTATAAAATATAAAAGTGTAAGTGTAAGTTTTAGTTTTCTTTTGTATGTGTAATGGTGTACAATAAAGTATATAATAAATAAATAATAAAACTGAATTCATTTTTAATACCAATAAGAATGCTTTTGATAGCATGAAATCCAATAATGACGCACTTGAACTTACAAATAATTATTTTAGCACCAATATAAACCATACACACCGCACTATGAATTCGTCCCTCATAACCATGCACGGAATCCTACCAAGTGGAACCAAGCATTTTTCATCGCTACGTCGAAGAATAAAATTTCCCACACAGACTAAACGGTATTTATAAGTTTTATTTTTATTGAATTTGATCTCGTTTCCAAAGTGAGCAAAGCGATATAACGTATATTGGTGATTGAAATAAAAACTTGGAGTTATGGATAAAAAAGTACGTTGAAAAATAAAGTATGGCGAGTACATGAGTGAAATATGAGTTTCAATGGAGCAAAATGGATATTAGTACTTTGTAAGTAATCAAAATAAAAGGAGAAACTGCATATCCATAAAAAAAGGTTTAATATTGACAGACTTTTTTTTTTTTTTTTCGGTGGGAAAATCATCTTATGACATCCCCCGCCCTTGGGCGGGGCGGGAGATAGTGTCAGACTTTTACTGACTAAAAACCCACTCCTGTTCCTTCGTTGCCTTTCGTACCAGGGCCGAGTCTTCCTTTCAGAATCAGACTCTTGGCCCCAGTAGGCTTCGACCCTGCTAGGCCCCTACAGTTGCTGACATCTCCTTGAGGCGCGCGTGGAACAGCACGCGCCGTCGACGACTTGGGCTCGGTCCGGACGGTTACCGGACGGTCGGACGGCGAGCCACCCATTGCTCGCCGTCCGCAAGCCTGCGCCTACGATGGCCGGAAATCGGGATCGGAATCCCGGCGGCGATTGGGGCGTGAGGACCGTTGCCTCACGCGATCGGCCGCCTCCTTTGCTAGCATTACTGCTTCGCAGAAGGAGGCGACCGCCTGCCACTCCTCCTCGCTCCGGACCATGGCCTGTACCAAGGCCCGGCGCGAGAGATCGCCGCCGCCGATCGCCCCCACGAGGACACGGCGTTGCTCTGCCCAAGCGGGACACACCTCCACCGTGTGCTCCACCGTGTCCTCCGGGTGGTCCACACAAATGGTGACACCCGGGCGTTTCTTCCGCACGAATCCGGTGCAGGAATCTCCCGAACTTACCATGTCCGGTGAGGACCTGCGTCATGTGGAAGGTAAGGACGCCGTGTTGCCTTTCCAGCCACTCCTCAAAGAGGGGACTTACCGAAGGGATGGAGAGTGACATAGGATACTTTTAGTCTCTTTCTAACCACCCACTCCCCTGAAATAGAGGGTGGAAGTTTGTATGGAGCATTCCGTAATTTTCAAGGTAGGAAGCTAAAAATTGGTATGCGGACCAATAATATTCTGTTCCGAGTTCTCTTCTGTGTTCTAAATCAGGAAAGGGGAACCGTGTTACCCCAGATTTAACGCGAGCGAAGCCGCGGGCAAAAGCTAGTTATTATTATTATAGTTAATAAATAGCGGTAGTATGTACGTGGTGGTGAGATGTAAGTAAGTTGGTGTGTGTATGTGACATTTGTGTCAGTCACTAGGTTAGAATTGTGATCAGGGTTTCATTGTCAATAAAAAAATTTTAAATGTTTATTTTATTGGTGTCAAAATAGCGTAGGCCATGTTTAATCTTACGAAACGCCAATTTTAGGTTGGCATGCCACAGTAACATCACTATTTACCATCAGGTGGGATCGCATTCAAGCACTAGTTACTTATATAATTTAAAAAATAAACAATAGCGATGCTCAAGCATTAACAGAAAATAAAACGTGATGAGGATGTCACAGTTCACTCAGTTCAGTGACTCATAGTAAGGTTCAGTCGAAAACCAGCGTCAGGCAACTGCTATATAGTGGCCTGGCATTATGCTAAACTGGACCTATTTGGCGCAGCCGTGAGGCACACAATGTTCATGTATTTTTTAAGTTTTAGTATTTAAGTTTCTATCAAGAATAATAAAAAATAAAAAAATAACTTTCTATAACATAATGTGTAATTTGTTTCTATATGCATCGCATTGCATTTTTTTTTTTTTAAACGATGAAGGAAAACATCGTGAGGAAACCGGCATGTCCTACAACCAAAATTCGAAGACGTTTGACATCCACCAACCCGCACTGGGCCCGCGTGGTGGATTACGGCCCATTCCCTCTCCTAGAGAGGAGGCCTGAGTCCCAACAGTGGGAACATTATAAGGCCGCCTATGCTATGCTATGCTATATTATAATCGTTTTCTCGTTGTGTGTACCTGTGTGCCAAATAAACGTATTTTCTTTCTTTCTTTTAGTTCTGTTTGGCGATGATTTTATGATTTTCTTGAATATTGCTTCATGTGGATCTCCTTTTTGACTGCTACCACATTTATTTTTAAGATGGGAAACCATCCAATGACTTCTTCCTCTTTGGGTGGGGCGAGAGGGCGTGTCAGACCACGGGTTTCCATTAAAAAAAATATCCCGAGTCCCTAGCGCGTATGTGGCCCACTAGGCCCCTATGGTTTACTGACATCTCTTTGAGGAGCGTATGAAACTACGACTTGCTACTAGACGGCTACCTACCCATTGCTCGTCGTCCGCAAGATGTCCGGTACCTCACGCGTGTGCTCTTTCGCTAGCATTACTGCTTCGCAGAAGTAGGCGACCGCCTGCCATTCATCCTTGCTCCGGACCATAGCCTGAACCAGGGCCCAGTGACGATTGCCTTCACAATTACTGGTACCACTAAGCTGCTATTTGGTCAACTCTCTATGTATTTTGTAAACATTTCATTTACCTACCAAAAACAAGAAAAAACAAAAGACCATCGCAAACATTCTAAATTACATACCATTTCGCAAAATACAACTCCGCGAGCAAAATTTGATGGACACGATTCATTTTTTACGCTCGCAGTCGGAAACGCCTTGAAAGTTCGACGGGTATTTATGACATAATACTTCGTTTTCGAATACGGAAGGCAGCTCATTTGATTGGCGGGATATAACGACTATTATTTATGAGTTCAGGAGGGAAAAGAATTTCAACGGGCACAGATGTGGCTTCGTTTGTGAGTCATCTTTGATATATCAGTTGGTTTTCTGTCTTTTGGATATCTTAAGAAAGTTTTTTTTGTAACAATTCATGTAGGTACTGTGCGTACATAAACTCAAAGACAAGAAGAAGGAAAACATTAACATTGATATTTCAGTCAGTCAGTCAGTCAGTTTCTCGTTTTATATACATAGATTTAGTTTAAGTTTACTTATTTGGTCTTAAGGTATATAATATTACTAGCTTTTGCCCGCGTACACAAAATATAGCCTATGTCACTCAGGAATAAAGCAGATTTCTAACGGTGTAAAATTTTAGCCATCGAATCAGTACTTTTAGAGATTACCTACTACAAACAAACTAAAAAACCAACTTTACCTCATTATAATATTAGTGCAGATGTCAGATATGGGGAGTTGCTAGCACACAGTTACATTTTTTTTTAATCACTCAAAAAAAAAACTACCTTATTTGAACTTAATCAACCTTCAAAAAAGTTCAATAACCCTGAACTTTTTCTCAAACATCCCCAAATCCTCCTTACCCAACACTCCAGAACTGATTGAGTATGTTAAAGAAACTGTTGTTTATCCATGTTTAGCCTTGTTTACCCCTTTCTCCTACAAATGAGGGGGAGCGAGCACTAAATGAGCCTTGAAAAGGTCTGCAATCTGTCACAATTTCGGCACAGTTGGTCCTCAAAGTTAGGTAACGAAGTAGAAGATTGAGATCGGTTTAATGTTTTTCTGATGAAATTAGGTTAATCTTACAAAAGGCTTTCTTTTTAACCGACTTCAAAAAAGAGCAGGTTATACGTTTGGCTGTATTTTTTTTTGCTTAAATGAATTTAATTGTGGATTGAAATATTATACTCCCGAATTGGTCCCATATAAATATTGTTATGATAAGATGATGACCTTTGAATATATGAGGTGTGTAACTCCTCATAGGATCATAGCTGAACTATCGTAACATGTGAAATTGCTTTTTTATACGTATAGACGATGACTGACTGAATGAAGAGGGAGGAGATACATCGTAGTGATCTAATGAAGCCGGAAAGTTGGCACTGGAACTGTACGGTGCATCCACTCAACACGGTTAAGCACCGTGTAGACCGCGGGACGACACCTTTTTTGATAAATGATAAATACATATTTTAAACTTCTTGAGTGATTACCTTTTGGCGAGTCTATTACACTTTATATCGACGACTAAAGCCCCATTACATACATTTCACTTACTAAGAACAATCTCAAATCTTCATTGCAATCTAAAATGTACAAGTCAGGTGATCAATAATAAAAAATAGAAACAATTATGGACCCTGTCGGGCACAATAACATCACAAATAGGAGAGAGGAAGAGCGCTAATATAAGTACCTACATATTTAAATTTCACTGTATAATTATTGTCGTATAATTCTTTTCACCTAATTATTAAGTATTGTTAATAATTATGTCTGTATATTTTAACTATGTTTTCACGTCTAATATATACGAAGTAATCTTAGTTACAATAGGACTAATGCACATGATAATTTGGGAGTCCAATATTACAAATAAATAATAATAAAAACCTCACAGATAAGACAAAATAAAACAAAGATAATTAACATACAATTGTTATTAGTATTTTTCATTGAAAAAGATCTCTCTACTCAACTGAGGTGAGGTTAACAAATTTATACACTTCCTCCTCCTCGTCATGAATGCAGGAAGAAATATTTTCTGCTAAATTTCTGATAGTGTCATAAAAAATTCTGCTCTTTAAAATCAAATCTCTGGATTTGAAGCATATCTACTTTATTCTTTCGCTGTATGAAATCGGTGTAAGTACATCATACATATTTAACTCTACCTAATTCCGACGTCTGGCAAAGACTCAAAAAAAGTTAATGCCGAACACAATGGCATAAAGCGAGGGAAATTAAAATCACAAAAAAAAAACAAACTACTTAAAAATATGCTGCAAAGAGAAAATTCACTATTTTTCACACAAAACTCGATCAAAAAGCTCCACTGATGAACCAACAAATAGAGAAAGGTGACTTTTTATTACTCGTCGACTTGCTAGCAAACTGGGGTCACAGTTGATAGTAAAGTCTAGACACACTGAGAACTTATCTATTTAGTTACTTATTTAGTGTTACTTATATAATCTTTTTTGGCGTAAATAATACATACATTTTATGAATTCTCTAGCGCCTGCGCTAGTGTATACTGTAATACAGGAGCTAGTGTCTTCCCCTTATCACTAGATTATAATTATATGTATAATTTATGGCACATAATGATGCAAAAAAGGAAACAATAAAATTAATAAAACAAAAAAAAATATATATATACAAAATTCAAATCAAAATTTAAATACAAAATAAAAATCAAAATTAATATCAATGTCTAAAACTTAATTTGAACCAATCTCAAAATTATAATAAAAACCAAAAACATAATAAAATCAAAACCAAAAACGTAGTCAAAATTAATAGAAGTAACCTATTCACTCTTGACTTAAAGACTCCTAGGTTGTAACTATCAGGAAACACAGACTTAGCTGTCCGCACAATTAATATATTCCCAAAGTAAAAGCAAATTTCCCTTTAATCGTTTAATGTGTAAAATTTAGTATTAGTTGTGATTGAGGACAGCTATTAGACTGATTGGACAGTGGGGTTACTTTAATAGGTATTATTGTTAAATAAATAATATTCATAATTATGTAGAAATAATGTACGAGTAAGTTATAAAAATAATGAATAATTTATATTGGCTTTGAAAAAAATAATTGACCGCAGACTGCGTGGGTGTTGAGTGGTAATTATACTTTGGTAGCACTTTCTAAGTAGCTTTTTTATACTCGTATATCAAAAAAAATAATGGACGTAAATAAAAAGATTGGCTCTTTGATCCCTTTCATAAATTAATGCTCTTGTGTGATGTTGCTCAGCCATTCTATTGAAAAAGTGTAATTTAAAAAATTTCGCAATAAAGAACACATATTTCGCCTTCATCAATAACAATAAAAAATACTGGATTTCTGAAAAGCTTTGGATCAGTATACTGTTGATATTGGTTGACCGAAACTTTATATGAAAAAATTACACGAAATTTAAAAACATGAGCCTGTCCAAACAACGCCTTTTTATACACCTTAAATCAAAATATTACGCTAGGATACCGATATAGCTCGAAGAATCGCCACACTTAATTGCCTAGCAGTGGACAGGGCACATTGCTCGCAGAACAGATAGTAGATGGGGCCGAAAAGTTTTAGAGTGGCGTTCATGTACCGAAAGATGCAGCATTGGAACGCCTCTCACAAGGTGGACCGATGGCTTAGTGAGGGTCGCGGGAACCCGATGGATGCGAGACGCACAGGGTCAGTCGTTATGGTAACACTTGAGAGAAGCCTATGTCCAACAGTGATGATGATGATGATGATGACGCTAGTGATAGTAAAATGTAAAAAGAATTGGCCTAGATTCTACAAAATGCCTGGATTTCAGTTTGGTAAATAACTTTTTTTTAAGTCATCGTGAAGAAACTGTCATGTCCTAGCACCAAAAATTCGGAGACATGTGACGTCCACCAATCCGCACTGAGCCCGCGAGGTGGATTACGGTCCATTCCCTCTCTTAGAGAAGAAGCTTGCGTGTTGATTATGCTATGCTTATGCTCAATATCGAAATAGCAGTAGTTACTTGTCCTACTCGTCCTATGATCGTTATGGGCAAAAATGCGTACTTCAATCTATTTTTTAAGATGGGAATCATGAAAAAACTTCTCCTACGCTAGGTGGAGTTAGAGGAAGTGTCAGACTTTTACTGACTGTGTTTCTTTAGTTGACCTTTTTGTTTCAGGGCCCCGGTAACTGCTTCAAACATTCCCAAAGCCTTAGCAAACATTGGCCCCATCCTTTTTGCTGACATCTCATTGAGGCGCACGTGGTACACATCACGCTGTTGACTTGGGCTTACTTCTTGCTCGCCGTCGGCAAGCCTCACCTAAGGTCATCATCATCATTCATCATCATTTCAGCCGAAAGATGTCCACTGTTGGACATAGGCCTCCGCCAAATGTCGCCATAATGACCGGTCCTGTGCGTCTCGCATCCATCGGATTCCCGCGACCTTCACTAGGTCATCGGTCCACCTTGTCGGAGGCCTTCTAACGCTGCGTCTTCCGGTACGTGGTCGCCATTCCAGAACATTTCGTCCGCATCGACCATCTGTTCTGCGAGCAATGTGCCCTGCCTACTGCCACTTAAGTTTGGTGGTTCTTCGGGCTATGTCTATAACCTTGGTTCTCCAGTGGATATTTTCATTTCTGACCTAAGGTGGCTGAGGATGATTCCTCCCCCTCTTGTGATTCAGATCTTCTCTACAAAAAATCAATCTATTCAGCATTTTCTCAACGGTAATAGAGTCGCCTTCCAGCCAAAATGATTGCAGCTGGTTTTCCTCTCTACCATTACAAAAAAAACAAGAAAATCTCCACAAAAAGCTTCCCCATTGCACCACTGACCTTACAGCCCCGCCCTCAAACTCGGCCTTCCGTTTTAAAGTGAAATCGCTTTGATATCGTTACGTGCCCGTCTCGTTACCGTCACTCAAACTCAGTTACGTGTTAACGCGTCTAAAACGCCCTTTGAACATAAACTTGATTTTATTTTTGACTTTTGTTTTGTTTACGTTTCCAGTTGTAAAGTTCGCATTTGTGATTAGGGAAATGGTTGCTTTGAATTATATCTTGTCTCGTCTCTCGTCTCGTCTTGTCTTGATTTACTTTCTTTGGGTTATTACCTAAAGTGACATTATTAAAATTCCGGGAAAATGCTTTAAATTTTTTGTAAAACGTAAAATTTGGTACTACTACAAAAAGGCTTCCTAAAGTGATTATATTTTCATTTCTCCTAATTATTATAATTAATACCACAGTATCTCAAGACAAAAGTCTATGACCAGTGCGTGTTGCCAGTGATGACATACGGCACTGAAACATGGTCGCTTACAATGGGCCTCATCAGAAGGCTTACAGTCATTCAAAGGGCAATGGAAAGGGCTATATGCTTGAAGTTTCCTTGCATGATCGCATCAGGAATAAAGATATCCGCAGGAGAACCAAGGTCGCCAACATAGTCTAAAGAATCGCCAAACTTAAGTGGCAGTGGGCAGGGCACATTGCTCGTAGAACGGACGGTCGATAGGGCCGAAAGGTTCTAGAGTGGCGACTGCGCATCGGAAAACGCAGCGTTGGTAGGCCTCCCACAAGGTGGAACTATGACCTGGTGAGAATCGCGGGAATGCGGTGGATGCGAGTCGCACAGGACCGTTCGTTGTGGTGACACTTGGGGGAGGCGTATGTCCAACAGTGGACGTCCTTCGGCTGTAATGGTGATGATGATGACTTGTTTTGATATATACCTTCTGTAAGCGGCTTCACCCGCGTGAAAGTAGGTTTTTCCATACAAACTTTGGACCCCCGTTTCATCCCATTAGGGGTTGAATTTTGGAAAATCCTCTCTTAGTGTTACAATAGAAAGCCTTGTGCAAAATTTCATCCTCCTAGTACTAGTAGCTTCGTCTGTGCGTTGATATACCAGTCAGTAAGTTTTTCCTTTTTTGTAAATAATTATACAGATAATCTTAATTCTATATGTGTCAGGGCTCTTTTTTGGTTAACAAATCAGCGTTGCTATTAAATGTGACATTACTACCAGAGTTCTGGGCATTTTTATCATTATTTATTTATTTATTTATTTAATCTTCATGCAACACAAGGTACAAAGGCGGACTTAATGCCTTAGGCATTCTCTACCAGTCAACCTAGGGTAGTGGAGAGACAATATGGTAGGTGCATAAAAAAAAAGAAAATATTATTTAGACAACAAGTACCTATTACAAAATTATTTATAAAACTAAAACTAAACATACATACATAATTCATAAAATATATACCTATACATACATACATAAAATTATATATATACACAGTAAAGGAGTTTTGAGATGATTCTGCTAATTGTGTAGAAAGTAATTCCGCAACTTTCGCTTAAATGCATACTTACTCGTGGCCGTCCTGATATCAAGAGGTAGCGAATTCCACAGAAGGATGGACTGTATATAGAAGGAGGAATGAATAAAATCAGAAGTATGAGAAGGACAAAGCAGTAGGAGATTGTTGGAAGAACGCAGATTCTTAGCGTGTGAAGAACAGAGATATTGAAAGTGAGATATAAGATAAGAAGGAGGGGTAGGAGAGTTAAGCAAAGAGAAAAGGATTGTCAAAGCTCGCAGACTTCTTCTCTGGCGAATAGGCAACCATTTGAGCTCCGATCTGAAGCTTGATACATGGTCATATTTCCTCAAGTTAAAAATAAACCTGATGCAGTTGTTGAGGAGCCTATCAAGCTTATCCAGCAAGACTGAGTTCAGGTCATAGTAGCACACATCACCATAGTCGACAATAGGGAAAATTAAAGTCTGCACAAGCATTGTCTTCGTCTTTGCGGGCAAAAAGTTCCTCAGACGATACAGAAACCGCAAAGTCCCGTTGACTCTTTGACAGACAGTAGAAACCTGACTTTGCCAGCCAAGCGTCGAGTCAAGATGCAAACCGAGGTCCTTTACACTAGGGCTGATGGGAATGACGGCACCATTGAAAATAATAGGAGGTAGAGAGCCAACCACCACTCTACTCATCATGCGTGCACTACCAATAACAATGGCCTGACATTTTGAGGTGTTTACAGACACCCCAAACCTATCAGACCAGTCACTAATAGCATTCAAATCTCGGTTCACATCCTCTATAGCGTCTGACAAACCTTCCACCCGCGCAGCTGCATACAATTGAAGATCATCGGCATAAAGATGATACGCACACCGAAGACAGTGAGTTATAAAGTTTATGAAAATGGAGAATAATAATGGAGAAAGAATACCGCCTTGTGGAACACCAGCATCCAGGTCACGCCAACTTGACGAGCTCTCATCAACGCGAACCGACTGCCGACGTCCGCGAAGATAAGAAGAGAACCATTCCAGCGCCTCGGAAGAAACCATAAGATGGGAAAGGATAGATAGGAGTATGTCATGACTGACGGCGTTAAAGGCATTGGAGAAATCTATTAATACCAACACAGTAACCATTGTATCCTCCATTGCTTCTCTAACGTCGCCAGTAACTTTGAGGAGTGCGGTGGTTGTACTGTGCCCAGTTCTGAATCCAGACTGGAATGAGCTTACGAGGTTGTTTCGGTGAACAAACCCCGAAAACTGCTTGTGTACGCAGGCCTCTAGCACTTTAGAAAGGAAAGGAAGAATGGAAATTGGACGAAAATGACTTGGAAGGGAGGGATTTGAAATTTTAGGAAGTGGACGGACATAAGCCATACGCCACAGGGATGGGAATTGACCAGAATCGAGAGAATAGTTAATGATATGGGCAATGGGTGGAAGGAGAAAATCAAGGATCAGGGTGACCATATAACGACTGATTTCATCATGGCCTACAGCCTTAGATTTAATAGACAGGATAATCTTTTTAATTTCATCCAAGGTGGCAGGAGAAAAGCAAAATGGCTCTATGATTGGACTAGGTAGGCCAGAAATGAAATCCACCGTCTGGGACAACATTTGAGAACTCAAATGACTGGCGGTTGTGAAATGACGGTTGATATCATCTAGGCCAATCGTCTTAGGGAAATCCACATGACGTGCCTTACCGATACCAAGAGTTCCTAAGAATTTCCAGATATCGGCAGGAGAAGAAGATGAAATGTTATCAAGAATGTGGCGGCGTTTGGCGTTTCGTATCACCTGATTACACCGATTTCTTGCAGTTTTGAAGAGGTTCTTATTTTGTTCACAGCGATCCCTTCTATATTTTCTAAATGCCCTATCCCGACACTTCATCGCAATACGAACCCCTGTCGTCATCCAAGGAGCAGGAGGACGCCTAAGTTTAACCCTTTTTACAGGCGCATGTTTGTCATAAAGGGCTAAGACTGTTTCATTGAATATGCGCAGTTTATCGTCTACGGATGTTGCTGCTCCTAGGCGTCCCCAGTCCAGTTCCGACGCATCCTGACGCAACCTCTCGACATCCATCCGCGCAAAACAACGCATGTGCAGAATTTTAGGGACAGGTTTTGGTGGTTTTAGGATATAAGAAAGGAAAATGAGGTCATGGTGGGAAAAACCAGGTGCAGGACACTGGCCATGAGAGGAAACAAGGGTGGGAGTGGACGTCAGGATTAAATCGAGCCACGTGTCATCACCTGAGACATTTAAATGAGTGGGTTGCAGTGGAAGAACATGGAGACGATGTGGATGAATTACTTTATTTATTTATTTTTTATACGCGTTTAATGTTACAATTGAGGCCATGAGAGTCAGAGTGGTCTCCTTTTTCAATACTGATATTATTTGAAAAGAAGAGCAGTTTTTTTTTTCAAATGGGGTACGTATTGAAAAAAATACAGTTAGGCCACTTTGGCTCTCATGGCCTCAATTCTAGTTATTTATACAGTACAGTACAATCAGCATTATAATGTTCCTACTGCTGGGACTTAGGCTTCTTCTCTAGGAGAGGGAATGGGCCGTAATCCACCACGCGGGTGCACTGCGGATTGGTGGATGTCATTAAAACCTACCTGTGTTCCTGAACCTACAGTTGCTCTTTGAATTCCAGGACCATGGTAACTTTTTCAAAAATACCTATGATCATAGGCTCTGCTGGGCACCTACACATCGTCGATGATTTGGGTTTGGTCCTCAGCGGACGATCGGACGGCGAGCTATTGTTCATTGTCCACGTCCTATAACTCACTGCTGCACTTCCGACGTCTGGCTCCCAAACTGAATCGGACTGGGGTTGCCCTCAAGTGGTTCCTGCCCAACCTACGGGGTCCAGACGCCTCCTGCCGGAGGCTTTATGTAGGCATCGTTCGGTTCATGGTCCTTTATGGAGCGCCGATGTCCATACGGATGGTGCGGGGATACCGCACGGTTTCCCGCAAAGCAGCGAGCCTCCTTTCTGGCCTGCTACCATGGGATCTGGAGGCATCAGTCCTTGCACACATGCACGATTTGCGGACAGAGTTCCGGCGAGATCTCATGGTGAAATGGCGTCAGCGACTGTCGCAACCCAGTGCTGGGCACACTATAATTATGCCGGTAAGTCCCCTCTTTGAGAAGTGGCTGGAAAGAGCTCACGGCGTCCTCACCTTCCACATGACGCAGGTTCTCACCGAGCATGGTCAATTCCTGCACCGGATTTGTGCTGAAGTAACGTCCGGGTGTCACCACTGTGTGAACCGCCCAGAGGACACGGTGGAGAATATAGTAGAGGTGTGCCCCGCTTGGGCACCGCCGTGTTCCCGTGGGGGCGATCGGTGGCAACGATCTCTCCCGCCGGGCCTTGGTACAACCCATGGTCCGAAGCAGGGAGGAGTAGCAGGCAGTTGCTTCCTTCTGCGAAGCAGTAATGCTAGCAAAGGAGGAGGCACGTGCACGCGCGAGGGAGCAGCCCTCACGCCCAAGCCGCCGGGATCCCGATCCCGATTTTCGGCCACCGTAGACCCAGGCTTGCGGACGGCGAGCAATGGGTAGCTCGCCGTCCGATCGTCCGGTAACCATCTGGACCGAGCCCAAGTCGTCGACGGCGCGTACTGTTCCACGCGCGCCTTAAGGAGATGTCAGCTAACCGTAGGGGCCCAGCAGGGTCGAAGCCTACTGGGGCCAAGGGTTTGCTTCTGAAAAGAAAACTCGGCCCTGGTATGAGAGCGGGAGATGTCATTAGATGATTATCCTACCTAAAAAAAATGACTTACGGCTGATTACTTCGACTTCTATATCCTTAAAAAGGATGTAAAGAAAAATGTCACTTGAAATCTGTTTTTTTTTTTGAGGTAGGTGAAGTTTACCAAATTATACCAGATGACAGAGCGAAAAATTTTCTAGTGATAAAAATACGTACTTTTTTCAAGATATTTCTTTCATCCGATTTATCATGTAGGTAGCAACTCCGTCATGTTACGAACGGGATCAACTTTTTGTTGGCAAATGTCAAAAAATATCTGGAATATTTATTTAGTTTCCAAAAGTTATCGCGTAGAGATGAAGGCTAAGTTTATACGTATATATTAATGACATAAGCTGTACATATGTCAGCTCAAGACTGTTCGAGATGGAGGATTACTGTAGGCGCCCTCTGACTCATCTAGGGAACTTAAGACACGTCATAATATTCATTGAAGTCATAATATCTTTATATTTTATTATGAGTAGTAGTGGCCGAGTGGTAACGGCTCCGACTTACCCAACCAGGCTTATTACTTTGTGTAATTTATTTCATCACCACTGCTCTCAAAATGGTGAAGGAAAACATCGTGAGGAAAGCGGCATGTCCTAGAACCAAAAATTCGAAGACATGTGACATTCACCAATCCGCACTGGGCCCGCATGGTGGATTACGGCCCATTCCTTTTCTTAGAGAGGACGCCTGAAACCCAGCAATGGGAACATTAAAAGGCTGATTGATTGATTTGATTGAACCACAATTTTAATAAAGATATTAGTATAGCATATACTAATATCTTTATTAAAATTGTGGTCTCACCAACTTATCAGAAACCAGAAACGTTTATTTCAAATAGATCATTAACAGGCACAAAATGAAGCTAAATCGCACGTCCCAAAGCGTAGATCTCTATGGAGAAGAACGTGCAAGAAACTCCATGTACACTCTTTTAAATCATATTATGAGTTAGTACATAATAATCTTGGTTACATTTTATATATTGTTACTTCTATTATGTGAGCACAATGTAGATAAAAAATTAAAAAAAAAGTAATTATTAAAAAATATCCCACCCACAAAAGCTTTTAACCAATGCTCGTTCACACTCATTCACACTGACAAAAGGCTATTAAATTCATAAAGAACGTGCAAATAAACTATTTAGTGACAACGTAACGATGGGTCGACGACATGTTAACGACATCAGAACGTAATCGTTTGCGACTCACTGCCCCCTTATCGTGGAAGTACCAAAGAGTTCTATATATGCGCGCTTCGATACACTAGTGAGGGGATGCACTGGTGGACGGTGCCGATGTTTTTTTTTATTACATTGTTTTTGCAGTATTTTTTTTATTTAGACCTCAACCACCTTAACTTATTGAGTGATTTATTTTTGTTAACATCTCATTCATTGACAGGTTTAATTATTTTTTATCTTTTTTTATAGCCTCACTTTTATAATGTGAATGTGAGAACACAGTAGACTCCACGAATCCATTATTTACGTTCATATTACTTTCTATTGCGACCCACATTTTAATTATTTTTGTTGTGCTTTTGGGTATAATATTGACTGATCTACACTGTCCTTACATATCTATTAATATAGTAGTATGCAAATATTGTAAAATCGATCATTTTTTTAAAAGAGTAACCATGGAGGTTTTTGCCAGTTCTTCTCCATAGGAAGCGACCATTTGGATCCATGTACTAATTTTTGACGTTTTATAAGTGTCCATCACTTATAAAACGTAAGCTTGTATGAAATAAAAACATTTTGAATTTGGTTTGCAAAAATGATTTTGAGAAAAAATTGTGGCTAGATATTTTAATAATAATAATATTATAAAGGTAAAAGTATGTATGTATGTGTGCACACACATGCATACATACTACGTGTGTATTTATAAAATATGTATGTATTTATTATGTGTATTACTCCTTCACGACGATTAAGCATCTTGAAAGTAATTAAGATGAAAAAGTATAATTGCATACTATACGGTTTGGATATTGTATAGTAACCAGTGACAGTGAGCTTACATCTAAAGACAAACAAAATAAAGGCAAGTGACGCAGCATTAACGGCCTGGTGACGACTTCGGTTTTAGAGGCGCGCGGCGCTGCGAGCGGGGCGGTAGGACCGCGCATTTTCGCTATGAGCGGCTTCTCATGGCATGCTTCAAACAATTTCTTACTTTTGATCTTACCGCTTGCCGCCCCGCGCTTAGCTACCGCTCACAGCGGCAAGGTCATGAACGGGCCGTAACATAGTCAATCACTATCTACTCCTCAAAATTTCTGTTCAGTAATACCTCTCTACTCTAACGCATTGAAGCACACATGATATCGACAGTATTAATTCTCTAATCGATATTACGTAATTACTACGGCACATCACTAGCGCACGGTCCGTGCATCGGCCCGCTCGAGCATATGATCGGTAGAGGTCTGTCACGGGTTGTTACTGAATCGGTGGTTTTTTGTTCGGTCCTTGAATAAGTTACATAATAATACTTATTTAATTATTTTAATAACAATATTGTATTTTTATAGATAGATTTATGTTTATTCAATATGTACGTCATCAGTGAATGTTAAATTATTAATATTATTATTTTTTACAGAAAAGGGAAGCTGTAAAAAATAATAATATTAAAAATTTAACCTACACTGACGACGTACTAGTTGTATGAAAAAAATTTATTGGCGTTGTCAAACCTCTAAATATTAACCGATTATGGTAATTTTTGGTAGAAGAACACTGTGTATAAGTGAATTCAAGCAAAGTCAAAAATCGAAAATTTTAAAAACATGAACATGCCGCCTTTGTACATGAACTGTCTGTATGTCAATATATTATGTTATGTTTTTGTGTACAATAAAGAATTAAGAATTAAGAACATGCTTTATAAACAATATGTAATGCTTAATATTGCACCTACCACAATTTGTCTCTGCATCACCCAAAGGTTGACTGGTAGAAAATCCCTTAAGGCATTAAGTCCGCCTCTGTACTATTGTGTGCATAAAGAATTAATAAATAAATAAATAAACTCCCTATTACATAATTATACTTTTTTTTTAAATTTTTAATCTATAATCTTTTAAGATAGTTTTAATTTTATTCAATAAATAAATTTAATGTTATAAAGCGTGAGCATGAGCGTGTTGTGCGTGTGTGTGTGTATTTGTTGTTGTTGTTGTTTGCGATTTTGTTTGTTTAAACGTAATAATCCCAGGAACTACTGGTTCGAATCGAGAAATTTGTTTAGGATTGGATAGCCCAATTATGTTATCGAGGAAGGCTATATAAAATTACGCTATGACTCACAAGAGCGGAGTAGTAACTTAATATGTGAGTGAAACCACGGACGACAAAAAATAAAACAATATATTTTTCTTTCCTACCTCGATGAACAAATTCTATTATTGATCTTAATGAAACTAAATAATTACAAAGCATCATCTATCTTTTTCCCAATCTTTTTGAGTCGAATTCTAACGCACCGTCCACTCAGGCTTACCGGACGGCCGGATGGCGAACTACCTATTGCTCGCCGTCCGCACGCCCACGCCTACTGTGGCTGGGACTCCCAATACCCGGTGCGTCTTCTGCGGCGGTGGCTGAGGTGCGAGGGTGTCCAACACTCCCTGGAATTAATCGCTGTTCAAGGAGACCGACCTTGACGACGTGCCGACGTTGTGGCAAAGGAGCTGCATAAGCTCCCTCCAATCACATTCGACCACGTCGATGTAAGAAGCCTTTTGAAGGACATTGTCTTTCTGACGGCCAGTCTCGCAGATGTATTAGCAAAGTTAGATGCATCTCAGAAAACCGCAGCCGATATGCGCAAGGGATTTAAGGAATTTTGCAATAACGCGGCGGCTACTAGGTCATCAGTCGATGCATCGAACGTAAATATGCGTCATGGAGCCGGTCTCGAAATATTGTCGCCGAACTTCGCGTCAGCAATTTCGTCGCCAGCGTATACATCGATTGCTGAGGTTACAGAATCCCCATCCGTGCGCCCCGCTACTCCGTGCCGGTCACCGCGGTTCCTCCATGCAGCGCCGCACGAACCCTTCGCCCCGTCCCGCTGCCTGTTTTTGCAGCCCCAGCGAATCCGATCCGAATGGGTTTCGCTAGCGTCACCGCGAGCGCCTGACAAGGCAAAGAACAATGTCGATGATAGTAATTGTTTCGTTTTGGTGCAAAGGAGGAAGCGTCGAACGCAAACCAACAAGAATCGCTGCGGCATAGCACCTGCAACTCCTAGCGTAGGTCTGCGTGCTGCTCAGCGGAACACTCCCGTGTACATCTCCCGCCTGCATCACACCACAAGGGTGGAATACATCGTGGAGTACGTGAGCCATAAGACGAAGTTTGCACTGAGGGTACAGCTGCTGGAGTCGCACCATAACGTCAATTTCAAGGTGTTCGTGGTGCGAGTCCCGAACACTTTTCTGCCCCTCATGTTGAAGGAAGACTTTTGGCCGCAGGGCGTGGTGTTCCGTCGCTTCTGCAGACAAGTGCCACAGAACAGTACAAAGTGAACAAGTGCAGTGTCAAGTGTTACTAACATAGTCATAAGCCTTATTTATTGACAATAAATTGTATTTAATTTACTTTATATACGTTACTCTGTAAGTTATTTATCTAAGGGCCAAGATGCCTGAAAATAAATGATTTATTATTATTTCTTAGTGTATTATTTTACCTTAAACATTATTGATCAAACTAGCTTATTTACGTCCATTCAAGCGTTAAATTCAAACCAAAACTTCAATATTGACTAGCAAATTATAGGTAAACTTGGGACACAAATTCTGACATTCACTAAGTTTAGTTTAAACTGTGTTTCGACTGACGTGACCCCTGCCTAGAACTTTGAGCCTAACTTTAGGTATTCAAGAGAATCAGGGGAACACTGCTTTGACCCCTGACTTTGTTTCGGTGTTTCTTCTCAAGGTAGTCAGCCAGGAAACATCGGCCTCATCTTGTTTAAACTGACGAAAAAAATTATAATATGTAAAAGTGTTTTTAAAAAACCTATTTGAAAAATAAATATCATTTATCATTTACCAGAACTTTGAGTCTGGCTTTAGGTATTCAAGAGAATCAGGGGAATATGTAAAGTTAATAGTGGAGAATGGGGAATGGGTTTTTTTTTTTTTTTTCGGTGGGAAAATCATCTTATGACATCCCCCGCCCTTGGGCGGGGCGGGAGATAGTGTCAGACTTTTACTGACTAAAAACCCACTCCTGTTCCTTCGTTGCCTTTCGTACCAGGGCCGAGTCTTCCTTTCAGAATCAGACCCTTGGCCCCAGTAGGCTTCGACCCTGCTAGGCCCCTACAGTTGCTGACATCTCCTTGAGGCGCGCGTGGAACAGCACGCGCCGTCGACGACTTGGGCTCGGTCCGGACGGTTACCGGACGGTCGGACGGCGAGCCACCCATTGCTCGCCGTCCGCAAGCCTGCGCCTACGATGGCCGGAAATCGGGATCGGAATCCCGGCGGCGATTGGGGCGTGAGGACCGTTGCCTCACGCGATCGGCCGCCTCCTTTGCTAGCATTACTGCTTCGCAGAAGGAGGCGACCGCCTGCCACTCCTCCTCGCTTCGGACCATGGCCTGTACCAAGGCCCGGCGCGAGAGATCGCCGCCGCCGATCGCCCCCACGAGGACACGGCGATGCTCTGCCCAAGCGGGACACACCTCCACCGTGTGCTCCACCGTATCCTCCGGGTGGTCCGCACAATGGTGATACCCGGGCGTTTCTTCCGCACGAATCCGGTGCAGGAACCTCCCGAACTTACCATGCCCGGTGAGGACCTGCGTCATGCGATAGGTAAGGACGCCGTGTTGCCTTTCCAGCCACTCCTCAAAGAAGGGAATTACCGCCATAATTATGGCGTGCCCAGCACTGGGTTGCGATAGTCGCTGTCGCCATTCCACCATGAGACCCCGCCGGAGCTCTGTCCGCCATGCCGCAACTTGTCGTGGCAGCGGAGTTTCGCCCCGACGTTGCATTTCCACGCGCAGATCGTGCATGCGTGCAAGGCCTGTTGCCACCAGATCCCATGGTGGCTGGCCAGCAAGGAGGCTCGCCGCTTCGCGGGAAACCGTGCGGTATCCCCGCACCATCCGTATGGCCATGACCCTCTGGCACGCGTTCAGCTGGGCCACCGGTCGCTTTCGCAGTGACGGCGCCCACACCGGCGCCCCATAAAGGGCCATGGACTGGACGATGCCTGCGTAGAGCCTCCGGCAGGAGGCGTCTGGACCCCCGAGGTTGGGCAGGAGCCGCTTGAGGGCAGCCCCATTCCGATTCAGTTTGGGAGTCAGACGTCGGAAGTGCTCCTCGAAATTCCACCGGCTGTCGAGGACGAGTCCCAGGTACTTCATCGTCGACCCGACGCCGATGTGAACTCCTCCTACCGTTAATTGGGAGAGCCGAGGCGGCGCGCTCCGAGGGCCGTGAAAACACATAGCCTCGGACTTTTGCAGCGCCACCTCGAGTCCCAACTGCTGGATCCTATCAACGACTATCGCAACCCCGCGTGTCGCTAATTCGACCGCCGCCTGGTACGAGTCTCCCTGAGCCAGGACCAGCGTGTCGTCTGCGTAGCAGACCACGCTGACCCCGTCAGGGAGGTCGCCGCGCAGCACGTAGTCGTAGCCGATGTTCCACAAGGGCGGTCCTAGTACCGATCCCTGCGGAACACCGCACGACATCTCTCGCCGGTTCCACTCTCCCTGGTGACCAGGGTAGATGATGTACCTGTCCGAAAGGTAGGCCTCGATCACACGACAGAGGTAGTCGGGCACCCGGTGATACCGGAGTGCCCTCCTAATGCTACTCCAGGGCAGGGAGTTGAAGGCGTTAGCGATGTCCAATGACACCGCCACGACACACCTGCCCTGGGACACTGCATCCCCCGTCGTGAGAGCTCGCACGCGCATGATGGCGTCCACCGTGGAGCGCCTCCTGCGAAAGCCGAACTGGCCGTCCGCTAGATCCGGCCTCACCCGTGTTAGGTGCGCGACGAGGCGGTCTGCAATTACCCTTTCAAAGGGCTTGCCCACCTCGTCGAGCAGCACAATGGGCCGGTACGATGGGGAATGGGTAACTTATTGTTCTATACACTAGCTCGAAAACTCGCTCTTTTCGCTATCGCTTTTAAGCACACACTAGAAAGTTTTTCGCCCTAGTGCGGAAAAGCACACGAGCTCGCCCCCGCCTTATGTCAGGCTGGGCGCTAAGCGATCCCCTCGAGTCGTACTTCAACCCCCGGTAATTCAGTTCTTCGTTAGTGTATTGAAAAAATTCGTTTGATACACGTGGAAATTTGTCACTGCGGCACTCGGCTCCATTACACTTCATAATTCCAAACAATGACAAACTTTCTCCACTTGTATCAAAATGTACTTATTACGTTTAAAATTTAATTCATCATCATCATCATTTCAGCCCAAAGACGTCCTGGACGTGCTGGACATAGGCCTCCCCCAAGCGTCGCCACAACGATCGGTCCTGTGCGTCTCGCATCTCGCAACGGTGCGTCTTCCGGTACGCGGTCGCCACTCCAGAACCTTTCGGCCCCAACGGCCATATGTTCTGCGTGCAATGTGCCCTGCCCATTGCCACTTAAGTTTGGCGATGTCGGCTATGTCGACAACCTTGGTTCTCCTGCGGATATCTTCATTTCTGATTCGATCACGCAAGGAAACTCCGAGCATAGCCCTTTCCATTGCCCTCTGAGTGACTTTAAGTCTTCTTAAAAGTTAATTATTAACATAACTTTACTTTTCTTAGAGGTATCAAGCTGCAATTAATATCAAATACATAAAAGTCTTCTACTAGTTAGAGCGGTGAAAAAATTAAACTTCTAAGACAATGCAATCTGAAGATAAGGCCATATAAACTCCTTTTATGACGTATATTGTGAGGCTTGCCAGGGAATCAAATCCTACCTACATATTATAACCAAGAGTTTCCCGTTGACCTAGAATCAACCTAAGATAGGACGGGACACTTAGTTTGCGAGTCCAACTCGTACTTGACCGGTTTTTTGCTTGTCAACTGTGTCAAATAAATCTTACTTTTCTTTCTCTTTTTCTCTGTCCTGCTTTTAATACTATTTACTTATTTATGCATACAAATGTACAGAGGCGGACTTAATGCCTTAGGCATTTTCTACCAGTCAACCTTTGGGTGACGCAGAGAAAAGTAGTGGTTGGTGCAATAAAATAGAGAGAAAAATGCAAATACAGGAATAGATTTACTTATAGATCATAAAATAGATATACTAATAAACCTATTAATTATACAATATATACTCAAATTAATACAATACATACATACACTGAAATACTTAAACAATTGGTCCAAATCGACAATGGGAAAACATTAACGCTGTATCTCGGACATCGACCTAAAACCTTACTATGGATCCAGTACTTGATTTTGGACCCCCCAGTGGTGGAATTTTTCGTCGCTTTTTGCGAATCATTAGTGAGTGTGCTTCGACTATGTTTAAACTGATGTAATTTTTACAAATTGTCACGAGATTTTCTTTTTAATATTTTAAAATCTTCTAATGTCTTCTTCCGCTCTAGGGTTAGGGAGCTAAAGGGCGTGTCAGATTTTTATTGACTAAAAACACACCTATGTTTCTCCATAGCTCTAGTAGGTTTCGGCCCTGCTCGGCCCCTAAGGTTTTGCTGCCATCTCTTTGAGGCGCGCGTGGAATACTATGCGACACGGGCTCGGTCCGGACGGTTACCGGACGGCCGGTAGGCCACCTACCCATTAGTCATAATCGGCAAAAGTGGCACGAGATGGGGCTTCGTCGTAAAATGTGAATTGAAGTCTATCGTTACATTTTTGTTGAGTAAGACCGCAATAAAAATCTTAGGCAATTCAATTATGACGTACCAACACTTCATAATTTGTAAAAATAAATATATGAATTCATTACATAACTACAGATTCCCAAAGAATTCTGAATTCGAAATTTGAATATATTTTTTGCCGGCTGCTATTTTTATTGGCCTATTCTAAAAACTTTCACAATGTGATCCACGTATGTTTTTTATTCTATCTAAAAACTGAAATATTTTTGGTTATGTCGAAAATTTAAACTAACCGGCTTTACGTGGGTAAATTAATATCGTTTTCAAAAATATTTGAGCAGCTTGTTCAAAATATTTACTGCCTTTTATACGCCCACCAATATTCTATTTCTATAAACCCTATTTCTCAGAACAAGCTCAAATCTAGAATTCAGTAACAATTTCATCAGAAATAGACTAACCAACTTAGATTGAAAATTCTCTTCATTCATTAGTGTAGTTTGAATGTACGGGTAGTTTAGCTTTGATAAATAATTTAATAATAGCCTTGTATTTCAATTTAGAGATACCAACAAGAATTTTTATAGTTTCCTTGAATACTTTAACTATTTTAATGCTTTAACTATTTTAGGAACTTTGGACATTTTGGCTACTAAAACTGGGTCTGCCTGAATACCTGTATTTCACTAAGTGACTGGGTATTTGACCTACAAAACCCAGTTCCTTGTCAAACTCCCTCTACTTTGTAATGACCAGAGGTTGGAATTAGGTAGAGTTAAACATATAATTACACCGATTTCATACAGCGAAAGATGAAAGTGGATATGCCTCAAATCCCGAGATTCATTTAAAAAAACAGATTTTTTTATGACACTATCAGAAATACAGCAGAAAAAAAAATCTTCTTGTTTTAATGATGAGGGTGAGGAAGTGTATAAATTTGTTCTTAGTTGACGTAGAGAGATCTTTTTCAATCAAAAATACTAATAAAAATTGTATCTTTGTCTTATCTATCTCTGAGGTTTTTATTATTATTTATTTGTAATATTGTTGGCCACACGGGATTTTTCATTAGAAATCCCGTTTGGCCACGGCCACGTGATTTAAAAGAGTGTCCATGGAGTTTCTTGCTCGTTCTTCTCCATAGAGATCTACGCTTTAGAACGTGCAATTTAGCTTCACTTTTGTTTTTGACTGACTGACATTTTGACAATTCAAAAGTGCCTGGAATTGGTCTATTTGAAATATATAATATAATATTCACACAACTATCACACAACGCTGTCTAGTCCCAAGCTAAGCAGAGCTTGTGTTATGAGTACTAGACAACTAATAAACATACTTAAATATTTCTAAATACATACACATATTATAGATAAATTACACCCAGACACAGAACAAATGATTGTGCTCATCACACAAACATTTGTCCTGGGTGGGAATCGAACCCACGACCTCCGGCATAGCAGTCAGGGCCACTAACCACTAGACCAACAGGCCAGTCAGACAGAAATAAACGTTTCTGATTTCTAATTTTTCACCAAGTCATCAGTCCACCTTGTGGGAGGCCTTTCGACGCTGCGTTTTTCGGTGCGCGGTCGCCAATCCAGAACCTTTCGTCGGCCCCATCAATTATCTGTTTTACGAGAAATGCAATATTAGTAAAGCGTGTGAAACGAGAACAATTACCGACAAACTATTTTACAGTTTAGCAGAATTAAAAAAAATACAAAACTTTCTCCCATTTTAGTTGAACTGAAGTTGGCTTAAACTTGCCCATGATCCTTCACTTGCCGTTCATGTTTCAAGGCCGTGGTGACATTTCCCACACCCCTTATAATTTTTTTTGTTAAATTTTCGTGTTTCTAGATGACTGTACCATTATCAAAGAGGCATCTAACAGGCAGGACCTACAGCTTGACGACACAATTTTCTCGACATATTTCTTTAAGTAACAACCCAGCTGCGCGGTATCTTCTCATCCAACATACCACAGAGTCTAAAGACGAAAGTCTATGACCAGTGCGTGTTGCCAGTGATGACATATGGCACTGAAACATGGTCCCTTACAACGGGTCTCATCAGAAGGCTTACAGTCACCCAAAGGGCAATGGAAAGGGCTATGCTCGGAGTTTTCTTGCGTGATCGCATTTAAAGAATGAAGATATCCGCTGGAGAACCAAGGTCGCCGACATAGCCTGAAGAATCGCCAAACTAAAGTGGCATTGCTTGTAGAACGCATGGTCGATGGGGCCGAAAGGTTCTAGAGTGGCGACCGCGTACCGGAAAACGCAGCGTTGGAAGGCCTCCCACAAGGTGGACCGACGACCTGGTGAGTCGGTCGCGGGAATGCGGTGGATGCGAGACGCACAGGATCGGTCGTTGTGGCGACGCTTGAGGGAGGCCCATGTCAAACACTGGACGTCTTTCGGCTGTAATGATGTTGATGATGATGAACAACCCGACGTACGGCGAGTACCCACCCTTACATTGTTAAAACCTCTACGGTCCGCACTGAGTTTCGCCTCGTCGTTTATACCGCGTACATCGAAGGTCTGGAACAATTTGCCTGCTGCCGTCTTCCCGTCCGATTATGATTTAGGTGTCTTCAAGGCTATAGTGAATAGGCTATTAATAAACTAGTGCGCCTCACCATCAACGATTGCATCACTGCTTACCATCAGATGGGATTACAGTCAAGCATTAGTTTATATAAATAAATAAAAAATGTAGATGATTGATGTTCCCCATCCTTGATTCAAGCCTTGGTTAGCCTTGAAATTGACACAAATTGCAGTTATTAGTAAGCCATGAATATAATATGGGTTTAAATTAATAGTATCAAATTACTGTATACGATACCCCACCATTACATCTTACAAAACACAGGAAATCCACACCATAAATTATAATTTTGTCTCACTGTAAATCTGACCCTGACCTTTACACGATCAATCTTCCAAGCTGTTTATGGTGGAAAAAACATTTGCCTATCGCCATGACCTCAAAAGTGACAACCACTGGCCTTGATACTTCAATACGTCAAGGGCGAAGTAAATCCTCGACAAATACGATGCTTACGCGATTTTTGAGGGAGTTTTTTTTTTGTGGCGGGATAGTCGTCCAATGACATCCCCCGCCCTTGGACGGGGTGATAAGGCGTGTCAGACTTTTACTGACTAAAAACCCACTCCTATTCCTTCGTTGCCTTTCATACCAGGGCCGAATCTTTCTTTCAGAAGCAGACCCTTGGCCAGTAGGCTTCGACCCTGCTGGGCCCCTACGGTTTTCTGACATCTCCCTGAGCTGAGGCTTGCGTGGAACAGTACGTGCCAACGACGACTTGAGCTCGGTTCGGAGGGTTACAGGACGAACGAAGGGCGAGCAAAGGTGGGTGTAAAGTATCAATTAAATTTTAATATATGTAATCCCGTCCATTTTGCTGCCATTTGCTGCGGTATTGTAAATGTTGAGGTGCGCATAAAACTCAACTCAAGCTTGTGCTTTACCAAATGGGTGGCGAGCTACCCATTGCTTACCATCCGCAAGCACCAAGGTAAGGTTTCGCCTTTGGTGTCCGAGAATTTCCCTGCGACTCTTGCGATGGGTAGGGCATGAGGCGTGTCCGCAACACGCGGACACGAAGGTCAAAAGGTTAGTGCAATTTCTCTCCCATATACGAGCTGTTTTTCTCGGTTTTCTAATCCTAAACGGCTTCAATAAGATCCATATAATGCAAGTTGTCAAGTACATTATCTGAGAAACCGAAAAATACAGATGCGGATTAGCGTACTACTAATAGTATACACGCACATCCACGCGCACGCGCGCGGTTGCTGAAGCAACCTCCTTTACTTCTATATTAAAGCTAATCTTAAGAACTATTGTGTATTTGCAAAATTCTATTCTATCCTATCCTATCCTATCCTGTCCTATCCTATCCTATCATATCATATCCTATCCTATCCAATCCAATCATATCCTATCCTATCCAATCCAATCCTATCTAATCCTATCCTATCCTATCCAATCCAATCCAATCCAATCCTATCCTATCCTATCCAATCCTATCCAATCCAATCCTATCCAATCCAATCCAATCCAATCCAATCCAATCCAATCCAATCATATCCTATCCTATCCTATCCAATCCAATCCAATCCTATCTAATCCTATCCTATCCAATCCTATCCAATCCTATCCAATCCTATCCAATCCTATCCAATCCTATCCAATCCTATCCAATCCTATCCAATCCTATCCAATCCTATCCAATCCTATCCAATCCTATCCAATCCTATCCAATCCTATCCAATCCTATCCAATCCTATCCAATCCTATCCAATCCTATCCAATCATATCCTATCCTATCCAATCCTATCCATTCCTATCCTATCCTATCCTATCCAATCCTATCCTATCCTCTCCTATCCAATCCTATCCTATCCTATCCAATCCTATCCAATCCTATCCTATCCTATCCTGTCCAATCCTATCCAATCCTATCCAATCCTATCCAATCCTATCCAATCCTATCCAATCCTATCCAATCCTATCCAATCCTATCCAATCCTATCCAATCCTATCCAATCCTATCCAATCCTATCCAATCCTATCCAATCCTATCCAATCCTATCCAATCCTATCCAATCCTATCCAATCCTATCCAATCCTATCCAATCCTATCCAATCCTATCCAATCCTATCCAATCCTATCCAATCCTATCCAATCCTATCCAATCCTATCCAATCCTATCCAATCCTATCCAATCCTATCCAATCCTATCCAATCCTATCCAATCCTATCCAATCCTATCCAATCCTATCCAATCCTATCCAATCCTATCCAATCCTATCCAATCCTATCCAATCCTATCCAATCCTATCCAATCCTATCCAATCCTATCCAATCCTATCCAATCCTATCCAATCCTATCCAATCCTATCCAATCCTATCCAATCCTATCCAATCCAATCCTATCCTATCCAATCCTATCCAATCCTATCCAGTCCTATCCAATCCTATCCAATCCTATCCAATCCTATCCAATCCTATCCAATCCTATCCAATCCTATCCAATCCTATCCAATCCTATCCAATCCTATCCAATCCTATCCAATCCTATCCAATCCTATCCAATCCTATCCAATCCTATCCAATTCTATCCAATCCTATCCAATCCTATCCAATCCTATCCAATCCTATCCAATCCTATCCAATCCTATCCAATCCTATCCAATCCTATCCAATCCTATCCAATCCTATCCAATCCTATCCAATCCTATCCAATCCTATCCAATCCTATCCAATCCTATCCAATCCTATCCAATCCTATCCAATCCTATCCAATCCTATCCAATCCTATCCAATCCTATCCAATCCTATCCAATCCTATCCAATCCTATCCAATCCTATCCAATCCTATCCAATCCTATCCAATCCTATCCAATCCTATCCAATCCTATCCAATCCTATCCAATCCTATCCAGTCCTATCCAGTCCTATCCAATCCTATCCAATCCTATCCAATCCTATCCAATCCTATCCAATCCTATCCAATCCTATCCAATCCTATCCAATCCTATCCAATCCTATCCAATCCTATCCAATCCTATCCAGTCCTATCCAATCCTATCCAATCCTATCCAATCCTATCCAATCCTATCCAATCCTATCCAATCCTATCCAATCCTATCCAATCCTATCCAATCCTATCCAATCCTATCCAATCCTATCCAATCCTATCCAATTCTATCCAATCCTATCCAATCCTATCCAATCCTATCCAATCCTATCCAATCCTATCCAATCCTATCCAATCCTATCCAATCCTATCCAATCCTATCCAATCCTATCCAATCCTATCCAATCCTATCCAATCCTATCCAATCCTATCCAATCCTATCCAATCCTATCCAATCCTATCCAATCCTATCCAATCCTATCCAATCCTATCCAATCCTATCCAATCCTATCCAATCCTATCCAATCCTATCCAATCCTATCCAATCCTATCCAATCCTATCCAATCCTATCCAATCCTATCCAATCCTATCCAATCCTATCCAATCCTATCCAATCCTATCCAATCCTATCCAATCCTATCCAATCCTATCCAATCCTATCCAATCCTATCCAATCCTATCCAATCCTATCCAATCCTATCCAATCCTATCCAATCCTATCCAATCCTATCCAATCCTATCCAATCCTATCCAATCCTATCCAATCCTATCCAATCCTATCCAATCCTATCCAATCCTATCCAATCCTATCCAATCCTATCCAATCCTATCCAATCCTATCCTATCCAATCCAATCCTATCCAATCCTATCCAATCCAATCCTATCCAATCCTATCCTATCCAATCCAATCCAATCCAATCATATCCTATCCAATCCTATCCTATCCTATCCAATCCTATCCAATCCTATCCAACCCTATCCAATCCAATCCTATCCAATCCTATCCAATTCTATACTATTTTGGATGGGTATACGGTTAGACTATGTTCTGGAATAGCACATTGGATACTTATTTATCACTGGAGTATATTCCTTTTACGCGGGTGAAGTCACGGGAAGCAGTTAGGTTAGTACCTCATCTGCCCGGTACAACAACTCGCGATGCACCGTGGCCATCAAATCGCGTACGCTCCCGCGCC